>QANU01025285.1:325111-656795 GCA_003254905.1 Nissolia schottii | reverse complement strand
CCCGACGCCAAGGTAAACCACTGAGGACGAATGTTCTCACCCCCACTCACTTATACTTCCAGGGGTAGACGTGAGCTATGAGGAGCACCAAGAGGATCAGGAAAGAACAGAGGACAAGCTACCGATGACGGACGGACAGATCTTCAAGGCTATGAAGACTTGCTTAGTTGGCTATGCGATGGACGCACTTTTATTATGTGTATGGATGATTATAACATGTACATCTACTTTATTATAATATTATATGATTGGTTGTACTTATCTGTGAAGGACCAGGTACTTGCTTAGGTAAATAATCATGCTATGAATGACTATTGATTATAAGCCTCAAGCTCTATCGTTTGTCTTATATACTTTGATTCACACATGGCTCATATTTTGTAATTATGCACTCAGTAGAAAAGTTTTATATTGGTCCATATTTTCCTTAATCAAGTATTTTCGAAAAGGTAATAAGGGACTATAAGTATTCCCACCAAGTGATTAACAACCTAGTGAGCATTGCGTACTACTTGAGGGTATGCAGTTAGCTAGGGTGTTACAAAATCGAACCTCGAATCGCTGCACCTCATTGCGGAGGACACAAAAGTCATCGTCGATTCAACAAGAAGCGAGCAACGGCAGCGGCTCGCTATCATGCGCCTCACTCGCCTTGGGGAAACTACCAAGGAGGTCGAATCTCTGTGCCAAGAGAACGCGCAGCACCACTCCGTGAAACCAGATCTGGAACGGGACCACGATCTGCAGCGTGAACATGACCGTGAACTCCATGACGCCACGCTCCATGACGCGTCGGATCCAGCTCCTTAAGCCGCCGAAGATGACGACACGCTTGAAGAAGAACCGCAACAAGCGCGGCCACACGAGCGCCAGCTCGGCAAGCACCGCGAGCATCCCCTCGTAGCAAACCACCACGACCGAGCATGCGGTGACGCGCGTTCACCTCCACGCACACCATTTCCTCATTGCGTTGATTCTGCAGAGAGAGAGTGCGAGATCTGAAGGAATCGAAATCGGAATCGGAAGAGAATGACTGAAATCGCATGCACATAGAGCTCAAATCGCAATCTCCACAACAGCAAGTATTCTCTGCAGAACCAGAGAGAGAAAATCGCAGAAAATTGGGGGGAAAAAAACGGAAAAGAGAAAGAGAGATTTTGCTTCGAAAATGAAGCAAAGAAAGGGAAAGGATAAATGCTTTTGTGTTTGTTTTCTTGTGAGAAAATAAGCAACGAAAGTGAACAAAGAAACGAAAAAAAATTCAAAGTAAAAGTGTTTGGGAAGCGAGAAAATGAGAGAAAACGAAGAGAAAATAAAAGAACGAAAAAGAAAAAAAATGAGTTGCGGAAGCTTCAAGGTGGATGTCATGGCTCTGATACCATGTTGAAATCCATGGTACCAGGAGAGAAGAGAGAAACTGAAACTTAATATGTAAAGTGGAATTGAGAGAATGAGAAAAGTTGTGTAACTACAAGTAGAGCAAGCCTATATATAGGCTCCTCATAACCACTAGCTAAACCATTAGCTAATCCTAACTATTACAATTATCAATACTTCAACTATATATTCTAATAGTGTGAATTTAATCTTTATTTATAAAAGTAAAAACTTATTTGATAAATTTGATAGGATAAGATCTAATACAATTCAACACAAAGAAAAAATGTTTTAATAAGATTATGTTTGATAGTATAAAATTTTAATATTATTTAGTGTTTGATGTGTTTATGTATAAAATATTACGTCATATTATATTATATTATATCTTTATCAATCTATAAATAATATTAATTATAAAACAATAGTTGATAAAAAACTAATTATAAAATATTAAATTTATTAATTATAAAAATATAACTTAGAAAATTTATTAATAATAATTATATTTATTATCAATATTCATCAATTTCTACTATTTAATATTTTAATTTATAAAAATAATGATTAATATTAATTATTTAAATTAAAATTAATATAATATTAAAATATTTATGTATTAGATGTCATTATTTTTATAAAAAAATTATTATGTATAATTATATGTATATTATTTATTTATTATAATAATTAATATTTTTTATTACTAAATACTTATTTTTTATATTAAATGTATTTTATTCAAAATAGATATTTCTTACTAAATGTTATTATAATTTAATTAATTAATTAGTTATCCTAATTTTATTTATTTATTTTATATATTAAATTATTTATTATTATTATTTATTTTAATTTTTATTAATTATTTTATATTTTATTATTTATTATATTATTTATTTTTATTTAATGAAATAAAATAAAATGAATGAAAGAGATCTTATAAAAAGTTAATCAAGTCTTATTATGCCTCCCAAGGCATAAATAAGTTATCAATCATTTTGACATATAAATGTAATTATGATGGATAAGCTTATACTATATGTTGGTTGTACCAAATCACTGATAAAATCATTACGTATTGTATTAACCTATCCTATCATACCTTATACAGTGCTCCAAACAGGCCTTAAAAATAATATTTTGTGCCCAGTAGTCTACCATTTTATATTAGCTCAGTTGTTTCGAGGAAGTTCGTGGTTAGTAGACTCTTTCTTAAGTTTAGGTCTATTTGAAATTGGAAATATTTTAGAGTGAACTACATAATTGTCGGACCAAATGAGGATGTCTTTTGGTTTAGATTCTCCTTTAAATTAAGTTAGATTCATAACATAAGTGCACTTATTAAAAAAAATAGTATATTGAAAATAAAATTTTGAAGTCTTTACTGCAATATTGAAAGTATTAAAAACTTTTAAAATATTATGCTTTTAGTTTCTTAATAAATACTCTTAAGTCTTTAAATAATTTAGGGTAAACACTCTTATGATGTTTTAGTTATATTCAATTAATCACTTTGATCTGTTATTTTTAAAAATATTTAATTTAGTCCTCTAGTTATAAAAATGAGTCAATTTGATCATTTTTATCATTTAATCAAATTTTTCAAATGTGGATAATGTCATTATTTTAATGTGATTAAATGATAAAAATGATCAAACTCACTTATTTTAACAAATAAATAACTAAATTAAACATTTTAAAATATAGAAGAGTAAAGTGATTCATTGAGAATTAGAGGATTTTTTACATTTAAAATGGGCTTGGCAAAACAAAAAATAGAAAAATGGATATGATTTAAAAATTACAATTGTATGGGTTTAGGTCCTGAAGGGAAAAAAAGCAAAATTGGGCTAAACCTAAAATCGAAACTGGCAAGCCCGATTTCAGGATTTTTGTTTCCAAAAAATGGCATTTATGTCCCCTATCACCACGTCAATGTCTTGTCTCTCTGAAATCGGCACCATTAATGCCGATTTCAGGTCCGTTTCCATGCAATGAACAATAACGTCTGCATTGTTCTGAAATCGGCAAAGCTAGCTACTACTGATTTTAGGACTCTCGGGAATTGGCAAAAATTTAATATTATTGATTTTCTTAATGAGTATTCTTGTTAACTAAACCCATTAAGTTATGTATTCAAAAGTAGTTAACTTTGATAAAAGTAAAGTGCGATTTCAACAAATTTCACTTATAATTAAGGGTAAAAAAATTTAGTATCCTCCATATTTGATAAAATAGCATTCACCTTCAAATTATTGCAAAAATAACATTCTACCCAAATTTAAGCCAAGCCCTCCACGTTTTTAACCAAAAAGATAAAATGAAATAGAAAAGTAAAAGAACCTTTAACTATACAAAGCCATTGCCAAAAAAAAGAAATTAAATACCGGCGAATTTTACAAACAAAAAAAATGTGTTTGTAATACAAATTGATTTTTATAAATACAAACACATTTTTTGTTCATAATTAAAAAAAATTCAATATAAATGAAAAATATACGGACATATATTTATATCCATCAAGATATCTATTTGTAATAATTCTAGCCAACAAACAGAAAATATTGTAAACAATTTTTTTATAACATTTATATAAACAAAATTTCTATCACAAGATCTGTCTTTAATAATTCCCGCCAACAAGCAAGAAATATTACAAACGAATTTCTCATAACATTTATATATACGAAATTTTTGTCGTAAAATTTACCTTTAGTAATTCGTAGTAATGAGTAGAAAATATCATAGACAAATTTTTTGAACAAAATTCCATCTAAATATTTTTTTTAAAATAAACAGTAATAATTTATAATCATAAAAAACAAAAATTGTCAATACTTATTAGTTTTTTTTTTCACTAATTACAAGCGAATGTTGTGATGAATATAGATATTCTTTGTATACTTGTTATTTATTATTGAAATTCCTATTTATAATTACAGGTGAAAAATCTATCTCTAATTAAAAAAGTCAGTCCGTATAGACAAAAAATTTTAGTTTGTAAAATTTATTTGTATTTAACATTTTTTTTTTGTTAATGACTTCTTTTTATTAAAGACGCTTTTGCTTGTTTGCTTCTTCTTTTTTTTTTCGTTTAAAAATGTCAATGACTTGGTTTTGTGGCTTGACTAAATTAAATTAGATGAATGATATTTTAGCAAAACTGGAGAATACTAAATACAATTTATCCTATAATTAATATCATAACCCAAATTGAAGTCTTTATTATGTGAGGGTTCTCTCACTTTTTTCATTTTTCGATGTTTAAGTTTTGTATTTAATAAATAGCTCAGATCTATTTCTTGAAAATCAAAGATCTTATGTTTTTCGTCTTCTTTGTGGTTGTTTTCATTCTCTTTTGTGGTTGTTTTTGTTCTCCTTTTATGGGTGTTTCTGTTTTAGAGGTGTTTCTTTTGTAAGCATTTTATAGGTGATCAAGATATTCAAGTTTATTTTGAAAGGAGATTAATACATTATTCAAACCACAACACTTGTGTTAATCTTTGATGTGAAAGATGGTTAGACATCAATAATTTTTAGGCAATGAGCAGAACAATAGATTTTCAGTTAATTCAAGATGTAGAATGCATTTGTTTCTCATTAATGTTAAATTTAATGTATCTTTTTCTATTTGTCATTGCCGTTAGACTTATCTTATAAATGAAATTCTTTTGGTCCCATAAAAAAGTCTTTATTTTTCTTTAAAAAAAATTATTATTTAGGGGAATAACCGAATAATTGGTACGAAAATAAACTGAGTATCCACAAACAGTTTTCTTGTCATAATATCCCTTTACACTGTATTGATTTCTGTGTTTTTTCACTGGTTTTTTGTTTTCTTCCAATGCTATTGTGCTACCTATGAATCCAAAATAATAATAATAATAATAATAATACTATTATTATTATTATTATTATTATTATTATTTTATTATTATTGTGCTACCTGAATTTTTATAATAGGTTTGTTAAAATTACTTTCAAAATCGCGTGAGTAATTTCTGGGGAAATAAAAAACAAAATCATTTATGTGAGTGAGGTTCTGTCTGCCACAAGAGTAAAAGGGAAACCTTCTAAAGATCAGGCAACAATAAATGAGCAAAAGCCACTCACCAAGTAAAAAAGTTCAAGCACAATATTTTGAGTGGTTGAGACTTCTGTTTTATATATAATAAAAAAAAAATTAAAGCACAATATATATAGCAGAAGTCAAAAGAAGAAAAATACAAACTAGGAACCCTTCGTTCATCATTTACATACTTTTTGTTTTGATATAAATCAGATGGAACTCGAATCTTTAGAGTTTCAAAGAAACTGCATGCTTAATTAACCCCAACCAGCCACAAACATAGAATAAATAAATAACAAAAAAACAAAAATATTACTTGAAAATAAGGAAAAATTGAGATAATTAATTGAATTGTTAGAGCTGAAAACTATACAGCCTATGAATAATTTATGAGTACTGTTAATTAAACCACTTAATTAAAAGGTGGAGAAATTTTGTCACTTATCTTACAACATATTATGAGCTCACTTCTAATAAAGTTAACCCATGACGAGTCGTGAAAAGATTGAATTTTTTTTTTTACACTTTTTAAGTGATCCAAATAATATTTTTGTTAATTTATTTCCCATGTACATGGTGATCCAGCTCCAAAATACAAAAGCCAATTAAAAATAAGGTGATTATAGCATGCATAAAGCCTGAGATATATGGCTAATTAATTAATTAGAAAATGCATAATCTCAAGAACAAGAAAATGAAAAAAGTTCAGTCAAAAGATATATATTTAGCAAATGAAGGTTAATTTCTTACAGCTCATAATCATCATCATCATCAAGATCTTGACTGAAGACCAAGATGAAGACCAGATCGAGATCTTGATTTCTATATATAATAGGTAACAACTCATTTTTACCTTCAGATGAGAGAGAAAGAGGAGGAAGCATACATAGATATATATAAGTTGCAACTTGCACCTCGTGAGATGTATAGACAGTAAGAACAAGCCGTGAAACTCAGGATGGATAGCGCCATAAGCTACATCACACATGTGAAAATCATGCGTGAAGTACTATTGAGGAGGCGCTATCCCTCCTGAGCTTTACAGATTCTTCATACTCTAGTATCTCTGATTCTCTTTTGCCATATATGCTCAAATGCCATGGCTAATTAAGAAGAAGTAATGAAGAAATCACAGAAATATAGGAAGACCAGAAAGAGAGAGGAAGTGAGGAAGTAGAGGGGAGAAAGGAGAGGCCAATTTATAGGGGAAAATTGAAGGTACGTGGGATTGAAGATTTTGGAAAAAGGCTTTTGCATCAGGAAATTAAGCAGCAGCATAATTAGACTCGAAAAAAAAAACGTGTTACTGATTTTTGGTATTTATAAACATTATTTCATAAAGAAATGATGTATTATTTATCATGGGACATCGTGTCGACTTACACTTCTTTAACCATTGAATGAGTTGTCATTGAGGTGTGGACCTCATTAAAATGTTATCTAACGATGAATAAGCAATAAGTTAACGTATCTCACATTAAATGAATTCATATAACACAAACTCATTTAATTTGGATTTTATTTAAACACACTGACAATAAAAAAAAAACCCTTTAACACGGTCATTTTGTCATATATTAATACATTAACCAATATGATTGATTGTTACATTTACTATTTAAAATGTTATGCAAATAAATTAATAAAAATATTGTTAACGGTTATATTTACTATTTAAAATGTTATGAAAATAAAAAAACAATTAATCCGACAGTTGTGAAAAAGATCTTTTATCTTGGTGGTGCATCAAAATTAAAGTAAATGATATAGTTGCTTATTCTGTTAACAATAAATTTTAGAATAACACCCCTTTATAATTCTGGCTCACTAATGTGCAACTCAAAAAATGCGGAACCGTCTTTTCACTTTCTCGCCTTTGATATTTTGCCCTCTCTCTCACGACCTTTCTCCTTAAAGAGCTATTGCGACCTAATTATTTCTTCATCTATTCCTCTGTTTATCTTTCATTTTGTCCATATTTATGTTTTATTTTTCTTTTCTCTCTTTGCTTTGATTATATGATGGTCATGTTTGTATAATATAAAAGATAGGTCTGTGTATATAACGTGGTTGTGTCCAATTTTGTGTGTGTATATATATAACGGTTAGGTCATATTGTTTAATAAGGTTAGGTCTGAGTTCACGAAAAGGTTGTGTCTGACTATAGTAAAAGATTGTGTCTGTTTATTTAAAATAGTTGTGTCTTAAACAACAGAAAAGTTAGGTCTTTTACTTTGGTAAGGTTTGTGTCTGTTTTCACCAAATGGTTGTTTATGTTCTATTTTTCTTTTCTCTCTTTGCTTCGATTATGTGATGGTTGTGTTTGTACAATATAAAAGATAGGTTTGTGTATATAGCGTGGTTGTGTCTAGCTTTGTGTGTGTGTGTGTGTGTGTGTGTATATATATATATAACGGTTAGGTCATATTGTTTAATAAGGTTACATCTGAGTTCACGAAAACCTGGCTATAATAAAAGATTGTGTATGTTTATTAAACTGATTATGTCTTAAACAACAAAATGTTTAGGTCTTTTAATTTGTTAAGGTTGTGTCTGTTTTCACCAAATGGTTGTTTATGTTCTAAGTTTTTTTCTCTTTCTTTACTTCAATCATGTTTTTAAGATGCATGTAAGGGTTGTGTCTGTGTAACATAAAAGATAGATCTGTGTATATAATGTGGTTGTGTCCATCTTTGTAAGATGGTTAGGTCATGTTATTTAATAAGGTTATGTCCGAGTTCATGAAATGATTGAGTCTGAGTATGATAAAAGGTTGTGTCACTAAATTGTATCTGAAATATGCACATCAATTATAGAAACGATTAGAGAATGAGAAAGCACAGAACATATAAAAAACGAACGAATGAGAATAATTGAGCATAAAACCAAAACGAATCAATACACTGAAAAAGAACGAGCAACAACGGAGCAAGAAAAAAAGAAGCAAGAAAAAATGAAGCATGAAATTAAAAGAGAATGAACAAAAACGAAGAAACAAAAGGAATGCATGGAGCAGTTTGCTGAGTCAGTAGAGAATTTTAGTAAAATAGCGTTGGTGTGCAACGGGTGTGCAAAAAAGAAATTTACAAGAATAATTATCCTCTACAAAATAGGCAAATCAAACGCACTAAAAATGAGATAGCTATGTATGAGGATTGTTTAGAAGGTATTAGAATAAGGAAAATAATAATGAATTTCTGTGTTAATTGTAATTAACATTTTAGTTTTATAAATTATTATTAATTCTATTTTATTACATAATTAATAAGGACATGGCTGAAACGGACCTCCCAAGGAGAAGCTCGCGACAACAGTGATGGAAGGTATTCAAGGAATCCATTTCACAAATGACATTCCGGAAGCCTGCATCCCAAGCTAAACACAGACCCTGTAACATCTTTTATGATCTCTAATAAGCACCCCAAAACCAAGCCATATGCTAACTAAAAGTTACTTAAATAAAATGGGAAACACTTTTTTCTTGTCTCATACATAGCTATAAGCTGTTCGACTGCTTTTTGTGAAAAGGACTTTTTCTTTATGGCTAAAAGTCATTAAAACAATTTTTTAAACATTACTTTGTACGCTGCCGACTGCGGTATTTTCCCATTTTTATTTTTCAAAATATGGGAATTACAGTGGCGGTAGCACTAAGGGAACCACACTACAATAAATAAATTTGGTGTAAGATAATATATTTTTCTCAATTAAATTTAAAAAGTGTATCTTATATTAAAAAGGAAGATTTTTATTTGACAAATACAATATTTTATAATGCTTTAATTAGGTCGCCTTTAATTTATTAACCTCAACAAAAGTATAGCCTCACCTTTATAATACATTATAATAATGGCTTACCTTTTGAGAAAATGTTGCTTATTAACAAGAGCTATAATGTATTACTCTTGGGAGATGTCATTGAGAGTGACTAGTACTATAAAGTGTTATCTTTGGCAATAAAAAATGTTTATTTTTGTAGTGAAAGACACATTTTTAAGTGTAATTGATAAAAAAAAAAAAATTGTTACTTTATGTCCCATTTGTTGAGTGAAATGCGATCTTAAGTCTAATTTGTTGTAGTGGGTGAATTATAAAATAAAAGAAAATGGTTTACATGTTTTTTTCCCTATTTTTTCCTTACATCTAAACTTATTTATACTTTTTTATTTACACATTCGTATCTATAATTATTTTATTTCTTACTTTTTTAACTAAAAAAAATTATGTTTGAAAAGGTAAGCTAAAATAAGTTAAAATGTTTATTTTCAATTTATTATCTACAAACGAAGTAACATGTGAATAATGTAATACGAATAATATTATTTTACTTGTTTATGAAAAAAAGAGAGGAAAATGTGCATTGAGAGGCATGCTTTTCTTGTTTTATTATTTTTTTTGGTAGTGCTTATTATTTAAAATAAGAACATATAATATACAAATAATATACTAAAAATATTATAAAAATGAGTATGTTTTTCCTAATTTTTAAAATAATTTTACCTTATAATAATATTAGAATGATTTTCATATTTTAAGATTTTAGTTTCTTAAAATATCTGGTTATATCAAATCTTTATAATATAATTAAAAGAATTTTTCAAAAGAATATAAACAAGTCGTCCAATGTTATTATCCTAAAATTAGAACAATAAAGTTTGCCTATATCAACTCCTGAGAAATGTACCTTAAGTATCATAAAGTGTTGTTTTTAACAAATGCTATAATTTTAAATCTAAGACATCACTTTTTTGCGGGAATGCCAAATTTCTATTCTCTCCATTCTTTTCTTCTGTTCTTCTTTTGTGAGTGCTAGAAAGGGGTTGCCATTGTCGTTGTTGGGTAGTAGCTCTACCATTTTTCTTTTTCATTACTTAAGTCTTTATTGAATAAAAGGCTAAGATTAATTCGATCTTGTATCCATATTTGTCATTTTTTAGAACAACTTATTTTGTGTTTTTATTGTCCCCTTGTGGTTATGTTGGTTCGTTTTGTGGTTGTTTCTTTTGTAGGTGTTATAAATAACAAAGATGATCAGATCTATGACCAAAAGAGATGTAATACATTCTTTAAAATTGACATTATTTAAAAGTAATGCAATTAACTTGGATTTGATTTGTGCCAAGGGGATATGGTTGATCCTTATAATTTGCCCTCCCTTAAATTTGATTTTCACTTCTTCCAGTTCTCCTTCAGGTTCGGACCTTTCTTCTGGAATCTGTCTCGGGCATCTAGTTCAATCTTAAATAGTCCCGAGATGTCGGAAGTATTGGCTGCAACTAAACTATCTCCTTTTCTTTTCGCCGAAATATGAAGACTTAAGTTGTATTCCCTCCTAGATGCCACCTGATCAATTTTAACACATGACATCTCCTTGTTCTGAAGGAAACTTCATTGCTAAACATGTCATGGAGGTGATGGATGAATATCTAATTTGAGTGTTTTATTTGCATAATTTCTATTTGAGTGTTTTATTTGCATAATTTCTAAGTGTTTTTAATAGATTTATATAATATTTTATTTATTTTTAAGCATAAAATAGGATATCTCACCTTAATGTAGATTTTTTGTTTCTTTTTAGTTTTTATTATAGAAAAATAAATCACTAAGAGAATCAAATGAAGATTTGAAGAAGTTTGATAAGAATAAAAAAGAGATTTAAAAAGAAGATTTGGATCATAATATACAAATTTGAAGACAATTAGGAAAGATTTGGTCCAAGATTTATTGAGGATATTTCAATGTTGACTTTGTCACGGATTTTACACCAAGATGAAGGTTGAATCTTGATTTGGATTCAACTACAAAGTTGTATAGTTTTCTATTAGCTTTAATGGAAGACTTGAATCATTTCAATCCGATATCTGTAGCCAAAGTTATCATTGTTTTACCACTGCAACGTCAGAGCACAACACTGGAGTGCTGCTAAGAGTGTTGGAGCGACTAATGATGCACAAAAATGCGATTTTTCACATTCTAAAGGTTGTTCGAGCGAACCATTATGTCTCTTAAGCGAACAAGCATCGCCATAATTGTGTTTTTTTAGGGGTTTTCACTCACTTTGAGGCCATTATCTATAAACATAATACTAATTAAGGAACACCCAAAGGGAGGTGAAAAATCAATATTGAAGAGGAGACAACCCTAGAGGAGTCAACCAGGGCCAAGAGCCGCCATCGGGGTGCTATGCAAGAGCTGTACACCCCCAAATTGTCATCTACCTTTGGTTTGTGATCTATGGCATTTGTTTCTATGTATATCTTCTTTTCTCTCTTGTATTCTTCTTCTTCTTCTTCTTCTTCTTCTTGTTCTATTAACTAAGTCCCTTTCAAGGGCAATGATGTAACCTCTTTTGATGATGCTACCTTAGTATAATTTGTTATTAAGTTACTATTGTTGTCTATTAACATTTTCTATTCTATATCTCTTGCACTATTTGTATGCCTGATCACCATAGAAGTAGTTTGTATACTTGCATGAGACTCGAGAGAAAGATTACGAGATAGGACTAGGCTTGGCAAACCATAGGTTGAGTGAGACACCGAGAGGGTTTACGCGACTTGTGTGGTCGTGTGAGGGGTCAATAACTAGGATGCATAACCCTTAGAATAGGTTTAGACCTCGCTAATAGATTGGGGGGCCAACTTAGACTAAGAGGGTTGCATGACCTCGAGAGAGGTTAGTAACCATTAAACCCCGTCTATTAATTAATTCAATAATTAGTTGTTTAACAATTATATCATGAAAGCCGTGTGGATTTGTGTATGAGTCCACTAGAGTCTAGAGTAGGTGAAGCCATTAGCCCTAATGTTCCTTATCTATTACTTTTCTTCTTTAATTTAATTGTTACTTTATCATTATTGCTATAATTCTATCATCTTCTTTATCCCTTAATCAATTCAATTGAGCAATTTGTGAATTAGAATCACATGCATAAAATTATCCTTGTGGGTTCGACAACTCAAGTGTTTATACTCATTATTACTTGCCGCGACTAGTGCACTTGCTAGCTCTAAAAACATCAAGTTTTTGGCGTCGTTGCAGGGGAGAATCTTTTACACTAGTATATTAATTAATAAATTTTATAAATTGAATTTGATTTTCTTATCCTTTTTGTTTTAATTTTTTGAATTTTTAAATTTTATCTTTTGATTTTTAAATTTTAATTTTCAAAAAAAAAATATTTTTCTTTTTCTCTAAATTTAAAAATAAAAAAAAAAACAAAAAAAACCCAAGTATCTTTGAATTTCTCTAGTACCTTTACCGATTGCTAAGTGTTTCAGTAATGGATATTACATCACTCATTGCAAGAGTAAATGATAACTCTCCAACAAGAGTTATCTTTATTTATTTTTTATATAATTTTTTAGTTAGAATAGCTTAGGATCCAGTGAATTTGAGGCATGTTTATTAGGATTTAATTATCTTTTTATCTCTGGTATGTTTGACATTTATTTGAGTGTTTCAAGGCCCGAAATGCAAGAAAATGAGCCAATTATGAGTCAGTGGAGCATCTCGGGTGAGACCTAAGGTGTATCAAGTGTCTCGTGCGAGTTGAAGCAAACTGAAAGCAAGAATTGTGATTCTGGAAGACATCTCGCCCAAGACGTAACTTCATCTCACGCGGGACATAGCACACAAAAAGCAAGGATTTGGATTTTGGAAGACGTCTCGCACGAGACACTAATTCATCTCGCACGAGACGTGACAAACAGAGAGTGAAGAATTTGATTCTGGAAGTGTGTCTCGGGCGAGACATAATGCAACTTGCGCAAGACACGATCGTAGAGGCCCAAAACACGTAAAACCTAGGTTAAAACGCGCCAGAGAAAAGGTTACCGGACCATTCAACAATCATTCACGTTTTGCATTGTTTTTTCCATCATCAAGGTGGAGAGAGAGAGAATGCACTAGGTAGAATTCTTTCATTGTTTCATCTCATATGATGAAACGGCAGGTTTTAAAATTCTTTCTAATTGTAAGATTTTGCAAGTTGTTAGAGGTTAAAAGTCTTAAACTTCGATTTCATTGCAAGTTTTTGGTAGGTTAATATCAACAAGATTTGAAAAACGTTTTTATTTGTCAAAATCGTATTTACGTTTTTACTTGAAGCAATCATGTTATACCATTTGAGATCTCATTAGAGTCATGTAAGTCTATGAACATCAACTAATCAAACCCAATACCAATAGTTAACAGGTGCAACATCCACCACTTCAATTACTCATGTATTGCTTTTTTGGGTGAGCTGAGGGTATTTATGACTGGCGTTAATTTTTTCGCAATAAATACGTTGGTACGAAGTAGTAGTCGCCACCATGTATTTGTTTAAGATTGAAAATGTGAAAATGTGAGTCACATTGTCTTTTGTATACAAATACTAAGAATAATAATAATAATAATAATAATAATAATAATATTCTTTTGTTACTACAGTGTTTAATAATTAACGGAGGACTAAAATCTTAGTCATAATCAATTGTTTCTTTGATCTGATCAACTACGAAATAATATAATATTACGGGTTTCAGTTCTTAGAAAGAGCCAAACTATTGAATTGAAAAGATAACCGACCTCCTTTCCTTTTTAGTTTCCAAAACACCATGATGTTTAAAGAAGAATATATGTCTTTTAAGGTAGAATTGTGTGTTAGATTTACTAAGTTCTATTCTCCGAATGACAGAGCAGCTGCCTCCATGAACTTTATTTCACATTCAGTGACAATATAAAAGGAGAATAGAAGGGGCATATATATAAATTTCAGGCGAATGCAAGAAGAATCTTAAACATAAGACCTTAATGGAAGCATTCATGTCGACCAAAAAAAGTATTGGCACCATTCATGAGCAATTTGTGGCTGAAAGAGAAGATAAAAATAAATTTAGTGATAATGTCAACTGTTAATCGAGATTATTAACTCGTCATGATTACTTATGAACCATTAGAGGTCCCAAAATAAGCCAACACGAAATGTTGAGGTAATACACTATTATATAGTATTAGTATGATAGGAAGAAATAGGGAAAGAGAGAAGAAACAGAGAGAAGAGTTGCAGAGAGAACAGAGAGAGAGAGAGAGGATAGAGAGGTAAGGACAAGAACTGTATATTCTAATCAATGAGTATGCCATCTGTTTACAACCCCTATATACCTGCAATTCAGTTCAAGGCCAGCTGTACAGTGCCAACTATTATTTAGTTAGTGTAACTAACTAACTATTTTACCCACCCTTCTAATTACATGTGTATCATATCCCCCCTTAAGAATTTCCTTGTCCTCAAGGAATAACAAAATTAGGGAACATTTTCTTGAGTTCATACAAGACCTCCCCTCCCCTGAATAACCTTCTGTTTCATATTCAGAACCAGCATTGGGATCATCCAGCTCCCCGTGGCCCAAACTCCCTTCTTCCTCATCCATTTCCATGAAAAAAAACTTGGACCTTCTTACGTTGAGGACAATTATGGTTGGGAGAATATTTCTCAAGGTAGAAATAGCATAAGTCCGCGCCCTGTGTTCATCCATTTCCTTTGGGGTGAGCTTCCGCTGGAACGTGTAGTTTGGCTTGCCCAAAATGCTTTTCTGCTCTTCCTCCATACTTCCCTTCTTGTCCACCTTTTCCACCTTCTTCTCCATCATCGATTGCCCCGCCCTCTTGTCGTGCCACCCTCCAATAGTACCTCTGAAGTTATGACCTCGCGACCGCTGTAGCAGTGCTAAGCTTCTCTCCTGTAATTTTGCAATTCTGGTGGCCTCCAACAACGTTCTTGGGGCAAACAGCTTGACGCCATTACTGAGCTCTGAATTCAGGCTTCCTATGAAGCATTGCAGCTTCTGGTCCTCGTTCAGGTCCGTTCGGCAAACCAATTTATCAAATTCTTCTTGATATTCCTCAAGATTGTCGTGTTGTACTAGCCTCTTGAGTTCTTCCATGGGCGTGTCGAACACCGTGCCAAACCTGACTCGTATGGCGTTCGCGAACTCGTTCTAGGATAGCTTCCCTTCGTGGCCCTGTACCAGATTCTGGAACCACCGAAACGAACCCTCATCCAACGCAATACTAGCCACCATCACTCGTTCTCCTTCTGGCGTCGTATCCAATGCAAAGAAGCGCTCGCACTTCGCAATCCATAACCCAACGTCATCGCGCGAGAACTTCGGGAAGTCCAACCGTGTTAGTCGCGTGGGAACGCGATAATCGCTCTCGCTTCCCCCCTCGCTGCCGTCGACCACCGCCTATTTCTGCCAACTGTAAGCCCAAGCCCCGCATGTCTTCTTGGAGGTTATCATGTTGCATTTCGAACCGATGCTGATCCATTGCATGTAACTGTGGCTCAATCGCCACCATAATTCGTTCTTCCGTCTCACGCATCACCGTTTGCAGCCTCGTCGCGTCTGCTATAGATGGATCGAAAAAAGCTCTGGATACCAATGTTAAGAGGGAAAGGGGAAAGAAGAGGAGAAGACAGAGAGAACAGAGAGAGACAGAGGATACAGAGGTAAGAACAAGAACTGTATATTCCAATCAATGAGTATGCCATCTGTTTACAAACCCTATATACCTGTAGTTCAGTTCAAGGCCAGCTGTAAAGTGCCAACTGTTATTCAGTTAGTGTAAATAACTAACTACTCTACCCACCCTTCTAATTACATGTGTATCATATTGATGAAAGCCAAATAGCACTTTCTCTAATCTTGACACAGCTTAGGTTTTGTCACAACTGCGCCAATTTCGTAGAAAGCCTATTGTTTGCACTTTACGTTGCTCAAATTAAATTTATATATATCCTACTTTATGGATTTCAGATCCACAAGGGATCCAATTGCAGTATAGTCAGGTATAGTCGAATCCACAGAGAGTTGCAAAAATACCGTTCTTGAGTTTGGTTAATTAAACAATAGAGTGAAGGATTTGATAAAATTGTTGATAATTAAAATAAGTAAATAAACAACATAAAAGTAAATAGGAAACAAATCAGAGGTAGTTCCGGAGCTTGTTGGGAATTGAATCATATCATAGTCTCATGCATCCAGTTACTTATTACACAGATCTTATCATTTAATTGGTTGCCCGCCACCAGTTCTTAACTTGTCATTGCTTCGCATATGAAAAGATCACAGGTTTCCTTTGTTAAATTTGTTAATTTCTTACACAAACTGTAACAAAGTACGCCAGAGTTATTCCAGATGTTAAAACGGCTAGCCTTTATTCCAGTTACGGCAACAAGATTAGATGAAATGATTTAGATCCGACTTTAATGATTGTAACTTTTCGTTTACAACGTTCAAGTCTAGAATCTAGCTTAGCATATCAATATTGATCTTAACTTGGTTATGACTTAATTAGTATAACTTCCGTTCATACAAATAAGTCCCAAATCAAGAAGCAAAACACTAAACAAAGCTAGCATTAGGCATAAAATCATTCAAGCGAATCATAAAGAAAATGATAAATTCATATGCAAAAGTACATGGATACAATCATACTACAATATTCATCAAAATCCCAATAACAAGAGGATTACAAATCCATCTTACAAGAGAATCTCAGAGGCAAGGTTTAGATGCTTACCATGACACGGTTTCACGCTATCATGACAGCGGTTTGCCGAGCTTCTTTGATTCTCCCGGCTCCTTCACAAGCCTCCTATTTGTTCCTAACCTAACCTAAGCTTTGAAGTACAAAGGAAAATATAAAAAAATAAAGTTTTGAGGGGAGATGATGTCCTCTTGAAGAGTGCCTCGGCCTCTATTTATAGGCCAAAATTGTCCAGGTTCGCTCAGCATATTGGTGGGGTCACTCAGCGGTGGTAGGTGATGGCGACGGGCAGCTAAGTCTTCAAAGGCGGCCAGTTTCTTGAAGGTTCGGTGGGGCCGCTCAGCGGATTGGTGAGACTGCTCAGCGGCCTTAATCTTAAATAGACCCTAACTACAAAGTTGTAGATCTATCTCTTAGCTTTAAGAAGCAATTTGAACCACCTTAATCCGATATCTATAGCTCAAGTTATCGCGATTTTACTAACTGTTGCGCAGAGCGGGCTCCCATACTTTTCTTGCTTTGTCATCCCTTTGCTCTTTGCTTCATTCTTTGTGGGATTTTCCTTGATTAATATGCTTATATCCATCTTTAGAATATAATTAAAAATCCTACAAAAGAGAGAAATTAAGTTAGATATTCTCTAAAACATAAGCAGATAAGTGTCTTTTTAATAGTTGAAAATTGCGTAAACTGGGCACTTATCACATAGTATATTAAAAAGGAAAAGATTAGGTTAACTCTGTCGTGCGAGCTTTGACTTTGTCGTTTGAAAAAGTGTTTTGACATTTGTTGTTCTTAAGTAATTCAGCATAAGAAAGAGTTTACCTAAGCCCGTGTCAATATGTATTATTGAGATGAGGTGATGATCCACAAGATGCTTACTATCGATAAGCTAGAGTAGGGAGGGTACATGCAAAAACCACTCTATACAGTGAAATATTGTATGAGAGTTATTATTTGGAATATTTCTCAAACCTCTCTTGTTGTCATATCTTTTCTTTATATAGGGTTTTGATCTTCAGTTTGTCTATCATTTGGCATTTCATAACTCCTTGTATCATTAGGCTTGAATTTGTAACGCCCTTTATGATTGGAATTTAATTGGAGTCATTGATAGGTGGATTTTGTACCCTATTTTATTATTTTATAATTGAAAATTGCATACTAAAAATGTGTCGTTTTAATGCTTAATTAATATGTTTTGCACATTATCCTCTTTTGTGAGATATTGAGAAAAATGCAATTTTAAGCATTATTTTATCTTAGAATTTAATATGTAGATTTCTTTTGTTCTTTTTTAGTTTTCTATTTTAATTGCAGAAAATAAATTGTCAAGAGGATCATTGAAGATTTGAAGGAGATTTGATAAGATATAAATTTTGAAGAAGAGATTTGAAGAGAAGATTTGGACCAATAAATGCAAGATTGAATTCAAATTCAAAAAAAGATTTGGTCAAAGATTTGCTGAGGATTTTTAGCGCTAACTTTGCCACGGATTTTTCGCCATGATGGAGATTGAATCTAGATTTGATGTCAGCTACAAAGTTGTAGATATATCTCTTAGCTTTAATTGGAGATTTGAATCACCTCAATACGATATCTGTAGCTGAAGTTATCACGATTTTACTGACTACTATGCTGAAAGTGCGGGATTTACTCCCACTTTGTGTCAATCCTCTATAAATAAGATATCCTCTCTCAACAACGGAGACAACTTCATACTCAACCTCCGCTTTTATTTTTTTTTTTCACTTTTTCCTTTTATTTTATGCACTTTAGGTTTATGTTAGTAGTGCTTAGTTATTAGTTCTTCAAGGATTATTGGAGCGCTCGCATTGACAACGCAAGCTCCCAATTATTTGCGAAGTTATTTCGTTATTTTATTCAAGTTTTGTTATTTTAATTATCTGCTATTTTCTGCCCCCTTCTTCTTATTTATTTATTATGAGCATATATACTCCACCCATGGAGGAGTAGTTCCTTAATATCTTGCATGCGGTAACTCTAGATTAGGATTAATTCGAGGTATTGTGCTAAATGTTTATTCATGATTTGTTCTGCCCCTAATTAGTAATATAGCAATTGCATGTTATTGGTTAGGGTTAATTCTAGGTTGATAGATCTTAACGATTGTAGGATTTATTGATTTAGGATTTGGGAACTTTTTTGGAAACTAATTAGATTTAATTAGGTTGTGCAATTGGGACATAATTGATATGGGTTTTAAATGCTAAGATCTTAATTTTAATTGTTGTATTAATAAATGCTTAGGGGATTGAAGATCGTAGTTTCTTAAGTGAATTGCGTATTAGTTAGGGATTTAAACTAATAAACAACATCCCCTCCTATGAAAAAATTAATTAGGAACCAATGACAATTAATCCTTGATCTAGAAACACCGTATGTAGGTTGTTGCCTTTTATCATTGTTTATTTATTTGTTTTAGTTTTCTTTTATTTTAAATTCAATCAATTCAACCCCCCAATTTTGTTAAACTTTTAATTGGTTCTTATGCTTCCTTGAGAGATGACGTAGGTTAGCCCTTTTACTACGTTTTTGGCGTTACTTTAGTTTTATAAACTATTATTTGATTGCGCACTGAAATTAATGACATTTTAGTATGTGTCAAATTTGGCGTCGTTGCCGGGGAAGCAATTTATCCAAATTTGTTTTTCCCTTTCTTCCTTTTTTTTATTATTTAATTTTTGTTAACTCTTTATTTTCTTGCTTTTGTTCTCTCTATAAAAAAAAACGTTTCTTTTTCAATTTCGTTTTTTCATTCCCCAAAAAAAAAATTAATTTTTGTTTCTATCCCTAATGTAACACCCCTACTTTCAGCCTATGCTATAGTCATAACACTAATCATAGGGCTGTTATCTGCTTTGATTGGGTTACTTTTAGCCCCTATTTTTAACTTAGCAAATATTTCTTACTCGAAAATATAGACCGTTTTGAAGGCTTGTTCTTTAGTGCACAAACTACAAGTCGTGGGTGTTCTAGAAATCATAAAGATAGACAAGCGATAGTGTCAAACTGGAATTAGGCGATATCTAATCTATGAGATATTTATACAGAAGATCTCGTGAGATGTGTATATATATGTAGATACAATTATTTGGTCCATAACACAATTGCACATTCGAATAGTAATACATTAAGTACACATTCAATACATTTAATTCACATAAGAGGGTAAGGGCGTGACTGGTCCCTTTAGCTGCTTTTAAAATATAATCCATTGGCTCTCGTCCTTTACTTTCTTGGGACCCTCGGATGCCAAAGTCTATGCGTGTCCTCTGATGATTACTCCGCCTTGGCGTACTTGTCGTGCTAGTCTAGAATCATAAAGGAGTGGGGGTGAGAACATTTCGTCCTCAGTGGGGATCCTCAGTCCTTCTAACGGTTCTTTACTCAATTATGATCTAGGTCACTCAGGAGATCTCTAAGTGTTTATGCATACTAGACTCCCTACTAGTTGTTATCATCCGTCCTAATCTTGAGTAGCTTTATCTAGTTTACTAGATGACTGGGGATCTCTAATCTTCACATTAACTATGACTTCGTGCTTATTAACTTTATTCGATTGATCTACAACGTTTACATAGGCCGTCTCGAGCGTTCTCTTGATGGTACTTACATATTACATAGACTTACATACATATATTCATACATCTCAGGCTCATACATCACATATCTTATGTATGAGGGGATCTGGGATTCTCTTACGCGCTATGTGGCAGCATCCTTCTTGGGTCGTCATGTCCTTCCACCTTTGTATTCATAGCCTCGACTACAACCTACACCCGTCCAACTTGGGGGAGGGCGAGGGGCCTGCCTTTTTGACCTGACCAAGGGTGGATTTGTTTACGTTTCTTTATGCCAACTGCTTTGGCGCATGTTATACTTGTGATGCCAACTACTTTGGGGCATATTATGCTTGTGATGTCAACTACTTTGGGGCATATTATACTTTGTACTTTCCATTAGTGTACTTTGTACTTGTCAACTACTTGGCATGTTTACGTTTCTTTCGAATGTTGTTGTATACTCGGCAACCGTCATTGTTCCCTGCTTGAGTTCTAAGAATTCAGCTTCATTTTGATCCTGTAGCTCCCGGAGAAAGTACTTATCCATGAAAACCGTAGTGAATTGGTTCTAGGTGATTGGAACCTCATTCTATTCGAGGAGGGGCCTGGTCGTGTCCCACCATTCTCCTGCCACTCTGTCCAGCTTCCTTGATGCGAACTTGGCCTTCTGAGCTTCGGTGCATGGGACGTCTTCGAAGATTTGTTCCGTCTTCCTTATCCAGGCGTGAGCTAGGTCTGGGTCCATTACTGCCTCAAACACCGGTAGGTTTGCTTTAGTGAAATCCCTATATTTCTGAGCCTCGGCCTCCGAAGCCATCAGCGGTGCATTCCGTTGAGTGGTGGCAGCTGCCATCTGAGCGGTGGCTTGGGCCTGGGCTTGAGTGGCTTAAGTCATTTCCCTTAGAATGCCTGCGAGATCTGTAGATTCAACATTGCGTTGTGTCCTATCCCTACGCGGTGGCATGGCTAATCAGGTGTACCTCCCGAGCTGATCAGTCTCAAGACAGGCTAGTACACATAAACTTAGCACATACCACTTAGTAGAAACATACACCGTCATCATGCTCGAAAGCATAGTGCAGCTCAATCCTCAGGCTCCATTGGACCAAATTGCTCTGATACCAAATGAAACACCTTAGCTAACTGTTTACCTGTACTTCATAAACAATGCTCACTAGGTTATTTTCTACTTTGATTGGGTTACTTTTAACCCCTACTTTTATCTTGGAAAATATTTCTTACTTGAAAATATGGAACATTTTGAAAATCATTCTTTTTCTGTATCAGATTGCAAACTAGGAGCCGTGCGTGATCAAGGAAGCATATATATACAAACGCTAGCGTATCTGGCAGTTACGGTGGTAATAAGCCAGGAGGAGTATAAATATACATATAAGCACAACCAAGGTCCAACATATAATTACACATTGCTTATTAACAAGTATTTACACAAAAAGTTATCAAGGGTCTTAGATCATAATACAAAACACCTATCGCCCTAACGCAAACATCGTCACTTTGCTCTGGCCTTGGAGCTGTCCGGCTGCCGCCGTTCATCAGCTACCACGCCTTTCACTCGTCGATCCTTTCGCTTTGCACACTTGAAACCATAAGGAGTGGGAGGGAGTCCCTAATATTACCTATCGCTTCATTACTCCGTTATCTTCCAGGCCACTTAGGAGATCTCTAGGTGTCATGAATACTAAAACCCTACTGATTATTATCTTTGTCTAGGTCCTGAATGACTTTATCTACTTTACTAGGTGATGGGGATTCTCTAATCTTGACATTACCTATGGATTCGTGCTTCTTAACCCTAATCGTCCAGGTATCGTGCCCTATGAACACGCACCCACGTAACTTATACTTCGTAAGGCAGTCTTGTGATAATGTTTCACTAGACAAGTCCCATCACATACGCACATATACATGCTTACACACTCATAAAATTCACATATCTTATGCATGTTGGGGATTCTGACTTCGCTCAAGCGTCCTTCTTGACCTATCTGCTTGTCCATACTTGGGGACAGACTCACTTCGTCCATGCTTGGGGACTTGTCCACACTTGGGGATTTGTCAACACTTGGGGACCTATCCACACTTTGGCATAGTGATGCTACGTCCACACTTGGGGACTTCCTATCCACAGTTGGGGATAGACTTACATCGTTCACACGTGGAACTGACTCATGTTATCCACACTTGGGGATAGTCATACTTGGTTCACACTTGGGAACCTGTCCACACTTGGGGACGTACTAAACAGCTGATTGGACTATAGATTCTAAGCTTTATTCTTCTTTCTTGTTTTACTATAAGATCGGGTCAATGCCAATGTTCAAATCATTGTTCCCTAGAATTCGATTATGATCTTTTTAAACGTGAAGTGATGACTTCTAGTTATCTACCCTCATTATGCATGCTTCCTCACAACACCTCATAAATCAATAGTTATTCACATAAACAACTTTCTAGGGTTCTAGGCTTGTCGGAACATGTAGGAAAGCCAAAATATCAAGTTTTTCAGTGGACAGTCGAATAACAGGGCTTAGTCATTCGAATAACATGAAATTTTAGCTCTCGGTTTGTAAAACTGTAGTGTCATTCGAATGACTGAAGATTTCAATCTGATGAATTCCTCCTGAGGATTTCAATCTGATGACTCATTCGAATGAATTCCTTTTGAAGATTTCAATCTGATGAATGGGGAATTCAATCTAATGAATTCTTCATGAGGATTTCAATCTGATGAACTCATTTGAATGACTGAGGATTTCAATCTGATGAATTCCTCCCGAGGATTTCAATATGATGAATGAGGAATTCAATCTGATGAATTCCTCCTGACTTCACTGTAACTTCAAATATCCTTTCCATATGTTCCAACAAGTACAGTTAAGTTTTTCTAACAACGAAACTACTCAACTCATTTTTATAGCTTAATCTCTATATTTTTCACATAATGTTTTCTAAATCAGATACACAAAAATACACATATAAAATCACATAGACAGTGGGCTTAGGGTTACCCACATCTGATGCAAATTTTGAATCGGCAGAGTTGATGTGAAGAATTTCCTCTTCACGATGGCGTGCTCCTATAATTTTTCTGGAGTCCGACAGCGCTTCTGCGATGTGCACGAACGGAACAGAAAAATGAAAGAAATGAACGAAGAGATGGAAAATGAAGCCTCAGAAATGAGGCTCATATTTATAGAAATATCAGCACATGTACTGTGCTTAATATTTTGTTTTATATTTTATATATTATATATTATATTATAATATATATATACACACACGTATATACGTAATAGCAGTGGCCATTCGGCCACTGTTACGTTATTATAATTATTATATTATTATATTATATATTATATTATATTATTATTTTATATAAATATCTTAGTTAAGGGTAACTCTTAAGGTTTCCTGTCCAGTTTCGATTATGTTTGATCATTAGTCGCTCGTGTAGGAATATCCTAAAAATATTCCAGACACATATCCACGACATACTAATTTTCCTGGTCATCATGGTATGTCAGATTAAGGTATTTGTGAACTTTTCTTCGTGAGAGTATGTTTCCCAGATACGTTTGGGACCTGATGAGACTTCCGGTGCTGACCAAAAATTAACCCAATACTCACGTCAGCTCTGTGAGCTTACAAGACCATTATTTGGATTGGTATTTTGTATTTAAACACATTAATCATAAATTTCCAGTCTAAATAACCATCTTGTGACCACTTTAATTACGTGAATTTGTTAATTACGTGAAATCTTTGTAAGGGGAAAAATCTGGGATGTTACACTAACCTTGTAGTGCAACATTGCCGAGTTGTCTGAACAATAATGGGAAGACCACTTGAGCTGATGGGGGTGATGACTTCACCCTCCCACCCCTACCAACCTTATCTCAAGCCTTACTCTTCCCTCCCCTATTCGACCGATGCATACCATTACCAGCCACTAGAGTTTTCTGCACCATAGGGTTTTGTTGTTTCCTCTAGGCTCGATACTTTTTAGCTTGAAGAGTATGTTAGCACACACATTTAATTCATGGGGAATATGTTGCAGATTGGATTCTTTAAAAAATTTCTTCAATTGATTTACCTAAGATAAACATTGTTGCAAATTGTAACATTGTATCTCGAGTTTGATAATTTCCGAGCACTTGAGATGTGACTAACTGTGAATTACTTGGGCATTCAGCTTCTTTTCCCCCCAAAATCTTTTGCAAGTCAGAGACTTGCAATAAGAGCCTCATACTCTGCATGGTTATTTGACGCTTTGAATTCAAATTTCAAAGATAATTCTATTACAACCCTAGCACAATTTTCCAAAATTACTCCTACTCACTTCCTACAAAATTAGAGGATCCATCCACATAAAGAGTCCATCTATCCTGCACTTCTTCACCAACATCCAAATTGACCAACTCAGCAATAAAATCTGCTAGCGCTTGAGTTTTGATAGATCACATAGAGTCTATTTATCATGCACTACCCACGAAACCATTTGTCTAGCTAAATCAGACTTATGCAATATTTTCCTGATAATTTACTTCATACAATAATGGTATGAGATTGAAAATAAGGACACAACGTATCAGATGCAATGACAATAGTAAAAGTTACTTTTGTAATTTTTTGATACCTCAGTAGAATTTTGCTCACATAATATACTAGTGATTTCCCTTGAGGTGTTTCTTGAACTAGAACTGCTCTGACTACACTATCTCTAGCAGGATAGTAAAGAAAAATGTTTCATCTATCTTAGGTTTTGTCAGCATTGGAGATGTCAAATATTGTTTCAACTCTTGAAAAGTTGCTTCACAATATGATCCCCATTCAAAAGTACTGCTCTTTTTCATAAGATTACAAAATGGAACTATTTTCCAAACTAACGCAACTAGGAAACGAGATAATGTCACTGTCTGACCTATTAATTGTTGTACTTCTTTCACCATAGTTGGACTTCGCATCTCCAAAATTGCTCTACACTTAACCAAATTAGCCACTATTCCCCGACTTGTTAACATGAAACTGAGAACTTCCCTATTGGCATGATAAAGGCACACTTTGCATGATTTAATCTCATCTTCTTATGTCGAAGAGATTAAAATACTTCATTCACTATCTTGACCAACATATCATCAATGTACACCTCCATAATTCCTCCAAAGAGATCTTTTAAAATCGCCTACATTAAACACTGATAATGTCACGCCCCAACTTAGGATGTGAAAGCATGTAGGGTTGCTACCCTACGGAAGCACTGACGTGGCATACTAAACATGTGTATAAAATGCAAATGATAAATAAATACTAGTTGATTCATTAGTTAATAAATAGTAATTGTTTACATATACTGAACTGAGATATAAATTACAAAATAGTAATAATCTCTGAATTGATTTGCATAAAACTATAATGGACCCTGCCCTAGGTGTCTAGAGCATAACTGATCTACTCGGTAGTCCCCACTACGAAGTGGAGCTTACCACAGATGTCTGGAATCCTCGCTTTATTAAACGAGGGGACCATCCTCACTAGCCTCAGCTGAATCTGAAAATGGTTTGAAAGAGAGTAAGTTATCAACTCAGTGTTGGGTACCTCGGTACCACCCAAATAACNTATATATATATATATATTTACTGAAATAACATATGTAATATTGCATAAGGGATGTCAAAGGAACTAAATTAACTGTACACACTCAAGTAATTCCACATTTTTCTTTGGAAATATAAACAGGCATGATTCTCATTATCTCTTTTAAATATTTTTTTCCTTACATTCCTTTAAATTCCTCCACCTGTAAAACCTCCCAAAATGGTATTCACCATTTGAGCCATAACTTGTTCAACAATCTCTAATTGAATTTGCCAGACTTCTATTGCCTTATTATTTTGTGGAATGCACTTTTTAGCTCCTCGAGATTCATCATCACAAAAAACAACCTTAGCTTTTCCTTTTGGACCTTTCTAGTTACAAACATACTTAACCAGGTTTCCCTCTCAGTTTAATTCTCCTATAGCATCTTTCAGGATATCGTCCCATGCATTGGAAGGCCAAGAATGACTGCCACATCTATCAGGATTGGAGACATGATGCCAAATGGAAACATGAAGGCATTAATGTGAGGATTCCAAAAACTCAGCAGTGTAAAGACAGTTTTTGGGCCCGTCCTTAAGGCAGATGACAAGCATAACCCTAATCTGCCAATTCTCCTAATCACAACCAAGAGTGCAGCATAGTCGTCAGTGCCACTCGGTATATTCAAGGCTTGATCTTGACCAAGTTTTCAAGTTAGGAGGGAATTGGGGGATGGAGAAATGGCTCTCAGTGATCAAAGGCCTTTGACTAACACCCAAGAATAGGCCTTAGATAATATTGGTGCCCTCAATGTCATCTTTGGCTACGGGAGCAAGGATATATTTCTTGGCGGAAAGCTCATAAGGGATAAGAGGAGTCATGATCAAGAAAGATAAAGTAATGGAAAATAAAGGAGAATGAGAATGAAAAGAAGAAGTTTTGAATGGCAAGTAAGGAAAAGTGGCTAGGGCAAGGAAGAGAATGGATATTTATAGTTGCCCCTAGAGGCTGATCAGAGAAACAACTAGTTTATGTCCTAGTGAGGGGTTTTCCCTTCATCATTAAGTTTAAAACTGATAGATTTGGAGAGATAATGATGAAGGCACAAAAATTGAGGGAATAGTTGCAATTGCGCCAAGTTATCGCGACAGAGCTAAACAGTGACTGTGATTTCAAAATTTGAAATATGCTTTAGCTAAAGGGATTAGAAGAAGAATGTCACAGCTAGGCATGAAGAAGCGACTCCCATCGGTTGAAGGGTTCATAAAAGCTAAGTTATTTCACGGCTAGGGGTACTTATTGTGAAGACTTTAGTCGAGGTAGTAAAGGACTGTGAAGATAGTCATGCAAGAACAGAAAAAAAGTACTAGTTAAATCCTTAGGAACAGTTTTTGGAAGGGTAGTTCCATTAGTCATAGTGGGACGTTTCCGCTCTGTGGTGGAGTTGGAAGTTCCACCATGATGATGTAACTACGGATAGCAACCTAAGAGGGGGGTGAATTAGGTTTCACTCAATTTTTCTCAACTTTGAATCTCTGTTGAAATAAATGGTTTCAAACCCTAATTCTTAGAATTTAACCAGTGATCAGCAATAATCAAAACACTTAGAATTGATAATGCAGCGGAAATATAAATTGCTGAAAGTAAAGAGTGTAAGGATAGAGAAAATCACACCGAGAAATTTATCCTGGTTCACCTTCAAACCACCGAAGGCTACGTCTAGTCCCCTGTTCTGATTCAGGGATTTTCCACTATGTAAACTTGTGTAGTGTACAACCTCACACCTGAGGCACTTACACCAACAACTACAAGAGAACAAACCATTCCCCTGGTTACACAATGCCTTCACCGAACCCTACGGTGAATATCAAAACAACCTCACCGAACACTACGGTGATAACAAAATCACAATTGTTTGAAGAAGAAATACAATGGCTTTGTCAATCCTAAACGCAGGGTTGGATATTTCCTGAACAGAAAGCACTTATGATATGACAATTAAGGCTCAAGCCTATTTGAGTTTTGGATTGAAAATAACTTTGAAATTTTTGTCAGAATTTTGTGAATAATAATGGAAGAATTGAGTTCTGAAGTTGTGTCATGAGTTTGCACGAATTCTGCACTTATATGGGCATAGGTGACTCTTCATGAAGCAGTGTCATGGCTTCTAAATGCCAAACAACACATTGATTCATGAAAATTCACATCAGTTCGTGCCTGTAATTGATTAACAAACTGCTGTAATCGATTACACTCATAGCCGTTGCCAATATTCAAAATTTCGAATTGTGTAATCGATTACCACAAGTATGTAATCGATTACAGCAAGGCTGAAAGTGATTTTTAAAGAGTTTTAACCCTAGTTAAGTGTTGCTAATTGATTTTTACTTATGTAAAGCATTTCACTTGAATTAGAGTAATAACCTAGGAGCCTTAGATCATGATATCATAAAGAAATGCTAACTATTAGACTCTAAGATAAAACACTTGAACATAAGCTAGAACCTTTAGCGAATTGTCCGGTTGAGCTTGTAGTTCTTCAGATGTGTCTTCGCCTTTTTCTTTCTTTTTGTTGATGTTTCTTGTCGTCATCAAAACCCAGCTATTAGAGGTCAGATAGAGGATCTTCTTCACAGATGGTAACATAGTTATTTGCTGAGGGTATTTAAGTGCTTAAAACTTAGGAGAAGAGGGACATATGAACACAAATTTTACCTTTTTTTACTTGCTTTTATGCACTTTTCATCTTTTAGTTAGGTTATAGTTTTAGTTTTTCACAAAACTTTACCCAAAGTTTGTGAATTTGGTGTGAACGTTGACTATTGATTAATGCAAGTTTTTGTTCTCGTCCCATAATTTTGCCTTTGTTCAAGACTTGTTCATCGTTATAGTACTTGGAGAATTCATAACTAAAGGGTTGAGTCCCCTCTGGTAAGGGGATCAATTACTATTTCATTTTACGACCGATACGTTCGCCTTAGCTGAGAAGTGATTTTTGTAGTAACAGTCACAAAAGAAAAAACAAATAAAGGAAAAAAAATACAAAAACATCTAAATCTTTTCTTCATTTGATATGATTATGTCAAAAAAAAAAAAGATAGAGAGAGAAGATCCCAACCCTTTTTCTAACAAAGATAATAAATGGACAGATTTTTTTTTTCTTTTTTTCTTTTTGATACGAATAAATGAACAGATTAAATGCTTGTGTTACGCACATGTGAAAATCAAAATTAACACTAACAAACCAAAAAGATAAAAAAAGAAACTCCCCTAAAATCCCCAATATTTGGAAAAATTGGAACCCTAACGTGATTAACCCCACAGGCTCCTTTCACAAAATCATCTACTGTGCTGATTCCACAGAATGAAAAACTAACCACCCCCCTCACCCTCCATCAAAAATCGTTTATGGCGGAAGAACCCCAACACTCACCTCAAAAATCTCCAAGGTCCAAAAATTTCCAACCCGAAGTTCCAATTTTCCAAACTCTTTTTCAAATTCACACAACAAAAAAACTAATAGTAAAAAACTAAAATAAAAAAAACACCATCCATGGCCACCGAAGCAACAACACCACCACCAACAGCAGCGAAGTTCCAAAACGCGGAGTTCCGCTCCGTCCCCGACTTAACGGCGCCGTTAGCTCCCCACGACGGCCTCCGCTTCTGGCAGTTCATGGTCTCCGGCTCAATCGCCGGCTCCGTCGAGCACATGGCAATGTTCCCCGTCGACACCGTCAAGACCCACATGCAAGCCCTCGGCTCCTGCCCCTTAAAGCGAAACGTCACCGTTTTCAAAGCCCTCCAATCCATCGTCCACACCAACGGGCCCTCAGCCCTGTACCGCGGGATCGGCGCGATGGGCCTCGGGGCCGGCCCTGCCCACGCCGTCTACTTCTCGTTCTACGAAACCTGCAAGACGTTCTTCTCACGCGGGAACCCTAACAACGCCGCGGCGCACGCCGTATCCGGTGTGTGCGCCACCATCGTGAGCGATGCGGTGTTTACCCCTATGGACATGGTGAAGCAGAGGCTGCAGCTGAGTGGGGGAGTGTACGGTGGGGTTTGGGACTGCGTGAGGAGGGTGATGAGGGAGGAAGGTTTGGGGGCGTTCTTCGCGTCGTATAGGACGACGGTTTTGATGAACGCGCCATTTACGGCGGTGCATTTCGTGACTTATGAGGCTGCCAAACGCGGCCTTGGCGAGGTGTCGCCGGATAGCGCTGACGATGAGGGTTGGGTGATTCACGCAACTGCTGGCGCTGCTGCCGGTGCTCTGGCTGCCGCTGTTACGACGCCGCTTGATGTTGTTAAAACTCAATTGCAGTGTCAGGTATCATTTTGTTTGCTTTGTTTTACTTTTTCATAGTTTTGCAATTTGAAAAAAATGGTTTGGTAGCATTATAGCACACATTGTAGAGAAAATAGTAGAATTCCACCATAGGTGGCTTGTTTATGTGATGAGAAGACCCGCAGAAACCGGGTAAGAAGAGTTGATTACTTGATTAGATCAAGTCTAAAGTATCCCAACAGGTAGAAGGAAACCAAGAGACATGGTTTATGATGTAGGACGGCACGACATTGTTTGATCATTGTAGTCTACTGCACAGAAAAAGGCTTGTTTCGATTTCCAATCACAATTCGAAAACCATGGTTTGGAGCTTTCCAATCAGAAATCGTACATGCTATTAATTGTTTTTTGGGTTTTGAGTAAATGGAATTGTTTTTTCCGGTTTATGATCTAGAGTGGACTGCTTTTTTTGTCAGCACTAGTTTGTTTAGGTTAATAGAGTTAGAATTGCTTAGTGCAAGGTTCTAATGTTGGAACTGCGTGCTCTGTTCCAGAAGTTGTGACCTGTGTGGAAAAAAAGGAGCGGATAATAAAGTTATAAAACTTGGGAATGTGATTACAGGCAGTTTGGCTAGCTACTTGAGAATGGACCTTATGTGTGGAGTGGAACTTAGATGTTTGGGCTTCAGCTCTTGAGAGCAAGTATTTCTTTTTTTGATAGACATTCTTCTGTGTTTGATTACCTGATCTTTTGTTACCATGTATGGAACGTCATGTTAGCTCATTGTTTGGTAATGTTTCTTCCTTGAGCAAGTTTTGTGCTTCTTTGAAGTGTCCATAATCATATGTAATACTAGTTATTATATAACAACTACCCTAGAGTATGCCCCCTTTGCATTTCGTACAAGTGCTGATCTGTGATCAAGAAACTGAAGGTTGGCGATGTGTGCATTACTTATTTGTTGGCTTTAGATCGCTAATCATGTTTTCCCTTTTTAGTATATAACATACCCTGGTTAACCCGCTTTAACAGATATTATTGAGAAAGAAATGGTTCTTAAAGCTGGGGTTTTATGTAGGATTGGCATTATGCTTCTAAAATTCAATTAAAAGAGTGATATGATGAAACTAACACTTTACGAATGGTAGGAAAGAGTTATATTCTTAGGTGTAGTTTGATGTGTGAGGATTGAGTTGAAAAGTAGAGTCCAAAATAGATTTAATCAAGAATTTGCCAACTAACAGATAATGAATGAGGAAGGAGAAAGTTGCAAGGTAGATATTCTCCTACAATAAACTGTAAAAGGATGAGTAAGATACATGCATAAAATTGTACACATACACACGCATACTTTTATATACCCAATTTTACTTGTGTATCATATCAACCTCTGCACAACCAATATGCATGCCTTTTGGTCAAGTTAATCAAATGTCTGCAAAATTGATTGTGCATCAACTCTCAACTTTCGTTACATGAATGTTTGGTACCCTCGAGGATCGTCATAAGAATATGTTTAAGTCCTTGTCTTTCCTCAGAGGTCTTATTGTGATATCGGTTGATGGTGCAGGGCGTCTGTGGATGTGATAGGTTTAAAAGTGGTTCAATTGGGGATGTTTTGAAAACAATAGTGAGAAAGGATGGATACAGAGGGCTCATGCGAGGATGGATTCCAAGGATGTTGTTCCATGCCCCGGCCGCCGCAATCTGCTGGTCCACATATGAAGCCGGGAAGGCCTTCTTTCACAAATTAAATCATAGCAAAGAAAGCGGCACTATCATATGAATGAATGCCAGAGTTAGAATATTCATTATTCTGTAGTTACCATTACAGTTGATTATATTTATCAACATTGGTAGAGAGCTTCAATCAGGTGCATGACCTAGCAAGGCTTTTTTCCAAGTCTTGAACCCCTAACGTTACATGATATGCGGAAGGCGTCGTCGGATTAACTTACGAGGATAGATTCTTTTGTATTGTATTTGTATTTTGTACACCCTGCCAGTTTTGATAAATAAATTTTTGTAGTTATCATTTTTCTTTAGCTTTGTATTATTAACATTTGACCTGGAGGTTATTGCACGATCACACTTCTACCCCACGTTTCTTTTATTTAAAAAAAAAATGCCATACTTTCGTGGTTCATGATAGTGAACACCTTTAATAAAGGCGAAGGATTATTTTGTGTTGTGGAATTTAATATATTTAATTCTATTCAAACTACTGTTTTACTAACGACGTTATCCTGTGTGATTCTTTATGTTGTGGGGCGTTATTATGTGTGATTCTTTAAAGTTCTGTAATGTTCAAGATCGTGTTAAGTTACTTATATTGTTTTGAATTAGTAATATAGATGGCGCAGGCAGTAAATCATCAAAAGTGTGTGCTTAATGTTGGCATCATTGACATGTTCATCCCTAAAATATAAAAATTATTAAATTCGTTCTTAATGTTTAAGATTGTGTTAAGTTACTTGTATATGATGTCAACATTGAGAACAGTTTTAATGATTTACTTGATGGCGCAACGGCACAATATCAGTGAAAGGAGAAAATAACCTTTTTTTTTAATTGTATTAGATTTTATTTGGTCATTATTGTCTTGAGATGTATTTTCGTCAGAATAGTAATGAAAACTGATTTTATGTCTTTTTCAATTTTTGGCAACAGATTACGTAGCTCAAAATCCGCCTCACATATGCTACTCGTGGTTCCCTGCTAGTGTGATACTCAAGTCCAGTGGCATGGTTTTGGACTTGAGATTATTTTGACTCCATACCAAGCAATTCATTTCGTTGAACCAAAAGATGTTTTTTTTTTTTTTTTATAACGGTTAACTTAGTTTTAAATATGTTTCAGATCTTCATTGTCTTTGCTTTTTAATTAGACAAATGATCACATGTCAATTTTTTATAATTACAAGGAGAATTGATTTATTTTTACTTTTGTAATAAGAATCACATTATCAAAATGTTTTCTTTTCCTTAATTAAATGGAAGAAAAAAAAGACACCCTAATTAGAGACGCAAACAAACACGCTGCCTCCCTTTTTTATGCTCCTTGTTCCCTGCAATTTCTCTCACCACCACCACCCTCGACCCCCTTTGATGATCACATTTTGCACGAAAATTATTGGGGTTTTTTGGGGAAGAGTATACACAATAAAAATTGGGCATGTTATTTGCCTAAACGTGAGATGATCAAGAAAAATATATTATTTTGTTGAACAATAATGTGTACAACTCCAAATTGGCACCAGACGAACAATTTTTATCTGCTAATATTGAAAGTCCTAAGTCATTTGTTTGTCTCAAAAATTAATATATGCTTAAAAAAATCTCTTCATATAATTAGGTCATTCCTGTGGTGGTCATTCCTGTGGTTTTTCAAGATTCAGTTGCAATTTTCCAACCAATTTTTAAGCAACAACAAAAAGTATAAGGAAGAAACACAACATGATTGAATAGATAGAGTGCAGTTTATTTAAAAGTTTGAACGCGTGTTCTAACAAAAGCGCAAGGGGGTCAAGGGTGGTGGAGGCGGTGGCGAGAAGTGAAATTAGAGAGAGCAAGGAGCATGGATGCAGCACATTTATTTGCTTAGAGTTTCTCTTTTTTTTTTATTTAATTAAGAAAAAGAAAACATTTTGAAGTTCTTCTTGCAATTATAAAAAAAAAAATTGACATGAAAATATTTTTTTAATTAAAAAACAAAGACTAATAAAAGTCTAAAAGATATTTAAGACCAAATTAGTTATTACCTTCGTTTATTATTTCGTTATTATGAAGATTCAACTAATGACCATCTTCAACACTTTGAACTATCAAGATGAACATAATGAAACTAAGCCATAGAACATCTTATGATGACCTTAGTATTAAACCACTCATCAAATAATTTGACTACCCTCTTGCCGTTTTCCACATTAAAGCCTGTACATATGTGATGTATCGTATTGCAGCATGTGGAAAGCATATTGTATCTGACATGACATGCATACAATTATTGTTTTTATTTTTCGGTTCATAGGAGTTAGAAGGATGGGCATGCAAAAATCAAACTCCAGACACAACGCCAAAAGCCGCTTGGCACAAGGACCAAAGCAGGTGTCACTTCAACTACAGCTCATTGGCACATGCATACCGTTTATATTTGGGGAAGTATAGGGGCTCTGGGCAATGCATTAATTATCATGTAGTTACAAATTTTTTGTTGCTGCTGCTTGTGTTTTTTCCACTCACTATGATATCCACCGTATCTAAAACAAGTCCAACATTTCATAAACTGAAAAAAATAATTCACAATGTAAATAACAGACAGCTTCTTTTCTCAGTGCATGATGCACAACATACTTCATGGCAAAGCAGAGAGTGCCTCCATGAATGAATCCTTATTTCCCAGAGCATTCCCAAGTCACAGTATACTGAAGCCAATTACAGCTCTGGTGTTCTCAACAATCAGGACCTGGTTTTCTTTAATCATAATCAATCAATGAAATGGATTAGCAAATCTCATGAACTTACAACCTGACCAACAACTACCGTAATATCGTCAAGTTTTCCACCTGTTACAATAATAATAGTGAGGTCAGCCCCATGTAGGGATTAAAAAAAGATCATTTTAAAGCCACTAAGATTGGACTGAAGCAAAAGATCGGGTTAGTTTGCTGCAGCTCGCAAGTCCGAACCTTTGTGCCACTTTTGTACCCAAAATACACAATTGTAGAGTGTTATGACTCACCCGTAAGCTTCATTCCAAGAATTTTCTTCCATAAAGGAGCTTCAAAACCCTGGAAAATTATTAGGAAAACATCCAAAACAATGTTACTGCAAAAATCTTTTGGCCTTGTATCATTTTTATGCATTACGGTGTTTCAAAGGGTGAGCCTTGTCACAGCAGTAAGGTTGTTGCCTTGTGATCTGGAAGTCACGGGTTCAAATTTTAGAAATAGTCTCTTTGCTGCGATGGTAAGACTCTGTGCATATACCCTCCCCAGACCCCATTAGGTGGGAGCCTTGTCAACTAGACCGTCCTATATTATGCATTATGGTGTTTCACACATGCTATATCTTTTTAAGCTTAGTGTAACTACCAGCAGTCAATGGTTTCATTCAAAAATGAGAAACTGGCTTCCCCAATATGAAGTTGTTTACCAAAAAAATTCAACCAAACAGAAATTTACAGAAGAGTCCATCATCATGTTTTGTAATCAAATTGTTTATTTTGGTAAAACTCTAACCAATAACTTGTTTACTTACCTTAGACCTGGCCTCCAATGAATAGGGAGAATCAAAATTTGAATCCATGGCATGACTGCTTGCCAAGTTAGCTAATGCCTTTGCTAGCAACAAAATAAATTTCAGGTTAGTGAAACTGATAAGTTCAAATATAAATTCCTCTAACTCACCAATCCAGAAGGAAGACAATACCAGCCAAATTGACATCTCTGCATCCAACAATGGTTGACACAATTTCATGGTCAAAAACATTATCAAAAAGCCCGTCGGATCCCATGACAATTGCGTCTCCTTCTATCAACTCTACATTGCTAACCTGTTTTTCCAGCAGAGGTTATTAGTAAAAAGAAAACATAACAGAACCATTTATCTGAAGTAGAAAATGAGACTCGTGCAAAAGTTGTGTACAAATACTAGCCCATAGTTCTGTCTTGACAAGGTAATGCTAATGCATATTTGGCTTTCATCCCTGCCAAATCATAATGTTCGCACTAACATTTGAATTTGTCAGGGTTCATATAATATGGGACTATCTTCAAACTAGAAGCGAAGCTAATTAACTTTTCAGTAGCTTAGCTGTATCCAAAATCTTTAAAGCATAAATCCAGGAAAGTATTCAATGTAATATAGAGGTATAAACTGTATGTTTAATAGAAACACAGGCATGAATTGAACTAAGAAATTTGATATAAGAAAAAATACATTTTATTTTTTATGTTCCAAAACTTGCAGTTTAAAGAGGGAAAGCAGGTTAACAATAGTAGAGATGATTGTCAAAATGGTACCATTGCATCAAGGTATGTTTGGCCAACCCTCTCAGAGCTCAATTGGTATGGACAGTCAAAGTAATGTTCTTGTGGAGAAGTGGAAAAAATCACACTGCCTGAGAAAAGCACATAAAGAATTTCAAGTTTTCAAACATTTGAGGAGGAATTGTGAGTTGCGGAGAAAGAAAACAGGAGAAAAATTACATTTAGTCCTTGGCAAAGATCAGAATTAGATGAAATATAGCATGAGATATTACCATTTCGGATAACTCTTAATCCACAATCCCCAACATTGGCAATCTTCAAAATCCCATTCTTCTCCAGCATAGCAACGATGCTTCATAGCCAAGACATAAATGAGGTAATTTAAGGTGGAATTGCTCATAACACAAGTGTTTGAACATATTTATCGAAATTGGTAATCCAAATAAAAGAGAATGAACATACACAGTAGCTGAGCCTGTAGAGGAAGTAACAGCATGTGCTTTCCTTATAAGAATCTGAGGATCATAGTTCACCTGATAAATCCAACAAATGTCCAACATGCTTCTTAGCTAACAGCATTACTTCCATAGAAGCATTCTCATTGATATACTACTCCAAATGAAAAGAAGAAAAAAATCATCTAAATTTTAAAAAATGAATGCACTTTTGCAAATCAAGTAACTATGCAATATTCATTATTTATTATCTAGTAATTTTATGTATGTTACCTCCTCATCATCTACAAAATTGGAAGCATTAGCCAGCAATTCACGTGGGAACAATGAAGGATCCACATCCTCTTCAGCCCACCTGTGACCCATAAAAATCATTGAAGACGCATCCACCATATGATGCAATTTAACTTTATTAATTTCAAATTAACAGTAAACCATCAAATTAGACCCTAAAATCGACAACCAACTTTAAATTCGTCCCTAACTTTTGGAAAGGCACGAGACTAACTTGATCGATGTTGAGAGACTAACACGACCGACTTTTGCGAGCTTCAGGGACCTTGAGGGAGAGTTTTCAAAACTTCAAGGACAAACTTATAAAGTTGGTTGCCAACTTCAGGGATTAAATTGATGGCTTACTCAATAAATTAATTGTCAAAGTTGAGAGTTTTTGTTTCCGTTTTGTTCCGTTTAATAGTCGAAGCATCCCACCGGGAAAGAACCAGATCCTGAGAACAAAAAGTTGAGTGGTATACCCGGAGACGCCATCAGCAACAGCAATAACTCCCCCATTATGGTTGCTGACAAAGAAAGCATCTTCCCCACCTCTGTCAACCTTAACAAAGACCAGGACTTGAGCAAGTGGCAGTTGCACCAAAAAAGGAAATCAGAAAACTTGTTCACTCAATTAATTTCATTCAGCAGACATCACATATATTTATCAAAGCTACAACTCACAAGAACCAAAGAAATGTTATTTTTACGCAGTCGTTTGAGGAGTCCGAGAAATTTAGGTACGTATTGAGAAATCAGGTGACGACCTTATCACTTATTATCGCAATTACGCGAATTTCTCACTCAATTGTACAAGAATCCCCAATGTCCATCAACAACACGAAAAAAAAAAAAAAACCTCTGTCAAAATAACAGGACTCAAGTGTGTTGAGGTGAGCTCAATTAGTACCTTTTTTGGATGAGGAATGAGGCAAGTCCCAACAGAAAACGAAACCTCTGACCTACAACCGCAGCAACAGAAAAATATATATAACAAAAATGAAAAGAACAAACCCATGTTTAAGAGGGCCCAAAAGCAAGTAAGAATCAGAAAAGGAAGAGTTAGTAGCTCACCGAATTACAGGGTTAAGTTCAGAAGACGAAGAAGTTGAACAAGAGAGCAAAATCCTCTTCCTCTTCTTGGGCGTTTCATCAATTCCATACATGGAATGAATGAGTGGTTGAGAGTTGAGAGTGAGAGTGAGAAATCATTGCGGTTGCAGCCCTCAACATGGGTATGGCCATTCCGCTTCCCGCTTCAATGCTCAACAACACTGCCCCTCTTACCCTCTCTCCTTCACACACTCATGAAAATGAACGTTTATCATCAAGTGACGCGGTGGGGAGAAATACAAATTAATAGTAAAATATTTGAGGCAGCGTTCTGTTCCAGCTCCAGTGGTCTAGTGGTAGAATAAATCCCTGACGCTTAACAAACGTGGTTTCGATTCCCGGCATATGTAGTTGGAGCTGTGATTTCTAAGCAACAACTGTTCCTTTTCCACTTGTATTTTCACAACTCTTTTCGATTTGTTTTTAAACATCTTTTAAATTTGCTGTACACAAATTCTACTATTTTCTTCTTTAAAAAAAAAAATAGGCCCCAAATCAATTTAACATCAATCCTTTTTCTCAATTACTTGCAAAATTCCAACTTTCTCAAAATCCAAATATCCAAAATTCATAATTCTTTTAATTTAAATTCTAATTTCAAAACTCCAAATTTCTTTCAAAATCAAAATTACTCAAACTTCAAAAATCTCATATTTTAATTTCTTTCAGATTTTCATTTTCATTCTTTTTCATACAATCAAAATCCACAAAGACTTTAGTTTTTATTTCCAAAAAAATGTTAACCCTTCGATTAAAAAATTACAGGTACACCATTTTTTCCATTTCAAGTCTCATTTGAGGGTTTAAGTCGGATAAACGTTAGGGTCATCTAAAAACTTTATCGATTCGACTCCAAATCTGCTATATTCAAAATTTTTCAACTATGATGGACTAAATTTTGTCAACTTCAACAATGAGAAATTGAAGAGAATATCCAATGATTACATACTCCTAACAAGTGTATGATTAAATGTGTCAATGGATCAAGTTGTCGATATTGACCAAAAGGTTGAGATATTTTGGAATTAGATCTGCGTGTATTGCAAGGAAAACAACTATGAATTTATCGAAAGAGAGACAATTTTAAACCTAAAATCAAAATGTCAAAACACAATTTCAGACAGTCTCATCAATATCTGTTTTTATGCCTCCAACGAAACTCTAAAATAGACTTTTGTTGTACCAATTTCAACTTCGTATCAGACGCGTCTTTTTCCATCACAAACACCTAGCCTCTTTTTTTTTTATTTTTAAATGAATTTTTAGTAAAACCGATTTCTAAAAAGCTCATACAAATAAAATTTTTATCGCGGCTCATACAAATGAAATTTTTAGGCAAGTCCTCAATCTTACAAAATTATACGCGGAGGACCTGATGATAAAAAATCCCAATATGGAAATGTGGCCACAAAACGATTTCCAGTGCCCATAACATTGTCACAAAACCAAAATAGCATCTATAGTAATTTCCTTTATAGGAATTGAAGAAAAGACTGCCTCTGATAGTAATAATAGTACGACTGACCTATCCAATTTCCCGGCTGGTGCAAGCTTTTTCCAATTTTTTTTTTTATTTCATTCCAAAAATTTTAACTTTCAATTTCTTGTTTTTTTAATTTATATATATAAAAAATGGATCAAATTTCAGTGTTTATTTTCTTTATGCTCTCTTCTTCCTCCTTCTGAGTCTTCACTTTCTTCAAGTCCCAGCAATGAACGCTACCTTCACTAATTTCATCCAAGGTAAATAAATTATTTATGATTTTCAATTTTCCACAAGTATTCCCATTTTCTCACACACACAGAAAAATCAACTGATTTTCTGAATTGGATTCTTTTTTTTTTTTTTTCTGCGCGTAGAGAACGGAAACGTCAGCGATTCCGATACAAATTCCGGCGACGAGGTGCCAGAGTACTACCAGCCGATCTCCGGCATCGACGACGGCGACTCGGACAGCGATGAGGGCGTTGAGTTCCACCAGCTTCCGAACGGTCACTGTCTGAATCACGGGGAAGCTGAGAACGGGATCTCGTCTTTGGATCTAAACGACGTCGTAGAGCAGAAGAGTAGCGACGACGAAGAAGAAGAGAGGAGCAGCACAGAGGCTATTCGGAGCGCGTTCAGGGAGGACGAGAACCGGAGGAACGCGCCGCTGACGGCGGAGAACGCCACGCGCGTGATGGCGGCGATGCGCCACGTGTCGTTCGGCGGAGTGGCTCCCGATTGGGCTGCTCAGGTTCCTGAGGATCGGTGGATCGATCAGATTCGAAGACTGAGAGAGTCATCGAACGCTTGATGTTGATGGATACATTACCTAACGAAATTTGTGTTCCTCTCCCTATTTTCCATGCTTATTCATTCTAAGAATTGTTATGTGTTGTTTGTTTGGGGAATCTGAAAGAACATGCATAATAATCTGCACTTTTTTCGTGCATATCTCGGAGGATTTCATTTTAGACCGGGTGTTATTTGTACGTTAAATATTTTAATATTAAATCTCTTCTTTAGACTCATCATGTGAATAAGTCTTATGGTGGATATATGTGAGAGATTAGACTTAATATTTAAGTCATATTTAATGTATAAATAATATTTTTATTTATTTTAATATGATGGCTAAAATTACGATAAAAGGTGTAACGTGGTATTCACTTTAAATGAATTCCCCTTTAAAGTGTAGGATAATGAGAGGTTATCTAGAATTAGATCAATGAATTAGATTTAGATTTTAGAAAGTAAAATATCTCATTTTATTCTCTATGATTTATGTGGATGTTGGAGAGAAAATGAGAGGAAAGAAAATGGAAGAAAAGAAAATTAAGAGAAAAATATATGTTCTTTTATGTTGTTTGGATGAATGGAAAATATGAGAAAAAAAATAAGAAGAAAGAAAATGAAAGATATATAAATGATTTATATAATGTCTTTTATAATAAAAGAAAAAATTAGAAGGATAGATATGTAAATTTACATTGCATCATTACAAATTCTATTTTCTTCTCATATTTGTAGAAAAAAACTTTTAAGGTGGGTAACACCATTTTATTTTATTTCCTCTCTCTCGATCCAAACAAAATAAAATTCCTTTTCCTTCCATTTTGTTCTGCCTAATTTCTTTCCTTTCTGTTTCTCTTGTTCCAAACAATGGCCTAAAGTGAAAAATCTTATATTAGAAGATTTGTTCCCAACAAATCAATAAAATGTATTACTTTTAACTTATGTCAATTTTATTTTCATTGTTAATGAAGAGATCAAACACAACAAAATCATGTAAAAAATTTACACAAGAATATTTATTTACATACAAGCATTGTGCGTTGATCCTACCAAATAATCAAATGGTGGAGAATATCTCATTTTCTCATTTAAGGAAAAAAAAAAACTCAAATTTAAGAAGTAAAACAAAAGTACTTGTTGATTAGACCAAATTATGATTTATAAAACAGGGTATAAACCAAGCCCTAAGTCATTATGATGTCTTTTCATTTTCTTCTGAACAAGATTTGTAATTCCTTCTTGAATGTGATTCCAATAATATTTGTAATGATGTTCTAATATTGTTTCTTCTAGATTTTATCAAACCAAACCAAAGCTACATTTGGGTGGATAACATTTGATAAATAAACCAAAAACTCAGGCAGAGACCAAACACGGCAGTGCCGTGAATTAAATTTTAACTTCAATTTGGCATTCAAATCTCACTATAGCTGATCTATGTTAACAAAAGCTTCAAGTTCCATGTCTTCTCTTGATTTAGCACATGCACATTTTCTCGCACACAGTCTCAAGATTAAAAACAAAATGTTGGCGTGTCATTGGAAGCCACAGGAGGAGTAAGGTCCGGCTGCCTTCTCAAGCACCTATATTTTCAATATCCGCACCTTTATCCACTCTCTTGACAATACCAGCAATAACCTGAAAAAAGTACAGTAGAACATAAATTAGCAGAATTATAAAAACTAGAGGGAATGATTGGGAATGCTAACGATCAGTTCCCCCAATCCACAGTATCGGGAATTGCTAAACAAACAGAAATTTTGTTAGAATGTGACCGTTAGAATGATGTGTTATTATTATTGATTACTAGATGAATAAGTAGATCATATCACTTTATTTCATCCAGCTACCACTATTATTTCTGTAAGGAAAAAAAAAATTGATCATACAATTCTGGTTGTGTTACATTACTCTGTTGGTTATCATAATAATATTAGCTATCTATGTATTCTACCTTTCCAGGTCCGAGTTCATAACTTTTCTTCAGCCCCTTGGTTAGAAGAGTCTTCACTGTTGTTTCCCATTGAACAGGTGAAGTAACCTGCAAATTGAAGTACAGACTGAATTATTTTCCAATTCATGTATGTCTTCATGATGGAAAGAAACAAGTTATGCCAGCATACCTGACGTGCCAATATCTTCTTTATTGTGTCTGGATCTGCATGTGGCTGTGCATCCACATTAGAGATTACTGGTATTCTTGGGGTTCTAAGTTCTGTTGCCGCCAATGCTGCTTCCAATCTTGACACAGCTGGTTCCATAAAACTAGTGTGGAAAGCACCAGCGACAGCTAGGCGAACCTGCCAAAAAAGAGGGAAAGGCATAATTATGTCATTGAGGGAAGGTGGCATTGGAAGGAGAAAGATTTGGGGAGAAAGTTCACACAGTCATTCGAGCCTTGAAAGACTTTGCCTTGGATTCCAGCACTTCTACTCCTTTTAGGCCCCCAGAGACAGCATAGTTTCCCTACCAAAATAGAATACATTATAAAGTTGCTCATTATGAAATTTAGAAACAGCATTTTCTAAAAAGCTTATTAAATAGCAGACCCACAAGAACCTTACAGGACAAAGGTAATTGGCAATCTGAACATTCTCAGCTTCAGGGACTTCCTGATTGGCTGCATCACACAATTGTTGGACTTTCTCTGAGTCAAGCCCTATCACACTAACCATGGTGCTTTTAGCAGCATCGGCAGCATCCTGGATAAAGCACAGAAGTTATTGACAAGAACAAATTACTATCTCAACAAGTTGATGCGAGAAAGAAGAAACTAGAACAACTGGCCAACATTGTTTACCTGCATGGCTTCACCTCTCAGTTTGACCAACTTGAGTCCATCTTCAAAACTTACAAATCAAATACATGGGTTAATAATAGCAAGTCAATCAAGAGAAAAACTTGAACTTCAAACAAAACCACACAAAGGAAAGTTCAACCACATAACTTATATCTGTAAAATTACACAGGTTACACCATTCTCTACCCCACCCCCACCAAAAAAAATGATGCTCAAGACAGCTGACAAGTAATGGTTCTAATAGATTGTACTTCTCATAGGCATAGAGTACAAACAATTAATTCATTTACAAGGTTGTGATGAGAATCATGAGATTCAAAGCAAACTGAAAACCTTGTAAATATTCTCATTTGGAAAGGGAAAAAAAGGGAGTTGGGTCACAAACTTATCCACTGCTTCTCGTATGCCATTCACAGACTCATAGTAGAGGTGCAACTCATTCATATGGTACCAAAGTGTCATGGCCAAAAGGAAAGGGCACATATGCCATACTTAATATTACTTTGTTTTTGTACAGGTTTCTCAATACATGAGGGGAAATATGACGAAAATAGATAAAGAAAGAAAGGGGGGGAAAAAAGGAAAGAAAGGAAAAGCAATGGAAAAGCCATAGTAACAAATAATAGTTATTCATGGCAAATTACCTAAAAGCCCCAGCAAAAGCAAGAGCAGTATATTCTCCCAGACTTAAGCCACATGTAACATCAACAGAGTCAATAATCTGCTGACCTCCCTCGCGTACACGAAGTAGCTCTACAGCAGCAAGACTTGTGACATAAATAGCAGGCTGAAGAAGTAGGAAATTCAGAAGGTAAACATTATATCTGTGGCAAACTTTATAAACAATAGGAACTACATGAAGAACGGACTGATGAATCCATACTAAACTGGTATGATACCATAATCAAAATATCATAATCAGCCAATACTTTATTTCAGATGAAGTTATTTATTTCTTTGTTCGCTTTTTCGTTTCTTACTTTTACTCATTTAACCTTGATCATATAAAGACCTTGTTAGGAGGGGATGGTAGGCTAAGTTGCAGGCAAAGTGTCCTAGGAGGGAGTTGATCAAGGATCAAGTAGTTACAGGCTAGGAGGGAGTTGAGCCCAGTATCAAGTAGTTTGCTGTAACAAACCTGAGCTGCCCAAGCTCAATTACTAAGAAAATGGATTTATGGGAAGGATGAACTACGGAGAAGGGGTATTGCGGTATGACTCTGTTTCATCTCTCTCTGGATATTCTCTAATCTCTCTGATCTTCCCCATTCTTCTTCTTGATCTGCATCTATTCCCCTCTCACTAATATCACTGAACCCCTCCTGGAACAACAATCAAGGAAGTGATTAATGGATCAATTGTTTGAGGCTCTCATTTTTGCTAGTTCTGTTTTCTTGATATAATTCGCGTAGTTCAATCCGTCTAATTTAATTCTCGAGGTGCATTGGTTAATCTGAATTACTGTGTTGTTCATATGAACTCATACTTCTTCAAGTAAATCAGTCCCTTACATTCATATATAGACTAAATGCCACTTGAGTTAGAGCTCTTGTGCTTCTTTTCCTTTTCAAGGTTAACGGCCAAAGACCTTTCACATTTGCATAAAGGCACAAGTTAACAGAAGTCTTTGAACTTGATTCTAAAGAGATCCATCCAACCAGAACTAACTTCCCTTGGCACAACTTCCATCCATTAAACTAAAAGGATTTGGATCCTCTAAAGGGACATCTCACTTTAGAGGAGAAAATGAGTAGGTTCTTACCCTTTGATCAATAAAGTGGAACCAATTATTTTTCACATCACCCAGTACCATAGCACTCCACTATCTATCCAATTTGATCATAACAACTAAAATGATTGATACCCTACATTCACAAATTTATACTAAACAGATCCTTTGGAAAAAAGTACAATAGCCGCCTAATTTGTACCCACGTGAAAAAGAAGTTTACCTGACTAATAACAGTTGAATCTAACTTGTCTTTTGGGCCATTGATGCATAAATCAAGAAGATCAAACCTGAATGCAGAAAATATGTACACAACAATAGTTACAACCGAGCATCCAATTCTCCCCAGGAGAAAAAAAAAAAAAAAACCTTGAGAAAATGAAAGTGGCAACTACCCCAATATGTCATTTGCCTTCTTGTACAAAATGGCAGCAGCAGGCACATTCTGAGCTTCTTTCCCCATTCCAACTGCTTGCGCACCCTGCAATCACAACACATCCAAAAATTGGTTCACCCCTCTCAATTTCAAAACTAAAGCAAAAGTCCCTAATGGCTGGTTTGGTTTTCGACTATCTTCATTTTATGTTTTTAGCTTTGTTTTTATTATTTTTTCCATTTTTCAGTATTCTGTATACAACAAAATACTGAAAATAGAAATCCAAATAAAAACAATTAGACAGTTTTACAATTATGGTCAAAAATAAGAAATTCACCACCAAAAAAAAAAGGTTTTTATAAATCCAAACAAAAACCTAAATTCTCAGCAATATTACCCGAAAATTGAACAGCATTGGTGAAAACAGTACCTGGCCGGGGAAGAGAAAAGCATTGGAGGGCTTGTAATCGGAGAAGAGAGCGTCGCTGACGGAGGCCTGGGATCCGGCGGAGACGCTCATGAAAACCCTAGATCGACGGAGGAGCTTCTTGGGGGCGAAGCTTGTAGAAGCTACATTTGCGGAGAGGTATGAGGGATTGGAAGAGGAAGAAGGGAGGATCTTGTTGACTGAGATAGAAGGGAGTGTGAGAGAAGAAGCCATGGCAGAAAACGAAGAATAAGAATAAGAATAAGAAGAACAAGGTGATGCGGAACTATAAGGTGTTCGAGGAATAAGGGAATAATGGTGAAGCAAAGCTTGCATTTGAGCAGAGTGGGTTTTGTGTCTTGTGAAGACGGAGCTTACAAAGATGTTAGCTTGGATCCCATGTGCCAACTATGTCTAAGCTCACTTAGTGCATCTGTCCAAGAATTATAACTTTGCTCCCTTAAGTCAACCAACCTTCACTTTGCAAACATGCCCCTGTGGCTTTTTTATTTGCAACAGAAACATCGACCCGAAATATCCATCTTCTGCAAAGACGGATGCGACTCGTGTGGTGTGTGGGGTTGAGGACGCAGCTTCTGGGAACGGGAAAACGAAGCTTTGGGTTTTCTTCATAAGATTGGTGGTGAATGACCCATGCATGTACTACAATCATACTATTGATGAAGACGGGGGGCTTGTTTCGACACTTATTTTGGTCCAGTTGGATTAGTCAGGTTGATTATGAACTGTTTGGAGATGTATTGGCATTCGATGCTACTTACAAGAAGAATAGGTATTTGTGTCCCCTTGTTTTGTATTTCAGGGTAAACCACCGCAATCAAACAATTTTGTTTGGTAGTGCTTTGGTGTCTGACGAGACAGAGGATACTTATGAATGGTTGTTTGAGCAGTTGGTGACATGTATGAACCGAAAAGTTCCTATTTCAGTTATAACTAATGGAGATGTTGGCAATGAGAAATGCAATTAGGGATGTATTACTTAATGCCCATCATAGATTATGTGCGTGGCACCTTAGCCGAAATGCCATGAGCAATATTGGCAATCCACGATTCACAGCAAAGTTCAACGACTGTATGTTAGGTGATTATGAGAAGAGAGTGTTTGATGAAAAGTGGAAAGCCCTAGTTACAGAATTTGATGCCAAGGGTAAAGCATGGATTGACGAAATGTATGAGAAGAGGCAAATGTGGGTCACTGCATATTTGCGGGGGGAAATTTTTTGCAGGGTTTAGAACAACATCTCAATGTGAGAGTTTGCATTCTAACATTGGCAAATATGTGAATTCGAAGCATGACCTCAATGATTTTTTTACAGCATTTTCACGGGTGTGTTGATTTTATGCTATTTAGGGAGTTTCAAAAGGAATTTGATGTTGTTAAGGGTCCTCCAGTGTTGTAGACAGAGTTGAAAGAGTGGGAAAGTCATGCATCAATTATGTATACACCTACTATATTTTTGAAGTTTTGACCCATGCTTAAAAGGGCTCGGAAGTTGAGAGTACTTGATTGCAATGAGACATATACTGAGGTTATTTATCAAATCTACAAGTATCCAAAACAGATTTCATTGTGCGAGGTGTATTATTATGAGGATACCATGAAGTTCAAGTGCCAATGCTTGAGAATGGTGTCACTGGGCGTTCCATGTGGGCACATAATTACTGTGCTTGCCTTCTTGGAATGTGAAGGCAGGGATTCGTGAAAGAACAGATGGGACATGGGATTTGGTGTTGATGGTTAGGTATAGCTGCATGATGGATTGGTGAAGGCAATTAACCGCTGACTCTGTTCAAAAAGAGGAGTCTTTTCATGGTAATTTTGGATAAGTTGATTACCATGTATTTAGAGATGAAGGCAGTGAACCTTGCAGATACACAAGCTTTGGAAAAAACAATACATCCTGACATCGGTAGTGGGGTCGTAAGGGATCCCTCAATTTGCAAAACAAAGGGCACGAGCTCGAAACAAAAGCCGCAAAAAAGTATTGTTTGTCAGGAGGAAGGCCACAATAGAACTTCATGTCCTATTTAAAAAGAAATAGAAATGAATAGAAGGTTAACGAATGAGAGAATTTTTGAGGTGGTTGTTTTAGGTGTATTTTGGTGGTTCTGAGTCATGTGCTGATCTGTAGGCGGATATGTAGGTACTGAAGCATCACAGTATGTTGGTGATTTTGAGTCATGTGCTGCTTTGCTTAAGTTGTTTTGTATCTGGTTTGCTAATAATGTTAAAACATCACTATAGACGTGTGATTCCTGAACAGTGGCTTGCAACGGTGTAGAGTTTGTTAATGTTCATTTGTGAAGTAAGTAGTTGCTCTATGGTCAAGTTATAATGTTCGTGGTGAACGGTTGTTTACTTTATAGATCAGGACTACAAGATTTGGAATGATAGACTTCATTTGGAATGTGTTGGAGAACCAACCTTGTAATTTAAAACCATTTATCTAGCATTTGGCATACAATGGTGTATTTTGGCAATTGTGGTACTGCATTTGTAACTTTATTTGTTTTGTTTGCTAATCGCCAATCAATTAACCATCGTTCCTTGTCACGAAGGAATGTTGTGACAATTGTGCGTGTTTTTATTAGTGAAAAGGTGTAGGCAGAAATAGTGGAGGATTGTGAGATAGAAAAAGCTTCCATGTGACATAATTAGATGCCACATAAGATACCAAAAAGTTTAATTACAAGTTGTGTAGGGTTCAATACGCAGATATTGTCCAAAAAAAAATATGCTTGGTGGTCATTTTTTTGCACAGATGGTTTAGTAGTTATGTGACAAAAATATTCACCCCAACCACTACCGCACAATAGATACGTTAAATATAGGGTTGGATGGCACATCAGAGTTTACAAAAAAATGGGAATAAGTTTGCTTCAAAGATATTTGTATTTGTGAACAAGCGTAATTTTATTAAGTTTGACTTCTCCAATGCTGTGTTGCACGGTGCCAGAATTAGGTCCAACGGAGCCCTCAAACAAACGTGACTTTCTACGAGCTGTAGTTGTGTTGTGTTAGTACCTTATTATGCAAATCAGAAAAAATACATCTTCCTTCCTTAACATATGTAAAATACAATTAAAAGTACGGTATATATTGACTTACATCGCCCACTACATTGGGATTGAAATTGTGTTCATCATTCAACCAACATAGCAGCCAGACGGGGGAGTTGTTGCTAAGAACGGTTAAAATTAGTAAAGTTAATAAAAAAGAATATTACTACTTTATGTGTAGATAGTTTACCTTTCACCACAAATTGGTATACCCCTAACCTCCTTTACCATCCATCTAGTTTGCTCCAATGGTTTTCTTAAGCCTCCAACAGCATAGCATGTAGAATCCATCATCTGAATCAATACTTTAAAGGAAGATGACAAAAAAAATTTAGCATGACTTAATTAAATAAGAACCTAAATATATAAATTTTATGGGATGTTGAGTATATACCAAAACTTTCACCGTCTAAGTTCTTTCGTGTATACTGTTAAAGAATAATTTAATATCTTAGATTTATTTTTAATTGATTTAATTTGATTATTGTCATTATTATTTTATTCTCTACCTAGCCTATAAATAGGCGTTGGCTCCTTTGCACTCATATACAACTCTGATAACATAACATCGTTATTTTTCTATTTTCTGTCTATTTCTTGTATTTTCGTGCCCATTTAACCCGTTCACTCTGTTGTTAAATTTGAATCCAACATGTACACAACTTTTTTATCTACACACGCTACCACCGTGTACCAGTGTCCTTGGTCGTCCTTGATTGGCACATAGATCTTACAATGAGCAGATGTCAAGTTTGAATTAGTTATAGGCAGAAGAAATACTGATTTGATTAGAATAACTATTTTGTTTGGGCATAGGGTAGTCATGTCCCCCTTTGTTGCTCTCACATCGCCAATTTGAATGATTATGTCACTAGTTAAACCGAGACGATTTAGTTTTTTTGTAGGATAACAGTAGCGTAGTTTAAATGTTCAGCAAACACCTGAATGATTTAGTGGAGCAAAAAACGTAAGCACATGCTTGAAGTTCCTTACGTGTCAAGATCGTAGTTGGTGGTGGTTTGAATGTGCATTTCATTCCCTATAAGACATGACATTGTTATTCACGGTTAATATAATGGAGTACGTAGGGCAACAGACTTCCATCAAGTTATTGAGTTTTATAGGAAGTGTACAAGGTATTACCTTTTTTATTATTAAGTTGGTCTTCTTCGATGGATTGTTGGGGAAATAACCTGGTGCCATGGCAACTGAAGGTTTTGTTGGCTTTGACTTCAAATGGAATGTTACAATCATAGAAGGATTCATGCCTCACTTGTTTGTGTGGTCGTTGAAAAATGTCTCGTCGAAGGATGTTTTTCATAGTATTTTTTGATGATCCACCGGAAACTTGGTGAAGGCAAGAAACAATTGTCAACATGTATGGTAATTAATGGCAAAAATTTGCCAAGGAAAATGACGGCCTCGTTTTTTAGCTCCATAAAAAAGGTGTAGTTTGTTCAGCCCAACATAGCCCATTATGTGGGTTTGGGCCAATGGAGTGTGTCTCAAGGCAGGGCAAATTTAATTTTTTTTTAAAAAATTATATGTAGGAAGCATTTATTATCATCAAGGTCCAACAACCAATTAGTAGATTGTAAGGACGTTGATAGTGTAATCGGCCACGCATGCTGCCATGTGAAGCCCAAGACATGTCACACTATTAAAGCCCCTTTAAAGGATATATTCGTGCCAAAAAAAAAATAGATTTTAATTGCTCATGTTATCCTTAATTGTCTTTTTCATATTATGCTTCATAGTCATCAGACAAACTTTGTTAGAATGAACTCATTTATCATATTTTTCCCTTTCATCATCAAAAGAGTTATCAATAAGCTTCTTAGGCTCATCTTCAACAAGAGCACTATCAACATTTGTGATAGCAAGAAACAACTTTATTGACTCAATCCAGTCCTCACAATTTGTCTCACTCAATTTTATCAATGAGCCTATGTGCATAGGCAAAGCTGAAATTTATGTAATAATTGGGAGATTCCATCCGGCACATTCCTATCCATATATAAAAGATTTAACCAGAATGGCATTTTCTTATGCAATTGTAATCCCATTGAAGGGCTCCGAATTACAATGCATAAGCAAAACTCCCACAATTACCAAAAGAATCATATTCTTAAATTTAGTATTAAAATGATAATGAAAACTTTAAGGATATAATTATCAAATCATTAAGAATTATATCAATGACGAAAGGGCAAGTTCATTGTAATTGTTACTATTGTTTTGTTCTATTCTATTTTATTCAACAATTGCGCCCCTTGGCTTGTTAGTAAAGACCCCAGGTGGCGATTTCTAAAGGCTTTTGGAGTTGGGAACTCTGAATTTTAATAGCCTGCAATGAAAAAACTATTGAAATTCTAGATAAAAATGTTGTACATTATTCGAATACAAGTTATTCAGAGGAGCTAGATCTTTATTTAAACTAGAGGGCAAGAAACCCAATCCAACATAAAGCAATCATTCAATTGAAATTCTCAATTCTAGCTTGAACTTGTGGTGATTCATCGGATCCATTTGCCACCTCACTTCTCTGTGTTATACTCTTCACAAAGGACTTGATATTACTATGAGATGACCCACCCTTTGCAATTGCAAGCTGACACAAACGCTGAAGCTCTTTTGCTCTTTTCCTCATATCCCTTCCGTCACCGTCGCAATCCAATTTCATGAATTTCCTCAACAGCACACAAATCTCATATCTTCTCACCAAAGTGTCACATTTATCATCTTTCTTCACCCTCCACCCAACCTTCCAATCCTCCACTACAATTTTACTAATCAATGGTTGGTCCATAGCAATTGGGAATGTCAAGAAGGGAACCCCAGCAAAAACACCTTCCATAACCGAATTCCACCCACAGTGTGTCCAATAACCCCCCACTGCATGATGCAACAACACCCTCAATTGGTCACACCATGGTAACACCAACCCCTTTTCACCACAAATCTCTTTTAATCTAGAAGCTTCTCCACGCGCCACCCACAAGAATTGAACGCCGCTATCGCGCAAAGCAGCGCCGATTTCTTCCATTTGTTCAATGGAAACCGAGAGGAAGCTTCCAAATGAGATGTACAAAACCGAATTGGAAGGTTGGTTATCTAGCCAATCTAAATAATTAATGTGGCCACGAACATTATTATTATTATTATTAGCACTCATAGGACATGAATAAGGTATGTTTGGGCCAATCGTGTAAATCGGCATTGAGAGTTTGGCTTTCAAGGTATCGATGACTTGGGCTTCGAGCTCATAGATTGTAGGGAACAAGAGGTATTGGGCTTTTAGCATGGTTTCGCAACTTTTCATGGCCCAATGCAAAATTCGTTGGTTGTTCCCATCAAGAAGAGGAATATCTGCTAGACGAATCCAGGAGGTGCCCGGAATGTAGTCAACAAGTTTGTCACCATTTTCTGCGCATTATAATGAAATAAAGAGTAATGTTTAAGAAATCTAACTCATGAATCTAAATATTAATTTACACATTTTAATAAATGACACATTATATTTTAAGAGAAAAATTAAATATTAAATATCATTCATCAAAATATATAAATTAATTTTAAACTCATAAATTAAGTTTTCCAATCATTTTTACTATAATGAAACAAAGTATATGTGTATGTTTTCTAGAGGGAACACTATGATCAAGTAGGAACAGAAAATACAAATGATAATCATAATTCATAACTTTCACCCCTTAGATGTGATATACATCAATGATGTAATTTAAGTAACCAAAAAAACAGACTAGCGACGTTTACCTGTCATGCAGACTAGCAGACTAGTACAATGATGTAATCTATATATGTACCGAAAGATAATTAGTGACACTTTCCATCTATATATTTATAAATTTAATAAAGTATAAATTTCATTAAAATATCTTTTAATAATAAATGATGAGTAAATTAATATAATATAATATAAAATAAATTTAAATATCATAATTTAAGTTGTGTTATTTAAATTTTTATTATATGAAACATCTTATCTATTGTTAGATTTTAATTAGATATAAGTAATTAAATTTTGACACCCAATAGTACTCAACCAGCTCACGGGGAAGTATAAAAGGTCATCAAACTTGAATCCTGACAGCTCGCGCATGTAATATCACATCACATGCTCCTTAGCACTTGAAACAACTCTACTGCAACTTTGTTGTGCTGATATTCAACTTTAATGATTATGATTAATTATACAGTTTTATTTTTCTAGAATGACTAGATGTTTTTTTGTTTTGATGCGCGGATATAAATTAACTATTTATTTTATAATTTTTTATTTGATAGAAAAACATTTGTTATATAAGTAAATTTAATTATCGTCATAAAAAATTATTAAATTATTTAATTACATTATATAATTAAAATTTATGTAACACAATAAATTAATGTAAATAAAAGTATAATATTTTTCTTAAAACTAGTAAGGAAACTAAAAAATTACAATCTTCTATGACATAAAAAATTCTAATGTAACCAGCTCTAAGCAAAGGTGGGATGTGGAGTTATTTTAAGATATAAAAATTTTAAAGGGTTAAATATGTTTTTTTTTCCATAAATTTTAAATTTTATGTTTTATCTTTCATAATTTTTTTAAAAAATTGTTTATGCTAATATGACAATTAACTCGATTATGTGACAAAAATGAGAGAAAGGGGCTAGGAAAGAACCAATCAAGAAGAAGATAGCAACGGTACGCTGAAAGTGGTGAGGGAGTAAACATATGAAGCAATGATTAGATTAATCATGTCACTTGTGTGACTATATTAATCTATCACGTGACCAAGTTAACAGCTTAACATGTCACCTGTTAACGGCTTAACATGATAACAGAGACTAAAACTTTAGAGTTTTTTTTTATGAGGAACGACTTTTAATAAAAATATTTATAAGGAATAATACACAAAATTTAAAATTTATGAAAGACTAAAAACATATTTAACGAAACTTAAAAATATTTATCGTTGAATGAGATTTAATAGAATATAAGTCTCATTAAAATTTTTATCAATAATAAATGATGAGTAAGCGACAAAATGTTTATGATAAAATAAGTTTACATATCATAACTCAAGTTGTTTTATTTATAAAACATTTACGGGAAACATTTTATCTACTAATCGATTATTAAATTATATTTCAATAAATTAGACTCGCCCAATTAAATTTTGGCACCTAAGAGTACTCAATCAGCTCATGGAAAAGCATAAAAGGGGATCAAACTTGAATCTTGACATCCACAAAACATACGCATGCTCCTTAGCACTTGAAATGAAAGTTGAAACAACTCTAGTGCACTTTTGGTATCCTGACATTCAACTTCAATGATTATGATTAAATATGCAGTTTGATTTTTCTAGAACAACTATATGCACAAATATAAATTAACTATTTATTTTATCACTATCAAATGTTTGTTTAAAAGTTATCAATTTTGTTTATAATTATTAAAAAAATTATTTATTTTAGTGTAATTTAGTTAATATAATATGTTTATAATTTTATGAAGTATAAGAAACTAATACTTTAAATTTAATAATTATATGAAATGATTTTGATTTATTTTTTTAGCAAAAATGTTATGCCTTTCCAAATTTTAAATAGATTACAATAAGTTTCAATTATATTATAATTGTAATGATTTTTACTTAAAAATAATATTTAAATTATTCTTACTTACTTTTAATGATTATTAGTATTATTAATCTTTTCACGTAAGATAATTTTTAAAAAATACTTTAAATTTAAACTATTATAAAAGCCGAAGAGTCAAGACTAAACCGAAACGATGAAAAAATATATATACGATTAATGGTGGAGCAATACTTTATATTTTTCATTAATTATTAATATAATTAATCTCCTAATTACTTAAAATAATGTTAGAAAAATGAAGAACGCAAGTTAATAAAAAAGATGAGGAAAAAAAGCATATGAACAGTGGAACAAAGAAAGTTAAAAATTAAAATTATATGAAATAATTTACAAATAATAACAATTTTAAAAAAATATAAATATAATTTTTTTAACATGAATAAAGATTAAGGGAGTCATTGACATGTGACAAAATAATTAGAACTACTTTAATATAATACTATTGAGATTTGATAGATGTTCTGAACACAAAGCANATATATATATATATATATTGGTTAACTCATTATGTAATTAAGTTATAATTATAAGAATAAAAGCGATATATAAAATAGGATAGCAAACAGAATTTATATTTTGGTATCTCCTTTGCTATATAGTAGATTATATATAAATAATTTATTTGAATATAACCTTTTCTTACTTTTATAAAAAAAAATAACAAATAAAAAACCTTTTCTTACTTGACACGTGCTAACTTCATAAATATTTTTTGCCACGTACTGTTCATGCACTCTAGACAATATTTTTTGTTTTTTTAAATAAAAAACGGTGGTTTTTCTTTTTTGGAGGTAAAAAAACGGTGATGTTTTAATCACCCAGAATCCCTCGAGACAACTTTTTCTCAATTTTTTTTTTAAAATTCTGATACCTAGGACTACAGCTAGTTCAGAACCTATAAATTCTTTTCGTTTTCTGAGTACAAAGTCCTCAAACATATTTGTTAATTTTATTTATGTTTTGGATTAATTTGAAATCTAACAAAACCTTTAAATTTTTGTCTTCTAAAAACAATCTATGAAGAAGAGAATTTTTTTCTAAAACATAACGAATATGCCAAGTAGAGCATAAAAAACAAATTGTATATCTAATTTAATTTATACCAATTTTATTCTATTCTCGACTTAAATAAAAATATAAATGTTATATATTCTCTTGTTATAAATAACTTAAAAATATTTTTTTTTGGTAAGAATTTTTTTTTCTAAGGAAATAACTTTAAAATATTTAAGTCTTCTTCTTATTTAATATTGGCAAAATTTATAATAAAAACAGGGACAGATTAGGATGTTAGTTATAATCTTACAATTTAACTGTTAAACACTAATCATGTAATTTTTTTTATATTGTCATACAACCAAACATTGTTACATAAACAAAAAATAGTTAACTCTCTTCTATTAATTAAAAAGTCATGCTATGAAATAATTTAAATGTATGATAATATAAAAAACTTTACATATGTTAGTGCATAAATTATAGTTTTATTAATAAATTTGTAAATAAATAAAAAACAATAAATTTTATATAATATTGATTTTGATAAAACTTTCTTCTAGTCTCGTAATTATGTAAAAAAAATACTTTGATCTTGTTCTTTTTTGTTCAATTTAATTTTGCATTTATTAAATGTTAGTCAATTTGACCATTTGTTAGTCTCGTAATTATCTCACTAATGGACGCTATCATGATAGTTAACGAAACTAATACAATACCAAATTAATTGATGTTTAATAAATATGAGACCAGAATGATTTCTATTTTTTATGAAAAATTAAAAAATTAAAAAATAAAAATAAAACATAAACAAGATAAAATATATAAAAAGAAAAAAATAAAATAAAGAATAAAAAATATTTAGTTTGGTCAAATATTTATTACATGTCAATCACTTCGATCCTCTGTTAGAAATATTAACAATCACGTGTCAACACCATCGGTTAATCATATAGTTACAGAGCTAACAGAGGACCAAATTAATTAATATTTAATTAATACAGGATCAAATTAAACAAAAAAAATATGGGATCAGAGTTATTTTTTTAAGCATAATTACGAAACTAAAAGGTTTTTTCTTGAACATTTTTATTGATTTAAAATCATTAATTATAATTATGTATCATCTTTATTTGTGTCAAATAATATGAATAGATTTTTCTTTTGGTATCCAAACTTCTATAAAAGTATCGATACCTCCTAGCTAATATTTAAATTATTGTTATTCAATCACAAATTTAAAATAATAAATCATTTAAATTAGTAAAACACGTGACAAAATCTTAAATATCATTATATTAATACCATTGAATTCTATAGAGTACATAGTTAACCACATAAGAATATTATCAAACAATTTGTATGGATGTAATGTAAAACAGATGCAATATATGATCCTCACCTAATAGCTTTTGATGAAGGTTCTCGTTTCGCTGCAAGATGTGAAAACCCTGCACCCAGAACTCCGACGCCGACGTCGTCCAGAACGCCGCCACGGGAATATTCCTCCGGCTCCCGACGCCGACAGCCCAGTAAAGAAAACCGTCGTAGATGATAGCGGTCGGCGGCGGCTGAAGCCGTTCCAGAAGGCGCTCGAGGGGGCGTTCCATCTTGGTCATGACGGCTTCGACGGCGTCGAGGAGGCTGCCGGACGAAGAAGGGGGTTTCGGGTCGGGTACGAGGTCGGGTATGGATCGGATTCGAATGTTGTTGTGTGGGTTTTGGATGGAAGGGAGCCAGTGTTGGGTGAGGACGAAGGTGACGAGGATGTGAGGGTTGCTGGAGACAAGGGAGTTGGAGAGGTTCATCATGGGGTTGATGTGGCCGCGAGATGGGTAGGGCACCACCACCACGTGGCGGTGGCACCACGTGGCGGTGGGTGGTGGAACATGAAGAAACTCCATGGGGATATATATGGACTTGATTCAACTGTGGTATCTGTGCTGCGGAATTGTGACCTGCAAGTGTGATCATACTAATATTCTAACCGCCATAGAATAGAAGCTACAATATGCTGACGTGGCATTCTAACCTGACATTTTTTTTTCCTTCTAACGGATCAGACTAACTCTTGAAAAACTTACGGAAGAAATTAACTCAATTAAAATAGGATCTCTATTAATATTTTAATCAAGCAGTCAAAGTCAATAAAAAAAGATTAAAATTAAAAGCAATTAAATTTATATTTTTTCTCGTACAATTTGTTTTGACTCTTCTCTTCTAGTTCCCCTTCTCGGTCTCAATTCGTAATCTCCATCTCCCTTTCTCTCTCATTCATTATACTATCATTAAAAAACAACTAAAAAGGATTTTTTGGAGCACTTCTTGTAACTCTATACCTTATTATTGTCTCTTATACCTTCATAAGTCATAAGTATGTAACTTTCCTAATTCCTCTATTTTTCATTTTTTTTTAAATGCTTCAGATTTTATTGCATTCACTATTTTTTCATTGACGTTAATGTTGTTCTTACATTCAGAAAATTGTGAGGGAGCACTAATTGATTAAACTGAATGCTTATTTGGAAGAAAGTCTACAAAACTTTCTTGAAGAATGTATGTTTTTTGATTTGTTTTTTCTTTTGTTTTTTTTTTTTTCCAGATTGTTGAGGTGTTTTCATAGTCATTATGATGGTGTAGTCTCATTAAATGAAATTGCATTTTGTGACAATAGGTAACACTATTAACAACAATACATGAGTTATGGAGAAAGTAAGCATACACAAGTATGTCAATTGAAGTTATGAAGAAATAGTATATGTATTCAACATTTTTTGAATTACTTGGAGCACATGTGAATGTATTCTGATTGATTTTGTTTTGGTTTTGTAAAGATGAAGTATATAATATTTTTGATTTGGTCTGGGAAGTATTTTGATTGATTCTGTTTTGGTTTTGTAAAGGTTCATTCGCATTTGATTCTAATGCTCTATAAATGTATCGTGATTATGGGGTATATTTTCAGAAACAGACCCTTTTGTAATCGCTTTATTCCCTATTTTGTGGGATAATACAAACTTACTAATTTCTTATTCTCTTAATTTAGTTTATCATCAAGCTAATAAATATTTGAATAATAATATTTTAAATTTTAAAAAATATTTTTGCCAAAATATTTAATTTCAACAATAGTAACTTAAAGAATAGTTAGATTAAACATTTAAGAATTTACAAAAGAAAAATTCAAAGAGTTACTTCAATGCATGAAAATTCATAGTCATTTTTAAAAATAAAAAAAAATTTGCAACAGTTTAAAACAAAGTTTCGTCGAAGTATTTTGTGGCGGTTTGCTTTCCGCTGCAATCCCTAGTGCGGCAACCCATTCTATGACCGTGTTTATCAGCTGCGGGAATAATCGCTAAAAAATAGCGTCGGTTTCAAACCGCCGTTATACACAAATATGAATTTAAGCTTATCATGTTGCGGCGGTTATAATCGCTGCTAAAATGAAACATTATTAAATAAATTAATTCTAACGACAGTTTTAAACCGCCACTAATACTTCATTAAAAATAAAAAAAATGAGGGAAAGACACAAGAATAACCCGCATAAAATGCTCATTTATCCGATTTCGTTTACATAAATTGTATAACCTAAAGCATCCCCATAACATCAAAAGAAAAGCTATATATTAATGAGAAATAGTACATGAGTGCAGTTGTAACAATAAGTGAATATGCTCTCACAATCATATAAAGTAAAATTACTTTTGAATAATAACAATAAAATCACTCAAAGTTATACTTCCCATTGCAGAGAGTGAGAAAACAAGGGAAAAGAAAAAAAGAAATGTTGAGAAACCTGAAAAATCCCAAGCTCGACACATGCTCGGTATTCTTGGTTTGAAGCCAATAAGTGTTGAGAAACCTGTAAGAGCTTAAAGCTTGAGACATGCTCAATATTCCTCCTTTGAAGCCCTGCAAGTAAGGGACAACAGAGACGAAATAAGTCTTAAATATCTCTAGTTGCTCTTAATTTGCACAAAGATTTATCTTGCACCAAATAATCAAACACAACCAAAGTAATTGACTGTTGCTTTTGTGATCAAGAAAGGAAAAGAACCGCCGGCAAAAAACCGCCGTTAAATCACATTTTTCTGAATAACTATCGACCAGCATGTATGGTCAAATTTGCTATAATAAGAAATAACTATCAACAAACAAGTAATTTGAAATAACTAGTTTTGATTTTAAAAAAAATTTCATATTCAATAACTATCAACATTGATTATAATTTTTTCTAAAATGGCTTAAGATTGGTGAAAATATTTGATAAATAATGTACCACAAGTACATGTGTAATTTATTAGAGAGAGAGTACAGTTTATTAATAAGAGCACAATCATTAAAGGAAGAAAGGGATAATACTTATTGCGTTATCAAATAACTATACACTTTCTATTTTAAACAAATATTAAAAAAAAAATTTAAAAGTCTTTAAAGTTAATAAAATTTAATAATACTTTATAAAATTACTCTTATTAATTTATATAGTTATTATTCTATTTTTCTTCCCCCACTCTCATTAAACAGAGTGGGATGTTACAAACTCAATACTAATGCAAGTAAGAAAAAGGGATGAGGAACGGGGGATAGGTGTTGTGATCAAGTGTAGGTGGATTTTGCATGGCGACTACAAACCTGGACCATCTTTTGTGGTTAGGAAGTAAGGGTGGCTGAGGCAATTGATCTCCGTTTGGGATTTCTGTTTCCGCACGACTTACTTTTCCGACACTTGGAGCGATTGTCTGGAAAGTTATTAATGCTATTCATGGTATATCTAATCATCCTTCTTACTTTCACTCAATTATAGGTGACTGTGTATCTTTAGCATCAATTTTTGATTGGAAAAACAATATTGTTATATTAAATAAAAATTATATTTCCTATAAAGAAATCACTTTTTTAATTAATCGAAATATCTATTTATATAGTTCACCATGCATATCTAGAATCTTAAGCTCAATCAAACTCTTATATTAATCTTTTTTACTTCTAGATTCTAATTTAGATCATGTTTCACTATTAAAAAAAATGTTGATGAAATTTATCAGCGGATTTTTTGGCAGATTTCGTGTCCAAATTCTTTGTTAGTGGTCTTTTTTAACATTGACCACAAAGCAGACTAAAGCTACTACCAAATAGCATATCTTTCATTATTTTCACTTGTAATTTGTGACGCCAAGTGGTGTCTGTAACATCCCACTTTTTCACTGTATGGATAATTAGCGCAATAAATAATTATAGGTTAATTAGGGAGGTAAGAAAATTAAATTATTACCTTTAATTCATAAGAATCATCTTTAACCCATAAAAATAGCAGTCAAAGTTGAGGTTTCGTGACCGGCGAATTTTTCAGAGCCTTAAGCCAATTTCCGAACCAATCGGGAAATAACCGTAAACATAAATATTTAATTAATTTTCTAATCATGATTAGAGAATTAATAAGGGAAATTATTAGGTAAAATATCCCTAGGAAATAGGACGTGTCACGGTAGAAAGTTCGGCGGACAACCGAACAGCCGTTGTTTGCCGATGAAATTTGGCACGCAAAACAGTGTCCGTGAAAATAATCTCCCGGAGAGAAATTCACAAACACCTTTAAATATTAATACCCTTAGGTAGGTGGGAATTAGAGGATCGCGACGGTTCAAACGGAATATTTTTCGGACGACCGTGCGCGACGCACCGAGACTGCGAGCGATAAAACACGAGCGAACCGGGACTGGGAGAAATTAAAATCTCCTCAGCTGAATGGAGATGGCTGCACGGTTTTGAGGGAGATTAGTCAAAGACAATTTCCCTAAATCAAGCTTCCAAAATGTCATTCACCATACCTCATCAAATCATAACCCATACTTTCCACTATTCACCTTTTTAATTAAATTCCAAAATTATCAAATTTCTCTCCTCCCATTTCAGCCTTGGCCGAACCCTCTCTCCCATTTCTCTCTAAAATTTTTCATCTCCTTCAAAACTCCATAGCCATTCTTCTAGCAAGCTTCAAGAACACTACATTGCTCCTAAGGAAAAACAAGCATTCTTGCTACCATTTTCTTCTCTAAAAACCGAACCCCACAAGCCCCAAGTTCCCTCATCTCATTCTCATTTCTTTCACTAAAAATCTAGAGGAGAACTCTCATCTTGTTCTCTCTAGAAAACTCAAGCCATTCCTCAAGAACACAAGCACATCAAGCTCATTCTTAAGGAAGCAAGCAAGTGGTGCTCCAACACCTTGGAGGCTTCTTGTCAACACTCACACCACCAACCAAGGACTCTTTGGAAGTGGGTAACTTAGGCTTTCACTCATTCTTTAGTGCTCTTGAGCTCATGAATGATTTTGTATGTTTATGTGTGTTTTATGTTTATGTGTTATATGCTTAATGCCTTGAAATATTTTGTTATAATGTGATAATGTAAAGCAAAGTTAGAGCATGGCTAGAGGTTGAAATGATGTGAGAAACTATGTATGTTTGAGTGGAAAGTACATGGAAGAGTTTGAGAAAAGGTGACATAGAACAAAAATGAGGTTTTTGGCATAAAAGGGCAAAATGGTCATTTCGGGATTTTTGGGTATTTAGACTAAAAATCTGGGTTTCTTTTTATGAAAAATGGGTTTAGAGGTATCAAAAACCTTAGGGTCAAGTCTTGAGTCCATTGGGTTATGGAGAAACAAAATTTCAAAGAAAAATCGGTTTTTCGGACAAAAATGGTATTTTAAGCAAAAGAGGGCAAATCTGTAATTTCAGGTGTTTGGACTAAAAATCTGGGTTTATTAACATGAAAAATGGGTTTAGAGGTATTAAAAACCTTAGGGTCAAGTCTTGGGTCCATTGGGTTATGGAGAAATAAAATTCCAAAGAAAAATCGGTTTTTATGGGCAAAAAATGATTTTTTGATCAAAAAGGGCAAAACTGTAATTTCAAGTAATGAAATTAAAAATCTTGGTTTTGTTTTCATAAAAAGTGGGTTCAGAACTATGAAAAATTTTAGGGCCAAGCTTTGAGTCCATCGGTCAACGGTTGATTAAAAATTCTAACGAAAAACAGTTTTTTTTGGGTAAAAGATAATAATGTGTATTATGTGTATGATGAATGAATGAGTTATGTTTGTGATGATGTAGGATGATGTGTGATGTGTTATGAGGTAAGTTTATGATAAGGGCATGATATATTTGTATGATGATGTATGTGGAACATTGCATGTAGAATATGTATGTTAGGAATGATTATGCTATCATGCATCATGAGAACTAGAAGTTAATCACGTAAAGTTTAAAGAGCATAATTGAACCTTAGGGAACAAGTATGTAGCTATATGATAGGATGCATCTCTCTTGGCGGAAACGCCCCTCACCAGTCCCCACAAAGGGGTGAATTGGTTAATGAAGCAGAATGAAAAGAAAGAAAGAAAAGATGAATGAGACCGAGGACCAGGAGTTCACGCCTGGCTCGGAAGAACAGAATGAAAAGAAAGAAAGAAAAGATGAATGAGACCGAGGACCAGGAGTTCACGCCTGGCTCGGAAGAACAGAATGAAAAGAAAGAAAGAAAAGATGAATGAGACCGAGGACCAGGAGTTCACGCCTGGCTCGGAAGAGCAGAATGAAAAGAAAGAAAGAAAAGATGAATGAGACCGAGGACCAGGAGTTCACGCCTGGCTCGGAAGAACAGAATGAAAAGAAAGAAAGAAAAGATGAATGAGACCGAGGACCAGGAGTTCACGCCTGGCTCGGAAGAACAGAATGAAAAGAAAGAAAGAAAAGATGAATGAGACCGAGGACCAGGAGTTCACGCCTGGCTCGGAAGAACAGAATGAAAAGAAAGAAAGAAAAGATGAATGAGACCGAGGACCAGGAGTTCACGCCTGGCTCGGAAGAACAGAATGAAAAGAAAGAAAGAAAAGATGAATGAGAACGAGGACCAGGAGTTCACGCCTGGCTCGGAAGAACAGAATGAAAAGAAAGAAAGAAAAGATGAATGAGACCGAGGACCAGGAGTTCACGCCTGGCTCGGAAGGACTAGATGAAACGACGCATTTCCCCGGCTATAACGATTGGCCGCTCTGGTAAGGGAGGACAAAACCTTGAGCTATAACGATTGGCCGCTCTGGCTCAGGAACAACTCTGATAAGTGGTGGGTTGGTGAAGGAGGCGTAGCCAGAAGCCATCCCCACCCAGTAGACGCTAACCCGGGCAAGTCGGTATGCGTAAGAAAAGAAAAGAAGGACGCTAACCCGGGTGAGCCGGTATGCGTAAGAGAATCCCCATGTTCCCCAAGCATGAGCATATGATGTATGAGTCACATGAGTATATGATGAATGAGCATATGAGTATATGATGCGTGAGTATATGATGATGTATGAGTATGTAAAGTATAAGTATATAATAATGTATGTCTGTATAGTCGTCAAGAGAACGCTCGAGACGGCCTATGTATATACGCGAAGTAAAGATAATGAGCACGAGAACTTAGATAAGAAAGACTAGTTCTCCAGTCACCTAGTAAAGTAGATAAAGTCGTTTAGGACTTAGGCCAGATAATAATCAGTAGGATGTTAGTATGCATGTTCACTTAGAAACACCTGAGCGGCCGGTTGATAAGTGAGTTAAACGGATCCCCCGACGCCAAGGTAAACCACTGAGGACGAATGTTCTCACCCCCACTCACTTATGCTTCCAGGGAAAGACGTGAGCTATGATAAGCAACAAGAGATTCAGAAAAGAATGGAGGACAAGCCATCGATGATGGACAGACAGATCTTCAAGGCTATGAAGACATGTTGGGCTAGTTATACGCTAGCCGAACTTCTGTGATGTATATGGATGATTATAACATGTGTATGTACTTTATTATAACATTATGTGATTTGTTCTACTCATTTGTGATGGACCATGTATTGATTATGAAATTGCTTAGACTAAGGATAATGAATATTCATAAGTCCTATCGTTTGTCTTATACACTGTGATTCACACATGGCTCATATTTTGTAAATAAGCACTCAGTAACAAAGTTTTAAATTGGTCCATATTTTCCTTAATCAAGTATTTTCAAAAAAAAATAATGAGGGACTATAAGTATTCTCACCAAGTGATTAACAACCTAGTGAGCATTGCGTACTACTCGAGGGTATGCAGTTAGCTAAGGTGTTACAGTGTCAATTAATTTCTGCTAATATATCCATTAGTAATTATTATTTTTTGGGTAAATAGTATCAACACCTCATAAACTTTCACTCGATTGCTAATAGGCAGATCATACTTCTAAATCTTCCAATTTAACCCTTAAAATTTTACTCATTTACAATTAGCCACCACCAAATATTAACTCTTTCAATAAAATATTCAAACTACAATAATTCTGATAATTAAACCTTACGTTAAATTATATTTAACCTACTATCAAAAAACTTAGAGAACGACATGTTAAGATCTATGAGTGTTATACATTAAAATCTTTACTAATTAATGTTCCTTAATTTCTCTTTTGTGTCTCATTACATATTATTTAAAAAATACATTAATATATTAAATCATTAAACATGTTTAACAATAGATTTAGAATAATCACATTTTTTTTCTCACACTTAACTAGCAATATCATAGTAAACTAAATTAAATTTTGTTACACGTGATTTATTTTGATTCTTTTCAGAAATATATTAATATTTTTAAAAACATTAGATGAGAAAAGAAAGAAAAATTTAGTTTTAAAAATGGTAGAACTTTTTATATTTGATACAGATAAGTCTTGTTAAATCATTTAATAACAGTATTGTATTTGAAATTTATTGTAGCTTAATAAATTAATTAAAATTTTTATAACTTTTGGTGATTTTTTTGTAGGTATATTAAAGTTTAAGAAGAGATTTGATGGTTGATGGTGACTATTTGCAAGTGACTAAAAGTTTAAGGGTTAAATTAGAATATTTAAAAGTTTAAGGTACCTACTTGCAACAGAGTAAAAATTTAGGAGGTGTAGATGTTATTTTTCCTTATCTTTTTTTAAAAAATTGATAGAATAATATTACCGATGAATATATTTGTTATTAATTTATTAATTAAAAAAATATAAATAAACAAGATAATACTGAAAGATATATCTATCGATAATTTATCAAATTAAAAATATTTAATTAAAAGATAAATTACACTTAAAGAAAAAGGACATTTTCTTTTGCTTATGTCTCTAAACTTATTTTCTACAAAATAAGTTAAAATAATTAATAGATATTTAAATATATTTTAATTTAATATTACTTTTAAAATAAAAATAATAAGTTAAATATTATAATTATGTCAATTTAAATGTTTTTTATTAAAATAAGCAGTTATTTGAATGTGTTTCTAACTATAGTCACTTTTCATATAAGTTACTTTTTGTAAATAAATATCAGCTATATTTACTAACATATATACAATATACATATTTAACTACTACAATACGGATCATATCAATATTAATAACTTACGTATTTCAATTTTTTAATAACATTTATTATAAATATTACTATGTACCGAAATGTATTCAATGCTTATAAAGATTAACATAATTAGTTTACATTTAATACATTTTTCTTTTGCAAATTGATAATTTTATGCCTCTTCCTTCACAATATAAAAAGAGCATAAATTATTTACGGATATGTAAAATGGAACTTGGATCTACATTGTAGAAAAGTTAACATAAATGTTAAGAAAGAATTATCAATTTAAGTATCATTTTAATTATAATTAATTTGAGAATCAATAATTGAAATTTGAAAAAATAAAAAAAATGAAGAAATAAATTATGGTAAATGATATATAAACATACAAAATAAAAATTGAAGAAAGAAATTATAGTAAAATTATATTCAAAGGCCTAAATGTCAATGTCATAACATCTCTTTATGAGATTTATTTTCATGATTTGGAGCAAGCAATAGCTTATTAAAAACAATGTTTTCACTCTTACTTATATAAAAAAAAAATACTCGCATTAATATATATATTGTAGCATTATAACACAACAGCATATAACAGGCTAGCAGATGAAGCACACGCAAGAAATTGAGATCACAAGTTCAAATCCAACCAAGTGCAGAAATATATATCAAACACGCCACATTATAACATAACAAACGCGATGATGTAGAAGTGAGCCTTACTCACAAGTACAAAATTGTCTCAAAAAGTGTTATTCAATAAACCCTATTCAATCTTTCTTAATGCCTAGGACACCCTTTTATATTTAGTTTTATGTCTATATTTATGAGGATGTTCAGTTTTTTTTTTTTTGGTAAAGATGATAACCTTTTTTTCCTTTTTTGTTATTGGCTGTACTTTTTTATTTTCTGAGATTATTCTCAATCTACATTTATGATGACGAAAGAAAGAAAAAAAAAAGGATGGTTAATGAGGGAAATTGGGTTCTGATTTGGGTTGTTGTTGTTGATGAAGCTTGATACTTGATGTTGAAGTTGATAGTGCTTATGGGCGTTAACAGCTCCGGCGGTGGCTCTGGGTGACTGCTCTGGTAATTCTGGCGACAACTCCGACAATGGCTCTAGGAGGGTCACCAGAGAAAGAACAAACAAAAAATTAGTAACAATTTTAAAGGATAAAATTAGTTAACTAAATAAAAATATTATAAAATATTAACATAATTTATTTTGTAATTTTTTTTACATAAAATTATTAGCCGCCCTATCAAATATCAATGGTTGACAAAGGAGGAGTAATTTGCCTTAGCCGAACTAATTCAGTCTTTCATGGTTGGCAGTTTTGTTGGTAAAAACAATTCGAAAGTCATTAATGATCACAAGAAATCTCAATCTTTGATAAACCACAAGAGTTCATAGATAAGAACTCTTTGTCAAATTGAAATTGATAGTTACGGTGAGTCGGTGACTGAACTGCAACAAGGTTCACCCTTATTGTTACACAAGACAGGCATACACACGCAACACAACTGAAAGCTAAAACAAAACAGGAATGGCATGAACAATAGACGCCATCACTACTCGTGACAGTGCTGTGTCAGTCCCCAAATGTTTCAACAGCAGTGTGTGTGTAAATTCAGACATAACCGAGGCTCTTCAAACTCTCCACTGCGTCTTTGATGATTTGATCCATAGGAGTGAACTCTAGGCCTAAATCAATTAGCTTCTTTGAAGCATCGTTTGCTCTTAATAACCCAGGTTGGGTATCCCTCGGCAACCTATACGAGCAAAGGAAAAAAAAAATAAATTAATAACACTCGTATCATAGATAGTTCATGACCTCAAGCACTTGTATTTTGGACTAATCCACAAAATTCGAAGTTTATTAAACTCCAATTTGTCTAACTAGTCACTGTAAGATTAAATTTATCTAATACTCATTTTTATATTCATCAGATTTCAAATTAGATATCTTATTTTAAGAAAATATTATGTATAAACTACTTCAACCAATCAAGTGGCGACACTAAAACACTTATGTATACATAAATAATTGAAGGGCTTTGCTTTACGGCAAATGTAAATCAAGTAAATGGTTAGTAAGGCTGTAGTGATAATAAGGTAAAGCCACTCTTAAAAGAAACTATTAAAATATAAAATCATTTAATTGTGTTTACACTCCAGGTTAAGTTTTTGAAAGAAATGATTCTTGACATGGTTTGGTATCAGAGTTCCATGACTAAGAGGTTCATAGTTTGATTCTTATAAACCTCCACTTCCAAAAATTGTATACACTTCAAGTCAAAAGAGTTTTTGTGTGAGTGGAGATGATTCTTTGTGATAACTTCTCGACTCAAACTCATTATAAGTGTTTTTGCATGGTCTCGAACTCAATACATAAAGTTTAAAATTGATGTTTCAATTACCAATATATTGTTTGGAAGATTGGCTCATACTCATTAGTCATTATATATAGGTAAAGTTTGAATAAGGTCATAGTCACTCTTATTATCACCAACCAATTTTAAATACTTTGCAACTCATTCTGTTCCAATGAAATTAGGTGATTGCAAATTGATGGACATTCAAAAAAAAAAATTTTAAAAAAAATCATAATAATCCAAAGGAGTTTAACTATTTATTAATTTATCAGAAAAGTATACTCACTTGGCCACATTGTATTCAGGGTATAGCTCAGCAACCTTTGCCACAAAATCACCATAATGACGAATGGCTTCCACGCACAAGTGCCTTCCTGCTGCTTCCTTCTTCTCAAACGCCAAAATATGAGCCATGGCTATGTCTTTGAAGTGAGCCATTCCCATGAAGAAGTCCTCGTATGTCTCCGTGTCCCCTGTAACAAGGTCCAAATTAACGCTTACTTAGTAGCCTTAAATGATTGACATATAAGAGTTCTTAATCTGAGTAAACATTCAAATTTGTCTCAAGTTAAATTCGTTCAAGAGGTTGTCAAAATTCAATAAATTTAGTACTTTTCAATTGATTTTTGACAATTTCAAAAACGAATTTAGGATTTTTTATAATTCAATTGTTCTTAGCTAAATGGTAAAGAGTACCAGACTATAAGAGTGCAAAGTACTTATAAAGTACTTGCTGCTCAAATCAGCTTTTGGGTTCTGCTCTGTTCTGTTATATTAATTCTGTGTCCGAAAACAAATTAACAGCCCATTAAAAGTTTAGATCCTCTGTCTTAACTTACTAATTCATGTGGCAATTGCATTACCAGTAATCTTTATTATTATTTTTTGACTAGTACCAATAATCAAATTTAATTATAGAAGTGCACGCGAGAACTCTTCAGTTAAATGTTAGATTTAAACAGGTTATTAGAAGTAATGGTGGAGATTTTAGATAGCTTTGTAAGAGGTTCAACATTTCAATCTCTATTCCATAAAAAAAAATATTAGAAACTTAGAAATACATCAAAGTGAGCTCCTACTATGAATATTTTCACATCAATTACCTTGAAAGAAATGCCTTACAAAAACATAGTCTAATAAGCATAAATACTTAGAGAACCACACTCTAAAAGTTAAATCTCCTCAATGTTGAACTTGTTATTAGGGATGACAATGAGTAGAGCGAGACGAGTTTTCCATTACTCATTTCCATCCCATTCGCTCAAATCTTGCCTTACTCCCTATCCCATGCCTCAACAGGTTTTTATTTTTTGCCTCACACCCAAACTTGTGGGTTTATGTTCACCCCATACTAGTCTCACCCCGCCCTAAAATTTTTTTAGAGGAATTTTCTTCTTTTTTCCTTAATGATCTAACTAATCAACATGGCTTTGAAAATTTTCACTTTTTATGTATAGATTAATCAATAATCTAGACAGTGTGTGTGTATATATACTAGTGTAGAGCCCATGCCAAGCACGAGATATGTTATCTCTTAGATTATATTCCCTCAATCTAGTTTTATTTATCACATTTTATTCAAATATGTATCCAAGATTTCCTGTCATTTGATTAAATTAAAAAAGTATTAAATATATTTTTTACTGACAAATTATATTCCTATTGATTTCTAATTCACCCAATGACACCTAGCAGTTATAGTACTAATTAGTAAATGTTGATTTAGTATATACGCTCTATCTTTTCTAATTTGTGCTAATTAAATGACTTATTAATATGTATGTTTTTGTCAAAAGTGAGAAATATAAGTGAACAAATAGACTAATAAAAAGAAGTACAAACTTAAGTCTCAATTTTCTTGCAAAGATATCTTTGCAGTACCACATTTTCTTTTGATTTCGATGCAACGCCACGTTTCCTTTAGATTTTTGTGCAATGTCATGCTTCCTTCAAATTTTGATGCAACGTCACGCTTTCTACGAATTTTAGTGCAATGCCACGCTTCCTTAGGATTTTCGTATAACCCCACGCTTCCTTCAGGTTCCTGAGCAACGTTGCGCTTCCTTTAGGTTCGCACGAAACACCACGATTCCTTCAAATTCTCATGAAACACCTGGTTTCCTTCAGGTTCTCATGCAATATCATGTTTCCTTTGAACTCTTGTGTGACACCACGCTTCTATCAGGTTTACATGCAATGTTGTGCTTCCTTCAAATTCTTATGCAATGAGACACATCCTTCAAATTCTCAAGCAACACCATGCTTCATTCAGATTCCCATGCAACACCATGATTTTTTTCGATACCTTTGTAATGTCGCGCTTCCTTCAAATGCTCAATCAACACCGCATTTTCTTCAGATTCTCATGTAACGCCCTACATCCTTCAGATTCTAGTGCAATGCCACACTTCCTTCGAATTCTCGAGAAATGCCACGCTTCCTTAAGGATTCTCTTGCACCGCCATGCTGAATTAAGATTCTCGTACAACGTCATACTTCCATCAGATTATGATGCAATGCCATGCTTCCTTCGAATTCTAATGCAACGTCACTCTTCCTTTTGATTCATGTGCAACATCAAACTTCCTTCTTACTCTCGTGCAATGCCTTGCTTCCTTTTAGTTCCCGTACAACAACACGCTTCCTTCGAATTTTGGTGCAATGTCATGCTTCTTTTAGATTCCCATGCAATGCCAAACTTCCTTTTAACTCCCATGCAATGCCACGCTTCCTTCCAATTCCTGTGCAATGCTACTTTTCTTTCCGACTTTCATTCAAAGCCATAGTTCCTTCCGATTCCCATGCAATTCCGCTGTTGCTTTTGATTCTTGTGCAACACCATGTTTCCTTTAGGTTCCCGTGCAACGTCACATTTCCTTTTGATTCCCGCGCAATGCCACGGTTCTTTTGGGTTTCCGTGCAACGCCACACTTCCTTCTAATACTCAAGCAATGCCGTACTTATTTCAAATTCCCATGCAATATCGCACTTCCTTTCGATTACATAAATTCCTTAATAGAACATTTTATAGAATAGTGAAATATGTATCCAAACAAAATGGTATGGTGGAGTTTTTGTTATTTTGTTCATTTTTTGCAACTTGTGTACAATAAATTGAAAATAAAATTAAAAGTAGTGCACTCATAAAAATTCCAATAATAAATTAAAATTTATATTTAGTAAATAAAAATAATTGTAAATTGATGTTGAATTGTGATTAAACTCTATGCGGATACCCTTTGATGCTCTGCTAATGTTAAGAATAAAAAAGAAGAATAAGAAATGTGATCCTTTTTAGTGGCATATATGGAAATGTGAGATAAAAAAATATAATTTTGTTTTATTTATTTATCTTGCTAGTTGAATTTATAATCTATATTTACTCAAAATCATAGTTTTTTTCACTATTGATTTTAGAGGGAATTTTCCGGCCTAAACTATTTCCACTAAATTCTACTAAATCTTTTTTAATTCAAATTTAAAATTTCACTAAACCTGCTCTATTTGACTTCACTAAATCTTTCCTAATTTAAAATTAGCATTTTTTATTTTTAATGTTTAAAAATACCAAAAATAAAATTAAATAATTTATATAAAAAAATAAGATCGAAAAATTTAAAATAATTTCTATGCATAACACAAATACTAAACTAGTAAGAGTAATGCATGGAAGATCTAACTCATCAACCCACTCACTTCTACAAATGACACTTGACATTTTTAAAAATATTAAGTGTCATTTATAGAAGTGGATAAGTTAATAAATAGGTTGTGAGTTAGGTCTCCCAAATATTTTTCTAATAATAAATACACATGGGCAATAAAATCTCATAAATGATATTTAATTTCATTCAACAAAAATATTTATCCTTAAAAATGTCAAGTGTTGTTCATAAAAGTAAGAGTGTTAAAAAGTAAATTGATCAGTTAAGTATTTCAAATATTTTTTTATAATAATTATAATTGAACAATAAAATCCCATAAATGATATTTAATTTTATTTAAGAAAATTATTTTAATATAATTAACCATATGTATCCTCAGCATAAAAAGAAAAAATAAACTAAAGGAGAAAAATAAGGGGCTCCACTAAGAAAATGTATAATGGTTTTCTAATCTTAAAATAATTGTTTTGGAAACTCCCAAATGTATGAGATGTGTGCATTTGTGAAACCACCAATAATGAGTGAAAATTTGATGATGTGTAGGAGAATGATTGGAGAATAATATCCCAATAGTTATTTTGATTTCTTAGCATTATAAAGTTGTTTTGGGTTCTTAGCATTATAAAGTGTTCCTATATGTGTGTGTGTGTGTGTGTCTGTGTGTGTGTGTGTGAGGTGGGTTTGGTGCTTGTAAGCCAAAATCCAATCAATTGTTGAACTATCCGATCAAAAGGGAAGGGACAGAGCGAATTGTTACACTTTATTGAAGGAAAAAAGAATGTATGAAACTACAACACTAAAAAAAAGAAAAATATTGAAAAAGTGAAAAGGGCTAAACTTTTGATAGCGATTTTGGTCGACAACTTTAAGTAGCATTATTTTTTTTTTTATAAGAAGTAAAACTTTTGACAGCCCATTTGTAAGTTGTGAAAGTCCTAATAATGCTTAGCCCATTGTGGATGGAGAAGTGATTATTGAGATTACCTTTGAGAACGCTAACAAGCACAGCCATGCTGGAATTGATTCTTGGTGGAAGAAGAGGGCCCAATGCTGTGCCTGGATTTATCATCACCACATCAAAGCCTGTTTCCTTAGCAAAATCCCAACCCGCTTTCTCCGCTAGTGTCTTTGCAATTGGATAGTACAACTGGGCCCATTATACAATTAATCGTTTTAACTTTAGTTAAGTCCCATCAATCAATAAACATAGGTTAAATGTAACAGCCGTACTATGGTAACAATCAACATGGGGCTTTAGGATAATCACACACAAAAAAAACTCAAAAAGATACGGGGTGACGGTAATTATAATTATTAAAGTTTTGAGTTAATTGATAAATTTTTACGAATTTATCATTTTATTACGTAAAATAAATTAACATTTATGTAAATTCTTTTTTGATAAACTTGTATGAATTTAAATAAACTTTTGATTCTATTAATTAATGTATGGGTTAAAATCCATCAATAAGTATGATTTTAAGTCAAAATGTACAAATTTTGTAATTTTGTTTATGTTAGACATATCTATTAAGTTTATTAAGTTAATTTTATATATTTATCATAATTGAGTTATGTTTCATTGAATTATAACATAATGTATGTACAGAATAAAGTATGACATGATAATTAGGTGTCATGCATTAAAGTATATTTTATTATATCTCTTTGATTTTTTTTCATTTTTGTTACGGACTAAAAACTAGGGTCAGAGAGCTCTAACCCTTTAAGAGGGAGAGGAGCTCGCATTTCTTAAAAGACCCGAAGGGCCCAACCCACTAAGGAGCAGAAGAGGCTCTCCCCACCTAGTTAGACCGGCCCAAAGAGAGGGAGCCTCATGGCACTTAGAGGAGGAGAAGGTCGTAGGCCCAAAGGCTCCGAACCCCGTCTGGCCCAACAAGGCTAAGAGGAGGTAGAGGCGACCTCTCTTCCCCAGTCCGCAACCGACTCCTAGATAAACCAGGGAAAAGATAGACAAACCCCCCTCCCTTTATCTCTATCTTACATCTATCTTTGCACTCTAAGCTCACTATAAAAGCACACGACCCCTAAGGTCATCAGGTACCTCTCACTCTCCTCTTAGAGAACTCTCCTAATCTCTGTGCTTACTTGAACGTCGGAGTGCCTTTGCAGGTACACCCTGCCGCCGCACTCTCTCCGAAAGGAACTAGCTTAGAGCTTTTGTCCGAGCCTCTGAACCCGATTGGAGCCCTCGTCCAGACCTCCGACCCTGCTTGGAGCTTTCGCCCAAGCCTCCGAACCCGCTTGGAGCTTTCGTCTAGACCTCCGAACCCGTTCGGAGCCTTCGCCCTCAGACTTAGAGTTTCCGTCAAGGCGCCTCCCTTACCGTTCAGGTAACCTCGTACCTTTTACGAATTACTTGCGAACAAGTTTAAAGTTAATATTATTCAATGTCAATTATAAATACAACATTTAATTATGTTTAATTTTAAATTAAAATGTTTATATCATATATTTTTTAAGTATGTAAATTCTAACGAATTTACGATTTGAGTTTGTTAATACTTCACAAATTTATCAAAACTCTCAAGTTTAACAATTTTGATAATTACTCCTATTATAATAAACCTCATATTTTTATAAATGTAATTATTTAATTATCATATTATCATTTATCTAATTTTAATTGTCTTGTTACCTAAGACATTTAACTTTTTTTTTTTCTTTACGATAAGGCGTTTAACTCTAGTGTCCCATCAATAAACATAATATGACCCAACAAAGGCCTAATAATTGAGAAAGCATATACGATCGTATTCATCACTCCTTTCGTCGTTTTAATTTAAAAAATCACTTGGACTTTGTTCCTGCGAGTTGATTTTTTTTTATTTTTTTACAAAAATTTAAATAATAATATTTCTGAACAGAAATAATTGAAAAATAAATTAATTTTTTTTCACCCTTAAATAAATAAATAATTTCTTATGACTTTGAATAATTTATAATCTTCTATCTACTCTTTTTCTATTCTTCACTTCTATTGATGTTAACGAGGGGTTGTCAACTTTTCATTTTTTTTTTTAAGTTCTACCATATTTTTTTTTCTTTTTTTAATATTTAGAATTTCTTTTAGTAAATAAATGCTTCAGATCTACTACATGTTGAGCATATTTATTCAAATTTATTGCTTCATGAAACAATATAGATTGTGTTTCTGTTATCCATTTGTAGTTGTTTCTGTTCCTTGGTTAAATTAAAATGACTAATGCTCACACAAATAAATTATTACCCTGTACAGTTTGATACAGAGTAAAAATAGGAAAATCCATGAAAACTAGTTCCCTGTTTTTACCCTCAAGAAAACAAAATAGTGATGATTTGGCCAACAAAAAGCATATACGCATGCAGTAACTTGGAGAAACAGAGAAAGCACTACTCACTCCCTTCTCCCTGCAGTAATCAAGGTCCGTCCAGCACTCCTCTCCCTTAATCTTATCAGCTGGCCAGTTTGGACTCGGAATTATGGCGGAGATCGACGACGTCGCCACCACTCGCTCCACCCCCGCCTCCTTCGCCGCCTTCAGCACATTAACCGTCCCTTTGATAGCTGGCTCCAATATCTCCTTCTACATCCCCCTCACACATACACGTACCCAGATACATTTATTTATTTATGAATATATAAAAAAAAAGTGAAAATCACAGTTATTATAAATCAGAGGAAGTCCTAAAACATACAAAATTAAATTGGAGTGTAAAATTGAAGTATTTTTTTATTCTAATTCTAACCTCGGGGTCTTTGACTTGTCCTATGATGTTGGGACATGCGAGGTGGAAAACTCCGGCGCAACCCTTTATCGCGGCGGCGATGGAATCGGCATCTAGAAGATCCATCTCGAAGAAGTGAAGGCGGCCCTTAGCCCCTTCCATTGCCTCCAAATGCTTGGTCTCCTTCTCATCCTCTGCAAAGTGTGTCACAACATTAATTATTGTTATTTCCACATAAACAACCAAATCATTACTAAATAGTATATATATATATATATATATAGATATATATCTACTTAGTGACTAGTGGTAAGAAAATAATTTAATTTGGATGATTAATTAACTGTCTAATCATTATTCAAGCATTGATGTCTATGAGTTTGTACTTTAATTTCCTTTTGGGGGGCATGGAAATTAGTTACCTCTATGTGATGTTATTGTTAGTCCTAATAGTTAACGAGAGCAGTAGATATATGTGAGGAATTAATTAATTAAGAAATAAATTAGAGAGAGTTATGCAGAAGCAGTGGGTTATAACTGAGATCTTGGATGGTGGCGTGGACGGTGTAGCCACGCTCGAGGAGGAGCTTCACCAGCCACGATCCGATGGCGCCGCTGGCTCCGGTGACGCAAACAACCTTCGACATGTTTTGGTGAGTTAGTTATAAGGATGTTTCAGGTGTGGTGGGTGTGAACGGTTGTAACGGTCTTGGTATATATAAAGAAGAAGAAAGTGTGTGGGGAGATTAAAATTTCTTGAGACTTGTTTGGATTTTTCACTTGTTGCCAGAAGTAAAGGAAATGTGAGGTGGAGAGAAGAAATCTTCATTTGTTTACACGTGCCTGCCTAAAATGGAAATTGGGAATGGCTTTTGGCTCCACTTCTTTTTATTATTTCAAGGAGAGCACAGACAAGCTTTTCTTAAGAATGGGATAGACTCAATGTTGAAGGGATATAAAAGACGAGTTAGATTAGGTTTTAATCACACTTAACCTTACCTTTTGTTTAAATAATGTGTAGATTGGCTTGCTAAACATGGAATGTGTAGATTGGCTTGCTAAACATGGTGCACTTCAATATTATGAGCGTCTCAAACTTTGACAATCTTCATTAAAATGGATTTTAATGATGCTATGAGAATAATGTGTGCTAGACTGTAATTTTTCTATTTCTTTTTTCCTTTTAGACCTATCCTTGGGTTGAACTCGGGTCCTTGTAGAGTAAGGATTCAACCACCAATTTTATACGGTGTTGATAGAGTTGTTTTTTTTTTTTTTTTAAATTTAAATTTTGAATTTTAAAGTAATTCAAAAGTGACCTAATTAATCATCAAGTTAAATTAGATTTGATATTCAGATATTGTATCTAATTTTGTATTTAGAAAACTTTTGAAACAAAAAGTAAGTATAAAAAGATATTTATAATATTTATTTTGAAATTAAGTGTTTCTCTAACAAGTGCCCTAAGGACACTTGTTAAGGAATCAATAAGAGGTACGTTTATATTGAAAAAACTAAAATGTGAAGTGTTTAATGTAATAGAAGTATTGGAAACCACAATTCATTCTATTTTAAGTCTTTTAAAAAGTGCCTAAGGGAGCGTGTGGTTTGCAAAATATATTTTTTATTCTCGAGAATATGTTTTGAAAGTGTTTGATTGTAAATTGAACTCTTAGCAACATTCCTGGGATTACAATATATTTTTACAAAAACACCCATGACGAAATGATGTATGTATGTAGGTGGTGGCCCGTCGCCATTCGATGCCGTCTGACGGTGGTCTGGCGATGGTATGACGTCGTTTGACACTGGTCCGTCGCCATCTGGGACCTTCCAGCAGTGTTCCATTGCTTTCCAACGATGGTCTGACACCTTCTAGCAATGTTCCGTCGACGTTCTACAGTGGTTTGGTGCTTTCTGGTGGTGTTCCGTCACCGTTTGGTGGTGGTCCTTCCCCCTTTGGTGGTGGTTCATCCCCATCTGGCGGTGGTCCATCCCTGTCAGCAGTGGCCTATCACCTATTCGGGGCGGTGGTTTGTCATCATCCGACTAGTCCGACGGTGGTCCGTTGTTGGCCAGCGATGGTGGTCTGACGCTGGCATGTCATCGACCGTCAATGGTATGTCATCGGCTGGCGGTGGTCGGGTGCTAGCTGGTGGTGGCTGGTCGTTGGCGGTGTTTGGTCACCGGCCGACAATAGTTGATCGCCAACTAACAGTGGTCGACCAGCGGGTGATGTTGACCTAGGGTGCGAGGTTTAAGGGCAATTTGGTCTTTTCATGTGTCAAAACATTACAATCCCGTAGGATGTGAGAATGAAAATGAGACTATTTTCATTCTTGGGAATACAAGTTATCCGAGAATGTTTTTTAAAATCGTAAACCAAACATGAGAATGTTGCATTTCGATGACCACATTCTCAGAAATGTGAGAAGATTCCGCAAACCACACGCCTCCTAAAGGGCACTTGTTAGCTTAACCCTAAAATAAATTATATTAATTTATTGAGAGAAACATGCATCCACATTTTGATAATCTTAAAGTCTTGAAGAGAGATTAATCACTACAATCGATGATATATGTTTTTTGGACAATAAAAAAAATTATATTACTATACAAATAATATCATACTATACAAAATTTATTAATAAAAATTTAAAATATTATAACATTATTACTTGTTAAAATATATGTTTTAGAAATGGTTTAATTTCTTAGGTTGAACCAATTCAAAATTGAAATAAACTATTTTAAAATATAAGAAATATCTCATAAAATATTTAGAATTTTGAAATTAATTTATTTTGGTATTCAAATAAAGAATTATGTAATAAATCCATTAAAAACCTCTAAAAACATATATTATCTTCTAACAATATTTTATTCAAACACACTCTTAGTTAGCGTTGAAATCACTAAAAAAAAAAATTAGTCATGTGCATCCTTATAAATAAATTTACTTTTTCACTAAAAAAAAATTAAAAGTCCTTTAAAATGTGATATCTCATTTTAAATTATCCTTCACTTTAAAGCATGAATTTAACTTTATATTTTATAAATTTAATAGTGAGATGATGTATTTTATCTTTTCAAGTGAGAGGTTCATTTTTTTAATTCATAAAAAATTGAGAGACCCACTTTAAAAACATTTTTTAAAATAAAAGGATTTGTCATTTTTTAAAAAGCGACAGTATTGTCAAACGAAAATCAATGTCATTGTCACGACGTAGCTTTCGTGGGGGTAGGGGCATAGGAACATGCCAACCAGTGTCAGATTAGTGATTGCATAAGCAGCTCTCCACTATTTTTGTCTTTTAACTTGCTTTTTCTAGACACGCGTCTCCCATCCAATCTTAGGCTAGTGACGAACAACAAAGATAGAAGGAAGATTTCGTACTTACCATAAAGAATAACGTTAAAAATTTTATTTTTAAATTAAAAAATAAAAAATATTAATATTTTATTAATTTAAAAATGAAAAGAAAAATCCCATTTTATCATATAAAATAGAATTTTTATTTTAAAGAATCTTTATGATAGATAGGACAACCGTATCATAATTTGTTGCTCTGTCATAGGACCCACTGTTATTGTTAACTACAGACCAAGAAGGATACGTGGCCGTATTCCGAGCAACTAAGTACTGTGATGAACAAGATTTGAAATAATGGCAAACACTATGAAACATATTAGTGAGGTAACCCCACATATAATGGAAAACACTATTTTTCTACCATTAAAGTTATTTGTACACACACTCCTCAATACCGAAAGGAAACAAATCTTTTGTTGAGGGACAGTAACACTTCTTTAAATTAAATTAGTCAATTTTATTAATAATAAAGTTTAAATATTAGAACAAGAAATAAAATAAAAAAATCCACAATCCCAAACACCAAAGACTCGCATTCATAAAAAGATGAGTTTTATCTTATTTTTTCTTTTTTACACTCCTTCTCTTGTTATGATAAATCTAATATTTTGTAAGTGTTAAGTGTTAAGTATATAAGATTATGAGATGTAAAGATGATAGAACTCTTTCTATTTCTTATTAGAAATGAATATCAATTTTTTTGTTTTTCAGTATCTAATACTATTCCTCAAACTTTGTCGTAAAGTTATTGGTACTCCATTTTATCTACTTAAAACTTTTTTTGGGAGATGCATATTCACTTTGATGATTTGAATAAATTTTGAGATTTAAACAAGATGAACAATAATCTCAAATTTTAACCCGCCTATTATAGTTAGTTCAATCACAAAGACTCATAATAGTATCGACTATGAGAAGTGCTTACAAAAATAACGATAGTTATCACGGAAGATTGAGCTTAAACAATAAATTTTAATATTTTGATATCTAATTAATCTTAGTCTAAATTAATTGTAATATGAATTTGTGTTACTCCACACAAAAATTCTAACATGATCTCCAAACCTCAAAGTGAGAATAGTTGGCAGCGGACACTTGAGAAATAAAAAATAAAATGTATATCATGAGTTTATATTAATTATAATTTTGATCTTTTTGTAAGTCACACGAATAATTTTTAAAACTTTATATTATATATAATTCTCAATAAAATTGTAAATAAATTTATATTCAGATCATATTTTGAATAATTTTATTATTTACTATTTCTGATATTGTCTACTAATTAAAACTCCGTATTATATTTCAAAAATTTATACTTTAACTATCATAATGCTTATCGAACATAAATTAATATTCCTATAAAAAAATAAATTGATATTAAAATCATTATTCTTTACTAAATTTAATTTTTAAATAAGCATTTGAAAATTTTAAATATTAGATTAAAATAAATTTTAGTCTGTATTTGTTAGAAAATTGTTAATTCTTTGTATTTCGGTTAATTTAAAATAAAATTTAATGATTTTGATTAATTAATTATTCATATTTATTAATTATCTAATTTTCATAATTATATACTTTTGTTTAAAAATATAATTCCTTTTTATCATAATTTCTTAATTTCTTTTTCTAAAGTTATGGCTTTTAACTAATGAAAAATATCACAATAATTTCTCAAATTTATTTTTTAAAGAACTTATCTAACTATTAAAAGTCTTTATTCATATATATTTTTTATTCATATATTTGATTCAAAATTGAAATCAACGATCCATTAAAAAAATTTATCTAATATTTTTCCCTTAAATTTCAAATTAACGATCCTTAATAAAAATTAAAATTATTGTAAAATTACAATATTTAATATTTTTAGAAAATATAAATAAAAAATAGTTAATTTTCCCTTGACGGTAATTACACTATACATTTGTTTTTGGGTCTAATAAACATTGGTTATTATAATTTTGTTATCATCATTCAGGTATGGGTTATGCTCGTAGTGGAAGATAGTCTTAGAGAAGCTCTTGCCTTCAATTTTGGGCGAGTAAAAGAAGATAATGACTTAAAAGCCCATTTGATAGTAAGTTGTTTGGGTATTTTTGCTCATCTAATAATTTTAGAGTTTTATTGAAAATTTAGATTTTCTTTTGTTATGGGAATGTTTTATGTGTTGAGGCACACTCACGCGTGCACATATACTCGTGTAATTTTTTCCTTCTTTTTGGGTCTTTATATTCATGCAATGTTTTTTTTTTTTTGGTTACGTGCTAAATCTAGGTCCAAGTTATATGTTATGACTTTGAGATGCACTGAGTTCAACATATTGATAACTCAATTCGTTCGGCCTAAAAATCATAACTGCTTAGAGCAATCCAAGCAATAAATGCTCGCTGGCACGACACTAGTAACGTACCAAGGCCTTCATGAGCATTGTTATTCAATAATTAGCTCAATAAAGCTTACCAAAACGATTACAAACACCTGATAAATGCTACCTAACTGCCAGAGCTAATACGACCACTAAGTGGTTGGGTACGTTTTTCTGATCATTACCTTTACCTCATATTTCACTCACAAACTAACTTAGGCATTAGAGTAGCTTTTGCATGTACCACCCCTCGCCGTCCAAGGCCAACAACCACCACTGTGCTCACCACCTTCAAGTTCTTGGAATTAACCCAAGGTTGGGGTTATAGGAAACATATCGGAACCCATTCGATTTTCCTTTAACATTGCCATCACTTGTGGGAAACGACTAATCATCACTTGTGGTGATTGTCTTCTTTTTCTTTTCATCTTGTACCTTCTTATTTAGATGATCTAGGGCCCCAGCCTCATGGAGTTAACCTTGCCCAGGCAATGGAAGCTATATGAGATTTACAAAATTTCATAAGAACTCAACAATAACAAATAAATGATCTGAAAGTTAGCAGTCAGATGGGATCCCACCAACCATCTCGGGGTGTGAACGAATACGAGCAACAACTAGTCTCGAGATGGAATAGTGACCTTTGTCACCATTTGAAAAGGAAGCAATGAGAACGAGAGTTCTCTCAGAGGATAGGTGGAGAAAATGGATATGGGTTGCGCCATGGTGCCCAAGACAGGGAGCTCCAAGTTAAGACTTGCTCACCTGAATCTGACATAATGAGAATTAAGGAATTTAGATATATGTCTCGTTCCCGCACTTCTACCATACCTAGAAGAAGGAGGGGGTCATTGATTGAATCACAAGGGTCATCTGAACCACCTGAGAATCTGAAGAGGAGAAAAGAAAATGGAGAAGAAAAACCTTCCCAAGATAACATTGTAATGATTGAAAATGATAGTCCCTTCTTTGACTTTTTTTTTAGGTATCGTTATTTCCTCATTTTGTTGCTCCCCAAATGGCACAACGATATGACGGAACCATAGTTCCACATACCCATTTAACTATGTTTAAATATAAAACATAATTGGTGGGCATATAAGATCAAATTAAGTGCCAAGTGTTTCCTTCCTCCTTAACAGGCCTTGCCAAGAGGTGGTTATCAGCTTTGCCTCTAAAATCTATTTCTTGTTAACATTGTTGAAAGGTTTTTGGATAAGTTTGCTACTAGCAAAAGAACACCAAAGACCTCCTTTGAATTGTCCACTATACAACAAAGGGATGGGGAAACCCTTCGTGCTTATCTAGATCGATTAAAAAAAGAAGCTCAACAAATCGATGATTTGGATGATGCAGAGGAAAAACTTATCCTACACAAAGGCTTGTGTCAAGGTGAGTTTTCAAGATCTTTCATGAGGAGACCTCCCCAAATAGTGCAGGATTTCATACACAGGGTTGAAAAATATATCAATGAAGAAGAAGATTAGATGGCTGACTATGGGGGAGTTAAGAAGCATTTGGAAAGAAATGGTTTTCTTGAGAAAAATATAAAAGAGGGGAGGGGACCTAAGCCAAAAAAATTCTCGAAGTACAGTAGGCTTAGAGTTCCCCTTAGCCAAATTTTCCATGAAATCCATTAAACATGGCTACTATCCCAGTTTCCATAGTCCAAGACTTTGAAACCTTGGAAGAATATAGGCAAGTCTCTATGGTGTGCATATCATGCTGGATATGGACATAAGACAGGTCTCTGTCGAGATTTGAAGGATGCCATTAAAGAGCTTATCCGAAAAGGGAAGCTAGCAGACTATTGTGCGTCACCAACGTGGACCCAATAATTTAGAAGAACAAGATGCTGAAGAGGATTCCAATTTAGAAGCGAAAAAGAAGAGAAATCCTTGTAGAAATTGCCAGCCCAAGATACAACAAGTTAAACTCAATGAGGTTGAACAAATCACAACTCGGATGATAAACACCATCTTGGGTGGATTTTTCGGAGGAGGAATGTAACCCCCTAGCTAGCTAATTACGCTTAAGTTGTAATTAATGCTCACTAGTTGTTACTTTACAATTTGGTTACTTTTAGACCTAGTTTTGGAAATATACTTAGTTGTGAAAATATGGATCAATTTAAAACTTTCCTTGAATTGAAACCTTTTGACATTAAAAGTGTGAGCCATACTTGTAGCGGAAGTTAAATCAAAAAGTAAACTAATACAATATATCATTCTTGTGTACTCGGCCGTAAGGCATACATCAACAAGGCTTTACATATCAAGACCAAACATACATTCATATATGTGTGTGTACATAAAGTGGTCCCAAGTTACACATAACTCATAAGTACATTGAAGCTTAACAACATATGGGACTAGCAGTGTAGCTATTCACCCATTGGCCTATATGGAAAAAAGAACATGAACAAGCAAATATAGAAAACTACTAAAGCTAATTACTCGCTGCTGGCATTAGTGCGTCTTGCTGATCCTTGATTCGCGCCAAAACATCGTTTGATTTTAATGCAACCTCAAATTAAATTTATAAACTAAGTTTCCCCATAAAGGATAGTATAGGGGCTAACTTAAGTTGTCTATCAAGGAAGAACTTTAGTTAATCTTAAACAATAAAACTAGGGGATTTTTGTTTGTGGATATTGGTTTAAGTAGAACTTTAAACAATTGATAAAAATTACCTGTGTAAGAAATTCTGTTGATTGATGAGTGTTGTTGATGTCCCCTAAGAGTTCAGTTCTCATTGATGATTGATTCACTAGTTACACAATTATGTTGCTAGTATGAAATTTTACTTAACAAGTGAAACTATATAGTTGTAGATGACACTTCAAAATAAGAACGTTATACACATCACACCACAAGTACACATAAACATAAAGGTGAGCCAACGTCAGGATCTCAGATCTATTTGAAGTATTTTATAACTCTTTTGCCCAGTTTGTATAGACAAACAAACAACACGATATAGCTTTTAGAATGCTAAGGTGCTGAACACGACGACATTTAATTCAACAAACACAGTTGAAGATAAGTTAGTATACCAATAACCTACAGGTGGAACACATCTAAACACAGCCTCCAAAGCAACCGCATGTTGTAGAAAAAAGCCTATTCAAAAGAAGAAGAAAAACCTCAAAAAACCTCAACCAACATCCACTAGTAAAAGTATCTGGTTTAACATATGTCACAAGCAAAATCTTCTAATTGAAGAGGGGTTTCATCAAATATTTTTCTTGTAATTAAAATTATTTGTAAAGTGAAAAAGATACTACATAATATAATACAATATTTTATGCAATGTCATATCAAATATTGTATAATATATAAATTTATAAGGTCTTATATTATAAGTTTTGTACAATTATTATGCCTTATCCTATCATGCATACTAAATGAGTTATTAAGGACGGTGCTAAGCACCGATCAAACTCATCTTTTTCCTCTGTTTATTTTCTTGCGCATATAATATAATAGGTTAATAGAAGTTAAACATTTTGACCTAAATGAGTTCAGCCATAATATTTTCCCCTTTTTTATAATTTTTTTCTCACTATTTAAAACCTCCCTGAAAAAATCACGCATCAACATGAGCGTGATGACTTCAAGTAGTGTTCAAGGAACATTTCTCCAAAATCAGACAAGAAAGATTATTAAATTAATGGACGATTATAAAAAAAACTCGTTGTAATTAATCCTTCAACTGTACTCCAAATCTCACATGCAGAATTTGACCCGTACATCCCGATTCTCTTAAGTTTATTATATTTGTTTTTCTTCTCCTTTCCTGTCATCGAACTTTCACGTTCATGTTTTACATCGATTAAAACAATATATACACATGATTATTATTAGATAATATTTATAGAAATTATTATTAATAAATAATACAAATTTGCATTCCAATATTTCTCTTACGTTTTCTTTATTTTCAAACAAGTGAAATGTAAATTAAAGTAGTGTAAACTTTTGTGTAAAAATCTTACTTCTCTTCCTTCATTTGTAAATAATGTTATTTGTACACTCAAAATTAAAATTGTAGACACTCAACACCAACACTCATAAAAATATAAAATTTACCATATTTTTCTTCTTCACTTCTTTTCTCTCCATAACGGACCACATACTTTTGTAAATCTTGATATTAAAAGCGTGAAAGTTTAAGGTGTTTGAAAGAACATTACTCTTTATTTGCACCATTTTTATGACTATCTGTCAACATCTTGATTAAGCTAACAATCACGCACTTACAGACAAAAGGTAATATTCTCAATACTAATATAGGTAAAAATAAATACAAATATATATATATATATATATATATATATATATATAAGGGGTTAAAATTTACTGATAATTGGTAAATTCAACAAAAAGACTCTCTCTTAAGAGGCTCAGAGTCTTGGAATACATTGGAAGATGAGGAAGAAGATGAGGCAAAGCTGAGGTAATGTGGAAGGAACTCATAGTTGTTATTGTTGTGGTCAGATAGGAGCAGCAATTTGTCATCTAATTGGTCAACATTAGTAGTGGGTAAGGTAGTCTCTTGCTGCATCTGGATGCAGAGGATCTCTGCCTGAGCCATTGTAAGTTGCATTTGCAATTGTGAAACTTGGCTTTGAAGGTATGATATGGCTCCAACACATCCATACACTGGGTCCCTTAATCTTGCATTTGCCTCATAAACTAAACTGCTTACAGCATCTGCTCTTTGATGCACTGGTAGCTCCTGCATATACATAATAATAACATTAATATATATAGAAGAGTAAGATACATACATACATTTAATTAAACCCTATTAATATACACAATCAAGAACAATAGAGGGATGCTAGTAATTAATTATCTACAATGCATATCTAAGAGAAATTCTTAGGTAGTCAATGCCTATACAATGGAATTTTGTTATTTTTTAAAAGAAATTAGCTGTATATATCATGTATGCATTTACTTAACTTTACAAATATCAACAATTAACTTGGACACTTGTGATTACTAATTGTTACCTAACAATTTCTCTCGTTATCTGTACGATATTATATCTAAGAGACATTGTTAGATGCAAGAAAACTAAAAGGATTTGTTTTGTATCACTAATCATTTGATACATCAGTTTTATAGGTTAGCATTATTCCTTACTTTTTCTAGATTTTTAATCTAAAAACTGATGTGTTAAATAATAAATGATATGTAACATGTTTTTTATAATTACAATAGCATCTAAGAATTTCTCTGTATCTAAAGAATCTCATGGAGGAATAAAAGAGAGAGAAGGGTAAGGAAGATTTGGAGAGACCTGAATCATTTTGCTGACATTGCTAGCACCAAAGACCTTGTGAACAGTGGCAAACTTGCCAGGGTCATCAGAAGGAAAGTAAGGAGCAAAGATGCACTCTTTGGTGCAGCGGCGTCTCAACAATTTGCAGGAAGCGCAAGGTGGCGAGGAACCCCCCATTTTGGAATCAAGAGGTTGAGTATGCTAAGCCAAAGGGAAACAAGGATGTTGATTGTCTTGTGTCTTTTGATTTTGTGTACATATGAAGAGGCTTGGTATTTAAGAGATTAGAACCCTGAAATTCCTTATTTATAATGGCCGGTGAGATTTATTAAAGTTGCTTTGCCTAATGTAGAATAGTTAGATGCACATGTCCTCCTTGTGAAACATAAATTGATAATAATTAAATAAATGTTGATGTACTAAGAAGAAAGGTAGAAACCACTTCTTCCATGGAGGGACAATTATAAAAATAACGTGGTTAAATATATGTAAATTACAAGTTTAGCCAATGATATCTGAGACATTTAGAATGTACTAAGGGAGCAATGAAGTCAAATATAGAAGGGCAAATAATGAATCACATTTGTTCAAAATAAAATAATATAGCTATAGTAGCAAGGCGGTGGTCAAACACTGCCCAGGCGCGTGTATAGGTTGGCAATCCATGCAGTTGTGTAGTTTTCACGTCCACATTTGACTCTTCAATTTTCTATATGTACATCGAGTACTCTATATACTCGTGTATTTAATGTCCAAAGTATACTCATCTTCTAGTTTTATTAGTACTCAAATTGAATGGTGAGTTGTAGTACTAATACAGCTGTTAACCTAGCTTGGACGCGGGCCTGTTTTAAAATGTTTAGTACAAACAATTAGTTCAATTTGTGCTTGCCGTTGTTAAGTGAAAAACCTTGCTAATTGGAACCCTAAGATGGACCGAGATCCCTGGAGAGAAGAAGGGTTCAACGTGAATGTTTGTTGGCTCGGACTTTCACATGGAAACCCTCCCATCACACTCCTCTCACTTTCACATTCTCTTTCAATATAAGAAATTTGAGTTAGGCCACACATTTTATTCATTATATTTAAAGGTGTGTCATCTGATGTTAAAATTAAGGAACATTTTTATTAATTAAAGGCTACTATATACTTTTATTAAATCCCAAACCTAAGGTCACTGCCCTCCATAAAAAAGTGTAGCTTTAAATTCATAATACACTATAAAAAGAACTACACTTTTAAAAAAAATGTTGTTTTTTAACAAAGACTATACTTTTAAAATTAATGCATCACTTTTGTGAGGTTGTCTAATTGAGAATGACCTTAAGATTTATGAAGTATAATTTTTTTGTCAATAAAAATGTTGTATTTCACACTTAAGGACACACTTTTTAAATGTAGTTAATAAAAAAAAAAATAGTCTTAAATCAAATTTTTGTAAGGAAGTGTAGTCACAGGCCAAATTTCTTGTAGTGTCTTTCTCTTTCTCAACCTACTTAATTGAGAAGAATTTTATTATATGGATTCATTTGGTGTGGGATACTTTACCAACACACTTCTCATTCACCATAAGATGACCCTAGACTCTAAGTAGGTCTACATCCTAATAAGATCTCTCATCTAATGGTGCATAAAGTTTGAATTAACACAGTGTCCGCACACCAAATAAGATCTCATTATAATGTAGGCCTTACTAGAATCTCATCACATGGTAGATGAAATGTGTGTCAGCCAGGTGTTTCATATCAAATGGGTTTATATAACACAACTCTGATGAGTAAGAGCAACTTTAGTAAGTGACCATGTCCTAATTTAAATGAATGATTTGTACTTGATGTTGCTATTTGGACACCAAAGATGTCCAAACACCCTATAAATACCATATATTGGGAAGGAAAAAAGACAAAATTATTGTATTTAGTACAATAAATAATATCTCTAATACGGATGGTATCAATGCATGTGCATATGACATCAACACCTGTGCACGCAATGTCAATACATGTTAAGAAATATATCAACATAATTATTTCTCAGTCATCTGAACACCTTTCTCCATCAAATCACACTCTTGCTCCACCATGTCATATTGTCTCCCTATCTAGATTCTTTCTCCTATGCTCTCACCCTCTCACTCTTGTGTAAAGCTCGCTCGCCGCGTGAGTATTAACATAATAGTAATAGGTATCAATGTAATAGAAATATGTATTAACATATTATAAAAGTATCAACCTGATACATTTTTCTCAATCAATCAAGTCAGACTCTCTCTCCTATGTTCTCTCTCCCTCTCCTATGCTCTCACTCTCCTATGCTCCAGTGTCAAGCTCATTCACCACGTGAGTATTAACATAATAGAAATATGTATCAACATAATGAAAATAGGTATCAACATATTGTCTCCAGGTATCAACGTAATAGACATATATATCAATATAATGAAATAAGTATCAACATATTATGAATGTATATTAACGTATATAAAAAAAAAATGTCAACGTTCTTTTTTTATAATGTTGATACATTTATAATATGTTGATACCTATTTTATTATATTAATGCTTATTTATATTACATTAATTCATATTTATATTATGTTGATACCCACGTATTTTAAATATAGAGTGGAGATATTGAGAGAGAGAGTAATTTGACGGAGAGAGAATGATTGAAATTTTTTTATTATATTTTATGGTCTTCACTAAATGTCATTGTCATAATATTTTAGAATGTACATTGGTGTAAAAAAAAAAATCTCGTTTACATCGAACCCACCTAAATTTTTCTTTACCATGCACTATATAACTAAATCATCTTTACCTCTGTGTTAAGCTATGACAAGGTTTTAACCTCTTTTAGTCAAAATTTCAAACTTCCAAATATACTGGATGCACAAACACTTTTTCCTCTCATCAATAATTTAATCATTTTAGCTCTCTGTTTATTGGAGTTATATGAAATTACCTATAAACAGGTTTCAACTTTGGTAGCGAAGGGTACCGCCCCCTCTAGTATTCAATAAAAAGGTATGAGTTGTATATTCGAAATAGCAGCTAGACACAATCAATTGATGAATTGTTGCAAACCTAATGTGCACATTGTAGGCAGCACTTATGACTACTGATCGATGATTATAAATTGCCATCCTATTTGATTAAATTATTAGCTCCGACGTGCGACTAAGGCCTATATATGGATTATTTAAAGGAAAACTCATTTCCACAGAGATTGATATTAAAACTGTACCGAGACGTGAAACCCTAATGCCTATTCTATGTCTTTGCATTCAATGCACTCCACATGATTCCAGTCTTTAAAGCTCAGTTTCCCTCTTTTATTTTTAAGTATCTTCGCATAGATAAAAGCTTGCATGGTTCAAAATATTACAGACCATTAAAATAATTTGCAATTATGTAACGAGTTAAGCTAAGGAGTATTTTAAATATATTTGTTAAGAGACTTAGAATATAATATGGTGAGGTTTTTAATGTTTTAAATATATTGAACATTTTAAATTATTATTTTTTTAATATAAAGTTTTCTCTATTATATTTTTTAACATTAGTTAACAAAACTCTTGTTTAAATTTTATATAAAAAAAAAGTAAATAATTTATAAGGATTCTGCACTATGTATTAAATATCGTTCAAGATTATGCAAGTGACCATGCTTTTGATTTCTTAAAATTTAGTTTTTTTTCCTCAAACTTTAGTGTCCTAATGAAAACAGTTAGGATGTGTTTGTGAGTTGAGTTTAGGATGAAAAGAGAAGGCTTTTAGGGGGAGACTTAGTCATAATTTTTATATGTAAAAATTGGCGATTACTTAAATACCCTAACTATAGGGTAAATACCTCATGCTACTTAATTTATTCATTTTTGATAATTTTTATAATTAAATTCATCGAATTTTGTTATTATTTCATGTTCTATATGATCATAATAAGTTTTTCATTAATCAAATCAATGAAAAGAGTTAATTTATAAGAGATTTAGAGATTTACAGACCATTTAAGCTTATGATGCATCTCTCTGTAAATATTATATTAAAAAATATTAATTTATCACATTAGATCATATATAATCCATTAATATGTCATATTAGATCATGAAATGATAATAGAATTTGATGAATTTAGTTATAGAGATTATAAAAAATGGATAAATTAAGTAGCATAGAGTATTTATCTCATGGAGTATTTGAGAAACCACTGTAAAAATGATGACTAAGTCCCTGCCAAAAATCTTTCTTCCCCTTCCTAAACCTAACTCACAGACACACCCTAAAATGACAATTTTGTAATTGGTGTCTACAAAATAAAAATATTATGGCAGTATTGTAATTAAAATTAAAAGCAATTTTTAAAAATAAAAAACCCTAACAATTCTTAAATATACATTAAATTTATTTAAAATTCATAGTGAAATACTCCTAATGCACATGATAGAACCATTGTGTTGAAAATTTTGTTCTTGGTTTATTCCTCATCTTTCAAGTTTCAAATAGTTAAACTCTTGAAAGTAGTGAAACAAATTAAAAAGAAAAACAACACCATATATGCACAGAACAGTGTGAGCTAATCTTAATAAATAAAGGAAAAACAGACATCTCTTACCTTCCTTGAAGAAAAATATGACATGCAAGCTCCAAAAAAGAACAATTAATGTTCCTTCTTTGCCTTGGTGATATGGAAGATTCGGTTCTTGCGATGAGCGCGGTCTTCAAAATCTAGTACAATGGGAGTAAGACTATCAATGAATTAGGTTGGTTGCAAAAGTGGTGAAATATTTGAAGATTAAACATATTAATTTAATGTGTGCTTTGTAAGTATTATTCATTTTGTTTTGTTTTAAGTGTTTAAAATTAAATACTACCCATAATAGTAAAAAAAATATATTGATAAATACATAAAATGGTATGAAGTGGCAAAATTGTCTTTATATAAAAAATTTTATTTTTAATACAATTATTACTTTCTTTACCTTTACTATAATAATTTATACTCCCTCGATCATCATACTTGTCACTCTGGTCAATTTTTTTTTCAAATTATCTGTCATTCTCACTTCTCATGACAATTTTTTTTTGTTATGTTCACAATTGTATCCCTAATTTTTTAGTATTGGAAATAATAACTTTTTAATACTATATCTCTCTCTTCCTAATGGAAACACTTTAACCAAATTAAATAATGGTACTTTAGTAAATTTACTTTTTAAATCACTCTTGATTTTAAATTTCTTATATAATAATCATGCATTTGACAAAAGTGACATTTAAAATGGACTGAAAAATAATATTTAAAAATCAAGTAAAAAAAAATCATGCAAGTATTTCTTCACAAAACTCTAGACTCAGACTTATCATCGTGAACTAGCTCAACTCAATATAATCATAGATCTATAATGGTCATTTAAAATGATTCGCATAGTATACTTATTAAAGTTTTTTTTTTTTTTATGGGAAACTTATTAAAGTTAAATGTGAATCGTTAAAGATCGCATTCATAAACATTTAGTTAAATTTGAAAACTAAAAAAAAAAAAAAAAAAAAACACTAAACATTTTATGTGCCCTCCAAATTTGACCGAGTTTAAGCAAGTGTAGAAATTGGAAGTTCAGTTTGACAAATGAGGCAACATAGAGACAAAATTTGCTTGAGCTAAGAGTAGCAAAATTCAATTCAATTGCTTGAGCGTATGGAGTTCGGTCCCCAATGTGAGCTTCATCATTTCAACATGTTTGTTTGATACGACCATCGTGCCATGCAGATGTTAAAATAATAATTACAAAGCACATGGTCACGACCTGTAGATCCTCTATATTCTTTTTACCAGCGACTTAATGACATGTTCGGATTAGTTTTGAAACTTTAAAGGTTATGATTTAAACAAGTTTTTATAAGAAAAAATAATAATAATAAAATTGTAAACCTTCTTCCTACTAAATTCCCTACTCAATAGTCGAATTACAACCATTTTCCTTGACCTAGATGGCAATGCCAGGAAGGAGTGCGTCGTAGAAGTTGTGAGTTGGATCTTTCTTTTTATGCTGCATTCTGATCACACTTTCTTTTCTGGCGTGTTTTAGCCTTCGTTTCTTTGTTTAAGATCTGTTTTAGTAAATAGCTTACTTAAGAGGTTAGGTAAAAGGAACTTATAAATAAGTTATTTTGTATTTGTATGCATAGTAATAAATGCACTTATTTTGAATGTATCAAAAAAGTATTTTTTGAGAAGCTAGATATTTTAATGTAAAAAAAAAACTAAAAATGTTATTTTGGTAAATAATAAGTATTGTGTTTCAAGTGTAAATGTAATTTGGGAAGACTAGTAAACTCATTATCTTAAGGTTTTGGGTTAAGATATGGTGTCTAACCCGCTTTGTGTCTCACTTAGACTGTTTGTTTGAATTTGCTCCGAGTTTGGGCCCCTTATCTCCGCTTTAAGCCCATCAAGTGGTATCAAAATCAATGATTTAAATCCGGCCTGAAATTTTCTCATAAAGTTTGTGTGATGACCCATAGAAGGAAAAAAGAAAAAGAGAAACAAGCGTGCGCTACTACGCTGTAACCGCACGGTGATGAAGTCACACGTTAGAAGCAACATCTACAGGGGGTCTTGAGCTCCTCTTATATATAGAAGTCTCCCATGAATATTTAGACTTATTAATTTACTCAAGTGCTTGAAGGTTCCGCTTTTAGTGGAACTATTTCTTCCAGTTATTTTTATTCTTTCTCCTTCTCATTTTTTGTCTATGGGAAGCAACGCCTCCACATAGGATGTCAAGAGCTTCTAGTGTCTATGCTCATTAGAAGTCAACATTTCTAGGTGAATGACTTTCTTTACAGACTATTTTCAAACCATGTAATTATTTTATAAGTTATTTAATTTATGCATGTTTTATGAAATCCTAGAGTTTTTTACTATAATGCCCTTGTTTCCAAAACTTATTACCAAAATACACTTGTTTCAAGATTACAAAACTACACATGTTTTGGATAGCATGACAGGCAAGGGGGAGGAGAGAAGCATGTGATGACACGTAGGTGTAAAGTCACTTTTCTAGTAGCAATGGCTCACAGAGGAGGAGGAGAAGAAGAAGAAGAAGAAGAAGAATAAGTACGTTGAGAGCGGCGTAGTAGTAAGCAAAGGAAGAAACAATTGGGTTAAGTGTGTCATGTGCGTGGCCAAGACCTACCATGTGACTAAGTTAATCATCATGTCAGCAGTTAACGGCTTAATATGACAAGAGGGACTAAAAACCTTACAAAAAAATTATGAAGGCGATTTTTAGTAAAAAAAATTATGAAGTAAAAAAACAAAATTCAAAATTTATGACGAACTAAAATATTTAACCCAAAAGGTAAAGGATAAATTACACTGACTTTTCCTGAGATTTAATGAAATTATACTCGGCACTCGCTCTATTTTACTGTCTTACACTAACCTCAGTAGTTAACTATCATGTCAGCAACCAAAAATGCCAAGACAGTTGGCGATTTCAAGCCAAAAATGTCAACTAGTTTGACGAGTCCTGCATGACCCTGACACGCCATCTCGCTTGTCACGTTGTCCAAAACAAGTGTAGTTTTATAATATGTTTTGAAACAGTGATATTTCAGTGATAAATTTTGGAAACATGGGCATTATAGAAGAAAAAAAAAACTCGAAATCCTATAAGGCGAAACTTTTTATTTTCTTTAAATATTTATGAAATTAGTTATTATTTAGGAATTTCCTCTTTTTTTTATGAAAATAGCTATTTATTTAAAAACTTCTTTATTTATAAAAGTAGTTATTTATGAAGATATTTATGAAAATATTTTAAAAATTCAGGAAAACCATATTAGAACTACATGAAACCATATGTTTGATTGCATTAAATATGTCATATTGCATGTGTATGAATATTTATGAATAAAGTCATGTTATGTTATTGGTTATCAGTAATGTTATCGTGTTCATGTCATTTCAAGTTATGTTATTTAAACTATTTTCATGAGAGTAGATCAAGGATAGAACTGTAAGTCAGTGACACCCCACGTTGACCCTAGTATACCTTGTACGATCGTAACATAAAATAAGATTCATGTAGATTTAGGGCAAGATCGTGAAGCCCGAACATAAGTAGTCGGTCAGGCTCAATGTCATGTATTCACAAATAATATATCATGTATCATGTCAGATAGATTAGGGCAAGGTCGTAAAGCCCAGACATTTAAAAAAAAAACTAAACCATAATGCTCGAATTGTCTATCTAGAGAACTCTCATTATTTATATTTTTAAATGCTTTTGCGTACTATGTATTATTATATAAATGATTTCATGATTGCTATTATACTATGTATTACATCTACATGCCATGTTTTTAAATGTCCCATGTTGTCATGTCGGCAGTCATTCATTAAGACTCTTTTCAGAGTTTTCACCCCTCAATCTCCCCTTGAGGTGATGTTATCTATAGGACAAGTTAGCTTTATTTTATTTTGTAATCAAGTCAGTGTCTAGAGTAGTCTAATTGTATACAGACAAAATTTTTGAACCAATTACATATTTTGCATGTACAATTGTATTTTATTGCAAAAGAGTTTATGTTTATTCAAAAAATGAAGATTTTTAATTGTTTTTTAATTAAAGTTAAATTGCATGTTTTTATGAAAAGTGTTCATAAGAGGTTTTCATAAAGGAACTAGTTACTTGCATGCCGATAACGACTTTTGAGTCATTAGAGTTTGCATTTGGGTTTGCAACAGCCCAATTATTTACCGTGGGGTTGTTTTAGGTTAAGATGTGGTATCTAACCCGCTTTGTGTCTCACTTAATCTGTCTGTTTGAATCTCCTCCAAATTTGAACTCCTCCTCTCCACTTTTAGCTGGACAATAAGTTATTTAGTTAGACAAGATAAAATGTTCAAAATATGACTTTTAACTTTTGAAAAGTTAAAAAAAAAATGTCATAAGTGAATGTTATCCAAATGGATCCTCTTTTTTCTATGGTTTGGTTTTATTGTTTACTAATGGTGTAAGCTACCATGGTTATCAAAATCGCGAGTTAACTCGTAAATCGAGCTGACTCGCATGTAAACTCGTTTCTGAGTAAACTCGGCTGAACTCGGGTAAACTCGTGTAAACTCACATAAAATCGCGAGTTTACTCCCGAGTTCATGAGTTTACCACAGGTGAGGGTTTTTTTTTTTTACAGCTGTGCATGCAATCTTGCTTCGTTGTTAATCTATCGTATGTATTTCATCATTTTCTCAGCGTTCTTTTTCACCAAGGTGCGTGACCTCTGCATCGCTATCTGTACTTTAGTGTTTTGGATTGAAGACATCATCGTCACATACTCGCTTCCTGTGATGTTCAGTACTATGGGACTTGCTGGTATCTTCGGTATTTATGCTGTTGTGTGTGTCATCTCCTGGATATTTGTGTTCTTCAAGGTTCCAGAAACAAAGGGCATGCCCCTCGAACTCATCAATGAATTCATTGCTATCGGCTCGAAGTAGACTACTTCTGTCAAGAATGAGTGACATTGTTCTTTATATACATTTGCTATCTTGGTTGCTCAATACACCACCTCTCTCTTGTGTTAATAGATTTTACTGGTCATTAAATTTATGTGGAGGAGAATATGTTCTGATTTAAACATATGTACTATGTATTATCTATGAATTGAACTTAGAACTTATATATTTTATCTTTATTAATGCTTTGTTATGGAGTTAAAAATATTTATGAATTTCAAGTTTTATTAAATATATTTTTGTAACATAATAATTTTTTTAAATATTTTTTTAATAATAGGTAAACTCGTACGAGTTTACGATCCGAGTTTACGGAAACTCCACGAGTTTATTTAAACTTGCGAGTTTGATAACCATGTAAGCTACTACTAAGTTACACACCATCCTTTTTGGTGGTGAACCTTCACCAATCAAAAGAAGAAAAAGGAAAAGAGGAGCATATCCACTCATTTGTTAAATTAATCAATGGGAGACTTGACTCACATACACAACAAATTCTTTCTTGAGCAAAGTTTTTTAATATCTCAGTTTCTTTTGAAAATCATAATTATTTCTCGATTTTCTTTTTCATCTTTACTTCACTATCTTTAGGCTTCTCATTTTTTTGCCTTGTCAATCAAGTGACTTCCCTCGTACACTTTAGATATCTTTTCAATTCTCACATATTTGTGATCATGTGATGACATTTCTCCCAATGAAATAATCTTGACGTTAGCTACAGACACATACCTCTCTTTGGGAATAATTCGGTCTTTACCATTGCAAAATGGAGCTACATAAGAACTCTTTCAATGCCTTTAACTTTCATCTTCAATCTTGTTCGCACATTGATCTAGCAAACATTTCTTAATCATTGCACATACACATTAGGAATAAAATCTAGCACCTATTTAGAATGATTCTCAGTAGAATTATATATTGGCACCCTCCACATGATACAAATCTCCATCATGTGAGGATTCAACTACATGAGCTTTTCTCTTGAGTGGTTTTAGACTCGTCAAGTCTTTACCAATGTTGGAAATTGAGACCATATGTTCCCATTGTCTCCACAATAGTAGCATTTCACCTCATTAAAATATTTTTCTGTAGCTCTCTCTACATTCTGTGATCCTCTATTAGGACAATAGTCACGTCATCTAGTTTAATTATATTCTTCACAAACTAGCCAGTTAAACTTACTAATATGCTCATGTAGATTACCTCCTTCTTCCACTCCTTTTTAGTGGACTCATTCAACATTGTATACTTGATTGTAGGAACAAAAGGCAACCTAATAGTAATGGTAGATTTCCTCTTAATAGACTTTTGCTTGCTATCCTTCATCTCTTTAAACTTTTCTTCTTTGAAAGTTGTACCTTAAATTACATTGCACTAACCTCAAATTTGATAGTGTCTCCTTCTTTCCTTGTTGTAGCCACAACTTTCTTCCTTTTCAAACCAAAAACACTTAATACCACTTGTTGAGAAAGTGACCCAAAATTCAAGGAGATCAACATCACCAATGGGTTAAGGGAAAAATCACACAAGCAAATTGTACATCATATATTAACCAAAAACTTTAAGACAATAAATCTATTAATCCTCCCACTTACTCTTCACTTAATCCATCATTAACTTTTTTTTTAATTACATCATTAATTAATATGAGACTTTTTCTGAGCTCTTTAAATCCAATAATGATTACATAAGCATGTATCATTTTGCTCAATGTTTTCTTACGAAAAAGACACCTGAGTGTCCATCCTCTAATACATTTCATTACATAAATCTCCTCTATTATAAAACCTGCCGGAAAAAATAATATTTAATTTACTAAAAGAAGAAATGGTACGAGTAACTTTAAACCTAACAAATACATTAAACAATTACTCTTTCGCTCGTCAATGTTTTGAGTAAATATAACTTCATTCGTTAAGACAGTTGAAGCTACCTTGTAATATATAAAGTCTGTTTAACATCATTTACGGCGAGCTGCAATGCAACCACACATAACTTTGCCTCCATTCTGTGAGTAGAAGCAACAACAAATTGTTCCCCACTTATGTTTCATTTCCCCAAACATCTAAAAACTTTAGCTTATGGTGAATTTTATTTGTATCTTTGCTTAGACATTTACTGAATCTCCACTCGTTTTTTTCATAATTTGACATGATTCATAGATACTAAATTCATGAACAGTAGCTTTACTGAGATGTGCAGGATTTTAGACAGCTTGAGACTCGCACATTGCAGGGCCTTTTTATCAAAAGAACTCGCTAAAATAACAAGGATTAAAGAGTCAATTGACATAACATCAATTCCGATTAGAGCCATCCGCCAGATGGTGTTACAAAGCACAAGCTCGAATGGCTGTTAAGTGATCGTACCTGTGGGGTTGGACCCCTGTTTATATGGTGCAATATGGATGAGTCCCCTTAGGTACCTTCAGTCAGTAGAGCCAAACAAAAAGAAACTGGTATTCTCGTCACAGAGTGGACAGTGTATTAAAATAATTGACGAATAAATTACAATTAAATACTAATTACAAACCTTGAAGTGGAGCTTTTGATATGTACTATCGGCTTCAACTGATCACAAAAGATGGTTAGTCTTGATACAAGAAACTCAGATTTGCAATTACTGTCCACAAAGGGTAAAATATTGTCTTATTTACTTCTTATCACATACAATCTGGCGTTAACAACTTGCTCTTTCGGTGTCTAACACCAAATTAAAACAAGGTTTAAGACACGAATCAAAATGGCAACTGCAATTTTAAAAGAACGTCACATGCTTGAACAATGAATAAGGTCACCAAAATAATTTGCAAGTAGATATTGATGTCACCTCAAATTTGGATGTCGTCCATCTATAGCATCATTGATCCGCAAGAGGCTTTGGTGTTCATATAACTTTCGCATATTCTGTCTCTTAATTCCATTTCTGAAGGAAGTGCTTGCTAGACATCGTTTTTCTTTGTAGAGTAAGTCTGAATTTTGCTGCTCTGTTGTTTTCCTTTTTAAGTACTCTATTGCTTGCACCTTAACTAATATGATAAAACAGTATTTATAATGCACAACTGACTACTTACAAATCTGCTCGCAACATTCACATACTCAGAAGAATAATGACATGAATTTTCAATTGAATAGATGAGAAAATACCAGATCGTGAAGCAACTGATGCCATTGCAAAGTTCTTGAGCCTTGTAATCTTGCTAATTGCGTTCATATTTTCAGTAGATGTGTGTGTTCCAGGCTTTAGGACATCATAATTCCCAAGACAAGACAATGCAGTTTCACATGCCTAATACGAGAGAGGGAAGCACATAGAATTAACGCGTTTTCAAAACAAGCTACAAAAACTACAGCTAAATCAGCCAAAGCATCACCATAAAAGGCCAATCATTAACACGATAAACTAGAAGATATGGTTGAATAGCTTCATCTACACAATTTTATATCACGGATTCAAAACACTACCAAATGCTTTACAAAAATGGTAAGTCAGTGACTGGTTATTTAGCTTATAAACTGATTCATTGCATCATTTTTCAAATTCTCACATAGATAGACACAAACACTCAAATTTAAAACGTAATTTGAGTGTTTGTGTCTATTTCTCTTAACAGGACATAATTATGTTAAAACTAAACATAAGTGGATCATAATCTCAAGAATACAGCATTAAAAACTAATTTAACTACAAAATAAATTATTAGAATTAAAAGCTAATCTTTTAAAAAATTAATGACGGTCATGACTGATGCTTATAATTTTAGAAACTAAAGAGTTCACTTGAGTAATTATCTGCAATTCTTATAATAGCAACTCAATCGCAACCAAACCGCAATTTAGAACCATGAGAATTGGCTATGGTGCATTTTCTGGCCTCCTTCAAATTGCAGATGCAGATCATACAATTCATAATAAACATTGCGCACATGTACCTTTTCTGCAACAGCATGAAAACCGTTGTTCAGCGCGTCCTCCACGAAATTCAACCATTCCGAAGGCAAAACTCGGAGCCATTGACAACTAGCGGACTTCATTTCCCTCATAACTAAAGCCTCGTACCTCAACGCCAAGCAACTCTTCAGAAACGAAATTCGAAAACCGAATCAGCACATCGTCGCTAGCCAGTTACGTATAAATTCACAGTGATTTTGAGATTTTTTTTTTTAATCAGAAATTTGAGCAAATGAAATGAAATGCTCGCAAATCAAATGAAACGGTGATTCAGCGAAAGGATATCGTCAAACGCAGAAGAAGCCGAAGAAGTAGGACCTCTGTATCGCCGACGAGTGCGAAAGCGCGGACGAAGAATTCGAGGACGAGAAGCTTCTCGTGAACAGTTTTTTCGGCGATCGAAACGACAACGGAGTGAGACTCAGATCTGAGGAGTTGCGTCAAGCTGAAACGGATTTCGATCAGCGATTTCACGTCCCTGGAGACCAAAAGCGATTCGAGGAATCGAAGTGTTGCGTCACCGAAACTGCAGGAAAAAATAGAATTGCGGTGTTAGCTACACAAGAGGGAGAGAGAGGGGAAGGGCGGAAGAGAACCTTCTGGCTTGGATTTGCGAGCGAAGGAGAGAGAGTTGCTGTTCTTCTGCGGAGGGTGACATTGCGGGAAGTGACAATGGGAATGGTGCTTGAGATTCAGAATTTGAAATTGTCAGTTTTAATATGAAACAAAAAGGTTAGTGCTGCTGTATTATTACCAAGCTTAGTAAGTAGCTGCCTTTTTTTTTTCTTTTCTTTTTAAAAGTATATTGACTCGTAATTTTTATTTTTATTTTTTGATTTTGCTAACATTTAAGAGACTTCTCACGTGGGTGGTAAATTAAACGGATTGCTTTGAAAGAGTCGTTCTTGCACCACGATTTTTTCAACCTCGTTATCGCTACGTGTAGATAGATAGCATTTTTTTATGAGAATATAGATGCTTTATTTGAATTTGTGCTAAGTTACATATTTCAACTAAATATTGAAATTCTATAAATATTATTATCTTTCATTTGAGTGGAGGCTAGGTGATAATACTATTTCTTCGTTTTATTTTTTTTAGTTTATTTATTTTATGTTTTTCTTCTTAGTAAAATTGTATTTATGTGTTTGATAACATGGGAGAGATAACCCACTTTTTCTTAGGTATGACAAGAAAATGAACTAAAAACTTTGTAACTTCAGAGTTAAGGACCTTACATTAAAAGAAGAGAGAGAAAAAAAAAGTGGGAGAAAACCATAACACACATTACAATATGAGTATTCAAAAATGTTATGCGTATATCAATATTACATACAATCGTATATACATCCCTGTTTTATACATAATCAATGACAGTTATACGGTCTACAGTAGACCTTTCTCATTAACACAACCACGCACCCCCCGACACAATTTTCTCAACCATATGACAAACGAAACAGCACTCTGATGTGATTTTCTCAGCGATATCACACTCGAAACTATCAAACAATTTATTCTGAGCTACAGAATCCACATACAGAAGCATTCTTGGAATGAATCAGTTTCGCGTCGTTTATGGAGTGTGTTGTTATGGATTTTAAAGCAATTTTGCAGAATATGATAGTTGATTTTAGTGTACAAACTTTATATGGCTATGTGCACAAACATTATATCACTGATCGAGTGCACAAACTTATGTACTTGCGTAACAACACTGTGATTTTACTGAAACATAAATAAGTTCACAATATTTATACATTTTGAATGGACAAACTTTATAAAAATTAGTTCACATACATGTGTACACACACTTATAACCATGAGGGGTCATTCGCCCGGTCAGCAAATGGAGAAGGAGCAACGCCGCCCTAACAGCTTAGTCCCATCTCATGAAAATAAGTGAAAAAGAATTCATAAGTATCCTTCTATTGAACACGCTTCTTCTTCTTGTACCATAATTGGCTGAGGGTTGGCCCAACAATTTCTTCATAAATGCCATTAGGGAGGGTCAACATCTGAAGGTAATTGCGAAACAAAGCGTTCAACCAGAGTTGGAATAACCATATAAGTCCTCCAAATTGCAGGACAGAAGCTTTGTTTTCGCCTTTATGTCTGCCACAGTTGTGTTCATGGAATTGTAAAGATTGGCCAATAATAACTTCATGAGACATATAGGGAGACCCTCGTTGAGCATGACGGCGACCTTGTGGAAACTGCCGTTGGCATTGGTCATCTTATATGAATGAGAGCAGAAAACGCACCCGCTCAACCAATACTGCAAGAAGGTGACGTGCTCGGCGTCTGTAACACGGTCTCTTCCCCATGTTTTTTCTTAATGAAGCCACCATAACTTTCATCTTTAAAATTTACTTCGTACTCTGCACCCCCCACCTTCATGTATGGAGTAATAATCTCCCCTAAGGGAGAAAGATCAGTGATGGCCGCCACCTCGAAGAGGGTCGGGCCAATCATCCCGTATTGAAGATTGAGGTTGTTATTGGAAGAGTTCCAGAATTGGTACGCCACTCCCATCATGGAACTATCGACCCTCATTTTATATCAAAAAAGTTATATGAAGTCATAAATACATATGTTCTTCCAAGAGTCCCTTTTTACTAGCTCTAACATATGCATCCATGCTATGAAGCCAAGGTTGTTCTTGACATTGTTACAAAACATTTTACACTGATGGAAACGCCACACATGGATATCCCCTTGAGTGATCAAGATTTCATGCCTAGCCATACAATGAAAGAAGGGAGAAACTACATATGCATCCTCTGCGTCAAAGAGAGGGCCAAATAACCATAGGTCTTACCAGCCAAAACAAAGGGTAACATTACCTGGCTAGACCATATGTCGTGAAACTCAGGAGATGGATTCAGAGACATCTTCAAATTCTTGCTTTGAATCAGAGCTTTAGCACATGCTATAGGTGAGTGAAAAGAAAATAAGAAAGAAGAAAGAAGGGTTTATATAGAAAAGAAAACGTGCTAAGGAAGCCAGAATATGAAGAGTTAGCCTGGAAAAGAGAAAAAGAAAGGACAGATGACGTGACTGTTATGATTCCTAAGATTTTTGCCTATTTATTTGGGGAATACGAAGAGGTCGAAGACATGTGTCAACCTATAAAGAAGGCCATGATAATACATTTCCTGTGGGACGAAATATGGAAATTAAAGCATGACAAAGTTAGTCGATCCAGAGAGAAAGGACATGTAAAGAACAATGATTACCACTCTGGGGAAGGAAGAGTTTTACGAGAGAGAAATCTTAGGTGATGATGTGACAAGCCAAGTGATAACCTAGGATCACACTTCTGACACCTTTTTATGGGGTTTTAATATATTTTATACATAAATAGGTGGTTGAACGCAAGATAATTCAAATATTTTCTTTTGTGATCATCCTCAAAAGAAAATATTGGGGGGCATCTTGTTATAATGAAAAAATTACATTAGGGATAACAAGGTAAATCCACGACGACGCGATCATGACTAGGCAAGATGAGATCACATTAGGAAAATACTGATCGAACGTATTGGTTGATTATAGATCGAGTATCTAATCAACCTAAATTATTTTTTGGTCGACCAAAGACAAGGGACGAAGTAGTCGACCAAAAACCTTGAATAAGTCGAAGAATCTTTGTATTCCTAGGAGGACTATAAGGGAAAAGATCGGACGAGGGACGAGATCTCTCAACCACTCTTGATCGATAAGTAAAGTCGACCTGAATTGGGCCTTCAAGATTCTGACTCTTTTGTTTGACGATGGATTCAAATGAAAGTATGCCAAAGGGTTCTAAGTTCATGAAACACCGAAAGGGATGAAGTCCTCTCATAACTGTTGCACAGTTACAAGAGATCGTGTTTAACCTCAGAACATGCTCAACTTCAGAAACCACATAACCACCCACATCGTGGAATACAAGGAAGATGGCATAGTGGAGTTCTGAAAGGCCAAACCCAACCGTCAGAGAAGACACGTGGCAGCCATGCAAGGGGTGGCTCGAGGCTATAAATAAGGATGCTCATGATCGAATTAGGGAAGAATTTTTTACTTAGAAAACTCTAGTCTCCATACATCACAGTGATTAGAAAGCAGCGAGGGACTTAGGTAAATTTCTCATTTTCTTTCCTTTGTTCATTTTTATTTTCTTCCTTTGTTTGCAATTGTTTTTTTCTTTGTAGTTCTTTTTCTTCAACGTTTCATTGTTTTTCTCTAGTATTGCCACAACTTTGGTTGACTACATTGATGTTCATCAATAATAGAAACATTTTTTTCTTGAATCACACCTTCGCTAAAAGGAACTACACATTTTTCTCGCATATTTGATTTACATGGTAAAGGGTTCCTCAAATCAGAATCCATGTAAAACACATACATTCAAAAACTTAAGCACAAAATACCTAAACAAATTTCCATTTTCCAAACCAACACTAAAAGTTAAATACTTTTTGGAATTATGACTATTGCCAATATCTCATGTTAGACAAATCATTTCAAAATAGACTTTTCTATGAATAAAATATTAAATCTTCTCTTTGCAGCACTTACATAAACTCTTTTATCAAACCATTTCGCAAAACATTTCAACAATTTTATCCTTACTAGCGGGCCTTGATAGGTACTTCATGCTTGTCAAGTGTTAAATTACTGTTGCAGCTATCAACCCCACTCTATAGTAAAAACACATCAAAATGAGTTACTCTAGTAAATATGTATGTGGTCAATCATATTCCGCTAGTGTTAAATAAGTTTTTATCCCGGGATAAATCTCTGAATTTTGATTTTACACCCTATTCAATTTTTTTATTTGGCCTGAATCCTTGATATTTTTTTTTGTTTTTTGGTTTTAATCTCTAAAGTTAAATTGGATTATTAAAAAATAATGTGACAAGCAAAAATTTGGTAGACTCCACTTTAATTTAATCAAACATAGTCAAATTAAGTTTTAATTATTGTCAAATTGATTGAACGTGACCATACCAATTTGAACCATAGACGAGCTTAACCATGATTTAAACCCAATTAGACCTTGTTTGACCACAATTAAAACTTAATTTGACCATATTTGATCAAATTATAATGAAATTCTCCTAACTTTCATATGCAATGTCATCTTTTAACAAGTCTAACTTAACATCAAGGAATAAAAAAAATTATCAAGAAATCAAATCAAAAAGAATTTAATAAGATGCAAATTTAAAATTCGTGATTTATTGAGTAAAATACACCTATTTATTTATCATTTAGCAAAATTTTAATGGCATAAGTTTTATTATATCTTAGATTCTCCCTCTAGGAGAGATTACTCTCTCTCACTCTAGCTCCATAGCATCTTTCTCTTTCTTCTTCAAATTCTATTAGCTCTACTAGTATTACAAGACAAATTTTTTAAGTTGTGATTATTGTCTAAATATGGAAGTAAACTCTTTATCGTGATCCTTTTTTTCCTAAACATACCCACTGAAAAAAAAATAAAAAAGTAATATTGTTATTGCCATCGCGCCACATAACCCACCTCTAAATTTGTATAACACCGTTCATGGTAATATGGACTTACCGATCATGATTAAATCGTAAGACCGGCATCAAATATGTCATTTAAAACATTTTATCGCTGGATTAATTTGACTGCAAATTATAACGCCGTGATCTTCAACAAAACATTGAGATAGGAATGAATTGTCAAAATTACATTTTAAAATAACTACTAAGTCATCCTAGGAAACCCATATTTGTAGCTTGATCATGGAAAGACAAGACTTGCCATTTCACAACCAATAAATTCCAGTCAACTTTCAAGGATCTATCAGAGAACGAATGCCCAAACAGAGTACTCACAAGTTCAAATCCAGCTGCAGGATTTTAGAGTACACAACCACTAAACATGGTAAAGCTCTTTATGTATCTCATGAGGCAAGTGGACAACTGAAGGGAAGAAAGTAGGACATTGGTGGTAACTTGTACATCAGAAGGAATGACATTCTTGTTGCAAGTGATACCGCAAATATGCAAGCAATCACGGTGGCTTGATGTGAGAACAACATATTCAAGCAACAGCTACAAGCGCAACTGAATTATCACGGAACATTTAAAAGGCTCACGCATTGCAGAGAATAGCCAGCCGAGGGATGTAACTGTGAACTACAATGAATATTTCTATCCATGTGGCACCCAAGTCCGACACAAAAGTATAATACATAGTTCAAACGAACCTCTACATTTATATTAACTATCATTTAAACCACAAAGACTGCGTTTGGTTGCTGAGACAATATTAAAATACAGAAACATGGGGAGACATAAAGATAGAGCCATACACGTTAGTCTTGTATTTTGTTACGTAACAGTGTACAAAATAAACTTATTCGTATCTCTATTTTTTTTTGGTTTAATAGAGACAAGTCCAAAAATACACTCCAAATGACTAGAGATACTATTATTGCAATAATTTAATAGGGAAAAAAAAATACAACATCCTACTTTGAAAAGTGTCCCAATGTCATGTTCCCATGTCTCAACAAAACAGAGGTACAAAAAATTCCTAAGACACAAATGTCTGTCTTAATATCAAACAAAATTTGTCCGTGTCTCAATATCTATGTTTTGTTTCTCTAAACAAACGCTACCAAATGGTTCAAAACTAACGCAAGGAGCTAACAAGAGACTACATATCTTTGGAAAAAAACAAAATGATTTCAAAGTAAAAAATAGGACGAAAAGAGCTAAAAAATGAACTAATAGGTAACTATGACCTACCGCCAAACAGGATTGTAAAATAAGGACTGGTTTCTGCACTCAGCAAACCAGATAATACAAAACAGTAATTTTCACCAGTAGAGGGACTTTGGTATACGTTGGATTTAAAACTATTTTACCATTAATGACTCGTTTGGATTAGCTTATAATAAGTTTTTTTAGTAGAGCATTTTTTAATAAAACAAAATTACTTTAAGTTGTATCAAAACACTCGTAAAATTATAAAAGTACATTTTTTATCATAAAAAAAGTACTTTTTATAAATAAATAAAACCAATACAAACAAACCCTGAGTCTAGCTGAAATACATAGCATTTGTATTTGTAATTATTTTGTCTCGTTAATCTACAAAGACACGTGACATATAACAAGGATGCCATTAGATACGTTTGGTTTTAAGTTTTTATTAATGTCACAATTTTGTAGCATGGCAATGTCATTTCATTTTGAGTAATAAAACTAGTGGACTGCAGCATAACTGAAATACATTTAATGTTATTTTTTCACACGATATTACCATGTGTGATCTCTCACCATTCATTGAGAAAATGAAACCTATGCATGACAAAACAATTAACAAAATTTATGGTTAAAGATCACACATAACAATATCATGTCAAAAAGTAACATGAGGATCCATTCCCCACAATATTACGATGTATTTCAATTATGTTGCAATCCAAAAAACGGTAGTTTTGCTACTCAAAATGCAATGACAATGTCATGCTACAAAATTGTGACAATAGTAACGTATCTAATGGCATCCTTGTTATATGCCATAATTCTAACTCGCAATGGAGTGGGTTTTAAAACAAGAAAGAACTTTGAGCAAGTGAATTGCGTTTCTTTATAGTTGGTAAAATTAGCTTGGTGGGTTCATACAGCTTAACCTTGTGCTGCTTGGCAGCCAATTTAATCAGTTCAAAGCAAAATTTCTGAAAACAATCAAGTAATTTTGGAAGAGCAATACATGATTTCATGAAGAGTGCCTCGCTTTCCAACAGATCATGACAGTACTTATAATTCAATGATTATATGGGCTTATGGATAAATGCAATTACCAGCCAGAATCACTGCTTTTCTGGCAAAAACAAATTACACTTGAAATGCTCTAATTGGGATTAATTGATCCATGGTACTATGATAAAACATTCTAAAAGTTAATACCATCATCTACTTGTACAAGATATCACATGGGATTTACCAGGGATGAAAGCATTAATCCACATAAAACACAAGGTTTAATTTCCAAGCAAGTGAAAAGCACGTTTTTCATGAAAGCAGCACTCACCTGATATAATCAACCTACCTTAGCAGCAAGCAATTTGGAGACTATCCATTTGCCTCTAAAAAAACACATTCACAAAAGTCAAAACCCACCAACTAGTGACAAATGAAACAAAAAGGAGCTAAGAGGTAACCTACCTCTTTGCTTCCAGTTCAAGAAACCAGCCAACTGATAATAATAAATCCCTCAGACCACAATTCATAGTACATATAACGCTCAATGTCAAAGTTCTCAGTAGGGACGTGAACGATTCCCACCATAATGATCACGCCTATCAGGCCCAGAATTATCTCTATAATTGTCTTTACGTCTATCTCCACCATAGCCACCCCTATTGCCCCTATACAACAAGAAAATAATTAATCAATATTCCACTTTAAAGAATAATAGAATTATGACGAGGAAAAATTCAAAAATCCATAAATATAAATTGCTGTACAGGGCAGTTTATGAAACCAATACACAAAGCAAGAAACTGTCAAAAGGATAAACGAATCCCAATATGATTAACGTGAAAATAAGCCTAAAACAAATTTGTCACTATTTTCATACCAACAAAACCGTCCTAACTAATCCCAACTTGATTTGAATGTAGGAGCTGGTATGTATGTAACTTTGAATTTATAATGAAGCACAGCACAAGTTTTTTGTCACAAATCATTATCATAATGCACTACAACTTAATATTTTAACAACATCAATTCTTGGGGAAAAATAGAAACAGTCATCATTCAGTAAAATAGATAGATACCCTTGATTATATGCAGGCCTTGGTGCAGATTTTTCTGCCATTGCAACACTGATTTTATAACCCCTCAAATCATAATCTGCAATGCAAGACTGATGATTAGTGTCTATTTATATGAAAAACATAACAAATATAGACCAGAAAGTAGCTGGATAAGTACTATTGTAGAAACCGCCTGCTGAATGTGCTGCAGAGGGGTCTTCATAAGCAAGGCAAGCGTCGCCCTTGTTCTTCCCATTCTCATCAGTGTATATTTTTATGTTCCATGGCCACTGATCTTTATAGCCCCTCTTCTGCTTTATTCTTCCAACCTAAACAGTTAAAACCCAAATATGTAACATAATCTCTACCATGTTCAACAGAAATAAGAGAAAAATGATTTTATTTCCGTCTGCACAACATGGTTAAGTATTTCTTACATAAAGCACAATTAATTCACTGATATATAATGCATAAAATATGATTAGACACCAAAAAGACAAAGTGTGAGTTTAATCTAAAGGAGGCACTTTCACATAAAGGCTTGTGCAAGAGTTAATGGATCAGAACATTACTTGTCCAATGCCTCCAAAAAGTTCCCTCAACTCCTCAATAGTCACATCTGGTGGCAAGTTTGAGATGTAGATTCTAGAGTTGTCACATGTATCCCCACAATTCTCATCACACTGCTTCACCGAGGCTGGGGACTCAGCAGGAGCACCACCATATCCACCTCCACCTCCTCGACCACCAGCACCGTAGCCACTATCATATCCACCAGGAGGCCCAGTCCTACCACCACCGTGCGCATCACCCGCTTTATCCCCACCATAACCACCCACGTTACTGCCATATGATGGAGGATACGAAGTAGGCCCACCAGTATAGCTTGTTGGTGGAGGAACAGCATCTGTTCCATAATTTGCATTTCCACCATAAGAGTTGTGAGTGGGGGGGTAACCACCAGCAGCCCCGCCATAAGATTGGGCTGCAGGAGGAGGAACTTGACCATAGACACCATCCTCTCTCCCTTGATTACCACTATAAGAGCCACCCCTACTTCCCCCTCCACCTCTACCATCATTATAACTACCCCTACCACTATTATAGTCATTACTTCTACCTCCATCGTAGTTATCGGATCGACCCCCACGACTATTTCCATATCCCCCACCGCCTCCTCCTTTGTTATAACCGCCAACATTACCGTGATCATTAGCACCAGTAGGAGATGGAGTACCGCATTTGTTGCATTCAGTCCTTCTCGCAAAGTTCAAGTTTCCACAACTACACATTGAAATTTCGTGTGACATTCATAAACGTAATAATCAACAGAGTTAAAATTCGCAGCTTGAAATACTGAAAATTGAAAAAAAAGAAAGAATTTTCAGGACCAAATCACAAACCTTTGGTTAGGGCAACGCCAATCTCCGTCTCTGCCACTGCCACCGCGGCCACCACCTCGTCCACCGCGATCTCCACCTTGATACCCACCACCACCGCCTGAAATTCACATCAAATTAGAGTACGAAATACGATTGAAAATGAACTGAAAACAATGGAACAAAACCACAAACCTCGACCACCATAACCTCCACCACCACCCCGACCGCCACCGCCGCCGCTCCTTCCTCCATAACCTCCGCCATCGTTTCCACCATATCCGCTCCTTCCGCCATAACCTCCACCATCGTTCCCGCCATATCCACCGCCGCCGCTGCTACTTCCTCTTACACCGTATCCTCCTCCGCCGTCGTTACTGCCATAACCGCCACCGCCGCCGCTGCCGCCTCCATAGCCTCCACCTCCATAACTACCACCTCCGCCGGAAGCACCGTATCCTCCGGTACCTCCGTAACCGCCGCCGTCTTGACCGTACGCTCCAGACATGATCCGATCTAGGGTTTTCTCGAACCGCTTGAGAGAGCGAAAGAGTAAGTGTTTTGCGCACACGAGCTTGTGAAGTGATTAAGACAACAGCGCTGAGACTGAAATGGGTCACCCAGGCAAGCCCTAAGCCCAAACATTGCAAGCTTGTGGGTCATCATGCGCTGATCCAAGTCAAACATAGATAATGGAAAAAAATATAATGTGTTTTTTTAAAAGATAAATTACACTAATCTCCTCTAATATTTATTGAAATTACATCAACACTCCTTCAATTTGGGTAAATACACTCACATCTGAATGATAACCGAGTTTTATGTCATTTGTTGTTAAAGTATTTCTTTTTCATTATGCTCATCACATTTTAGCTCAATCTCTTTTAGGTCTCTTTTACGAGCAAGAGAGGACCAAATGGAAGCTATAAAGCAGCGTAAGAGAGGGCTAGGGATTACATAGTTTATTGAATGTGAAAATGTGATCAATATAACAAAATAAATACCGTAGTACAAATAATGTCTAACTCTATTATTTTTAGGAGAGCTTAGTAAGTGGGAATTGATACAGGAAGTATGACCATACGATGATAGGAAGTGTGACCATGAGATTAGACGAATGTAGGACTTAATTTGTATTCACATCAAAATTGTCAAAACCGATATGAGAAAACTATTAACTCAAAAGGTGATTAACCATGAACCATTTGGTTCCTTGTTTCAACAAATGAACAATAGAAAATGGTAGGCAATTAAATTGTTCATTGAGGGAAGAATACACAACCGAGAAAATGAGATCTGCTGGGGCATAATATTGTTTTCTATTACTTCTCTTGCTTGCAGGTTTCCTTTCACGCTGAGTTTTGGGGTGTCTTTGCTTGCATTTCCTCAGCAACCTTCGTGGCTTGTTAGCAAGACATAGTCTCGACTAAGAGAGCTTTGTTGTAGCTAGCTCCCCTCTCACTAGGTCTTTTTTCTTTGCTAAAGAGTGTACTCTTTTCTTCCACTGGATTTTTCCCTTCAGGTTTTTTTTTTTCAGTGGAGGTTTTTAATGTGAAACCTTTTACATAGATTCAAGAGGGAGGAATGGAGGAAAGGTAGGATGAGTGTTGTTACCGAGGATCAGGCTAAGATTCTTACAACACAGGAACAAGATTTAGTGAATCATAGCACCAAAAAAAAAGTCAAAACAGTGGATGAAATGGCAATAGAATTGTCTGCTGAAGAGAAACAAGCTATGTTGTACAGGGAAACTCTTCTTAAAGTAGTGAGTTCTTGATAGGTGGAATTTGAACCCTATTTTATTATTTTATAATTGAATATTGCATCATAAAAATATGTGGTTTTAATGCTTAATTAATATGGTTTGCACAAAGGACCATAAACTCCTTGACCAACACTTGCAACACTCCCACTTCTGTCACTCCTACTGCCCTCACGCATTCCATGTGTCCGTGGTCGTCGATTCATCATGATTGAGCTACTTACACTATGAATTTTCGTGTTGGAACATGCCTGCAAAAATTATGACTTCAAGGTTTTTGAAAAAAAAATCCAGGTTATATAGAAGGAGGAAGAAGAAGGCTCCCTAACAAAACGACATCGTTCTGCTTCACTCTTCTCCGAGGTGTTCGTTGCTTCAAAACGACATCATTTGGGAGCATGAAAAATGGTATCTTTTTGGTAAATTGGGGGTAGGTCGTCAGTGGGCAAAACGACATCGTTTGGTGTGTTGCAAAATGACTTCGTCTTGCAGTCTCATGTGTGAGTAGGACAGAGAAGAGAGTGGAGGGCAATGATGACTATGACAAAACAACGAGTAAACAATCACGTAATGAGCCGTTAGAGGGCTGTTAACAAATGGACTAACAAATCTAACGTTAGCAAAGTTCAAGGACCAATTAGTCACTTTTTAAAGTTTAGAGACTAAGAAGTCCACCCGTGTAAAGTTTGGAGACTAAATAGAGCATTTACCCTAGAATGTTGTGTTGAATAAAGTAAGGGAGAAGAAGAGATTGTCGGAGGAGAGAGGGATAAGAGAGAGCTGGGATTTGAGCATAATTAATATAATATTCTTATAAATCATAATACACTTTTATTTATATGTATATTATAAGGTGCATCAAGCAACTTAACATTCCAAGAGCATGTTAGCTAGCGTCTTTGATTTATTATATTTAAATTAGGCCTAGTTAAGTAGCTCTGGTTACAATTTTAGCACTTCAAATATGGACCCACTAAGCTGAGTTGTCTTATGATTTATGGATCAAAGCAAATACCTTTTGTTCTCATAGCAACTATGAAGTTCTCTTACATGTATTTCATTTTTGCATTAACTTTTGGACGCTAAACCCTTTACCCATTTAGTTCTTTGCAACACAAATCTTTTTGTGTACCTAAAACAGAAAATAGTTATATATCGAGTAGCTATACGCTGCCAATAAATCAACATTACGCCATTGTTGTGGACTCAACTAGAAGCAATATGAAAATAGTTTGATAAATTATTTATTCATAATACAACCATTATTTCAGTAAATAAGGGGACTAAAGCCCCAATGACCACGAAGAAACAACTATCACATAGGTACAAAACTGACTCCTAAAACCAAATAACAAAAATACAAACCAACCACCACAAGTAGAGTTAGTGGAGTGGAAGTTATTGAAAGGAAAACAAAGCAAATTGAAATTCGAAGTAAATACTAAGTTTGATGACCTTCAGTGTATGCGACTTTGTTTTGCCAAAACAATCTTCTAGTCGCAATTTTGTTCTTCTTGGCCAAAGACAGGATCTATGAGCTTACAATTATCCTTCGGTCTTAGTTTTTGGAGCTTGTCAACCACTTGTTTGGTGGATTATGGAACTTTCAGTTCTCGTAAACTAGTTAGGAGATGAGCACTTGAAAGATTAGTGGAGAATTCACACTTATCAATCACCAAACTTCAAAGTTGAGGCATTAATTGCATCTTTGGCCAATTGGTAGCTCTCACATTTCATGCCTGTCATTTCGAGCACTTGGAGTTGTGGGAAGCATCCAACTTCGGTACATTCAAGTTAGAAACTTGAAAGATCATTTGTAGGGAATTTTCTTATTTTCAAATATCATAGTTTGGCGAGACTTCCCAAAGCACTTTAGATTTTAGTTATAGAGAAGTCGTTACCACCTTGCAACGTTATCTTGGTAATGTTTGGTGGGTATCCATTTACATCTGTTGGATACCCATGAACATGAAATGCTTTCAGGGTATTCAAATGGCTTAAACGCTTGAGCATCTGCAACAATTCTACAGGATGGGAAACTTTACTTTGACGACAATTAACTGCCAATTTTCTCAGATTGGGTAACTTACCTTTTTCCAATTGGTGGACCGTTTGTTCATCAAGAAGAATTACTGAGAGGGTCTAGAGCATAGTCACATAATTCGTCATACCCCTAACGTACCGTGAATTAGTTCTCGGTTCTTTAGCATACCAATTCTCTTAAAATTCACCACTGAAAACTCCAAACCAGCGTACCTGAATGTTGTGAAGAATCAATGACTTGTGGGATTGTGGACTGCTCCTTGAACTACCATGGAGCTGTTACCGCCTTCCAGATGTCGTCTTCACACACGACACCACCCATCACACTTTCACTAGCATAGCCACCCATAGATCTCCATTGACGACATCTACTGAAGATGACTATCGACAACATAACCTTGCATTCTTCGGCCAGATCTAACCAGCAATCGTGTAAGGGATAAGAGAGGAGTGAGTTGAAAGAGAGAGATGTGAGTTGAAAGAGTGTGCAACGACATGCTTAATGGGAATAGAGAAGTGTTTTTAGGGTCTAAAGTTATTTTTAGGTTTTACTTTTAAATTTTATAAAAATTGATCCTAAATGGGCTAATATTAGGCCATGGGGTAAGGCTTTTTAAGATTTTTTTAAAAATCTTTTACTGTTGAAGGTTTTTTTTACGCTTTTTTATACGTTTTTTTAATCTTTACAATGTATGAATTTTTTTTGTAATTTATTTATTATTTTTATAAAATATAATAAGAACGTACCAATTTATATATTAGAACAAATAATGAATCGAAATAGCGTACCACCTATCTATATCCCACCTGTATCCAAAAGTATCGCATACCAGGTGGCTATGGTCTATAGATTTGGTAGGATTCTTCTCCATGGAATATATGGCAGTGAGACATTGTGTGCCGACATATGAAGATGCCTTGATTGCTTTAGGTTCCAAACTTGATAAGGAAACTAGATTCTAATCCGCACAATGTGCGGACAAATAAGAAAGCAAGGTATAGGTGTTTGACATTTGTGAAAAATTTCTTTAACTTCTCCTTTTCTCATTTTCCCCCTCTATTTTTTAATTTGATCCATTATTCGGCTTTCCGTATTTTCTTTATCATATCAACTCTTCCTCTTAGAAGTCATTACCTAAATACAATTAAGCTAATACAATTAACACTCAATTTGTTAGCTATTGTTATATTTATGTATTTGTTCTTTGCATTCTCATACTCCCCCTCTTGAGTTGCATACAAAACAATAAATCAATTAATTAGTGATCAAGCGACCAAAAGCAATAGGTACGACATAAAATAACACAACAAAATAACTTATAAACTGAATAACCTTGATTAAATTATCATAACAAAATAGTTTACATCATAGCCCTAAGCGAAATGAAAATTAGTTCGTGTTCAAAATGATAATAAACATCAACATGGAGTATGAGAGGAAAATTTACCCAAATAAAATAAACAAAATAACACATTCCTCTCAAATGAACCAATTACAAAGTTATTCCCAAAATAAATTGTTTTCATTATAAAGGGGGTTAATTTAAATAGACTCCTAGTTACTCAAATTTTATTTATTTATTTTTTAATTGGAAGTCAATTTAATTATCAAAATTCATTCAACAAATACTTCAAACCACTCAAAACAACGCATGTTTATCCACCAAAGGCCATTGGCAAAAAAGACTAAGATTAAAATAGACTAAAATACTCTAAGAACAATCTAAATTACGCAAATTATACCAAATTTCCTATAAAAAACGAAACAAAGATAACTCCATTGGTCAGGAGGAAGAAATAGACTTTGACGTGATGAATGTCGAGGAGCAGTGGAGTAACCGAAGGTAGATGTAGGCGTCTCTAACTTGAAAGAGATCGAAGGCATGATAGAAGAAAAAATGGGGGATTAGAAAGAAGGTGAAGAAGAAGAAGAAGAAGAGCCCCAACATAAAGAAAGTGAATAAGAAGCCGAAAGGCAAAGAGTGCCCAATCTCAAGCCTGCCAGGCATGAAGATGCCTCACAAAAGGAAGAATGAATCAGGGCAATGGAGAAGTGATCTCGACACTTGAGCTAAACTAAACATGGAAGTTAGTGCTGAGACCAAAAGACATAAATCCCATCATGAGACTTTTTGGTTCCTCTCGATTATGTTCTTACTTCATGTCTTCTTCAACCAATTTATCTTGAGGCTTTTTTTTCATTTTTCCTTTTCTTGAGTTGTAATGCTTTAGCCAAATTCAAAATCTTACGGTGATAATTCATAAAAAAAAAAAATGTTACAAACTCAAAAATTTGTTCAAAATTTAATTAATTGTCATAATAATGCGACTTGATTGTTGACACTTTAATAACAAGTTAAATACTTAAATGATTTCATTTTATCTAACCACAATCATAATATTTATCAAAAGATGATTCCAAGAAATTACATGTATATATTTTTAATTGTGATTCATTCTTGTTTCATAAAATAAATTAACAATCACCTATGTCTTGCCCCATTTTCCATGGCCTCCATCTCAAGGGACATGTCAGACACCCTAGCTCCATTTCTACTTCCTCTGTGGGAAGCAATGTCATTTTCCAACATCATATGAAAAAATGCATGGGGCGCCCAACCTACATATTTGGACCCAAAAAATAACCAGGAAATCAATTATCTAAAGTTAGACTTCACCTAATTTAAGCAACATAAACAAATATTTAAAAAAAAAGAAAAAAAGAAAAAAAAGATAACTCGTGTGTTCATATTGCTCTAGATGAATAATTCGAAGGTTACTTATATTGAAAATACCAAATAACCAGATTTCTTTTGAGATTTGCTCTTGGTTATATAAGTGCTTTCCCTATCACTTTGGCAAGTCTAGATTTCAATTTTCACCCCCTCAAACTATGATTTTTCAAAGGGTATAAAACGGAGTTTTTGCTCATTTCAACATGTTTCGCAAAGTCATGTTGAGTTACATTTTACATTGATCGAGTCACAAATCGTAGTTTGCAAACTATAAACTAAAACATCCTTTAGCTTCTCCAATAACCACTCTAAAACACTCTTTGCGAGAACTCATACAAGTCACTTTTGATTATTAATGTGTCAAGATGAATTTGTATTTAGATACATTAATTTAATAACGTATCTAAAAGTCAAAAGTGACTTATATAAGTGGACGAAGAAAGTGTTTTTTTTTTTCCTCTTTCTTTTAGCAGGCAAAACATGTTTTTTAGGAAATTGATTTAATGGTGACATAAACAAGAACAAGAACACGTACCATGTGAAAGTGTAGGAAAGGGAAAGAGTAGCAAATAACATATTGAAGACACGGTAAGTCCTGAAGCGTCAACAACAAATAAAAGGGAGTTTATTAGGCATCATTAACAGAAAGAAATAGAAAATAAAGTTTAATTTCTATGCCTGATTAGTGTATAAGAGTTTCGCACTATCATTCAATCATGTGCTGAAAAAATGGTTGACGATCACACCCACTATCATAATAAGTGACAACATATGATTAGATGATAATATAAAACTCTTTTATATTGACGATGCATAGAAATTATACCCCCAAAAAAATGGAATTCCAAATAATGCAATGCAGAGCATTATTGTTATGATAGTAACTGTAACAACTAACCTATAAAACCTCCAACAAACACATCGGTCCAATGATGCCAATAATCATCAACTCGAGTGACTCCAATAAGAACAGCAACAAGCAATGGAAGCAACACAAGGCATAGTTTCCCAATGTGGCCCCTACGATCATACACTCTAATTTTCCCAGATAAGTACCATGAAAGGAAACCAAGACCAGAAAAGGACCCTGCATTTGATTTAACCGTTCATAACACTACATTATTCGACATGTTTAACAAACACCGCTTGTAAACAAGAGTTCAATTTCTTTTTTACATTGCCGTTCAATCAAACCTTAGAATAGTTTCCGAATTTTAATTGAATGACAGTGTTCGTGGATAGAAATTTAACTATGTAATCAAACTAAATAACCCTTGCTCAATGAACAATTTTAGTACTTACATGAAGTATGGCCACTTGGGAAACTCTTGTATCCTTCCTTTATAAGTGTCTTGAGCCCAGTGCACATAACATCACCAGTCACTTTATCAAACACCTGCGCTAGCAGCAGAAAAGAAAAGTGAGACCAAGTGACATTCTTTTAAAATTAACTGCGAAAATATATCAACCCGAAACGAAAACAGAAACAACACAAACCAAGAACTGTTTGGCTTGATTGGTGTTTCTGTTTTCACATCCTGCTTCATGTTCTTAATTATAACTACAAAAAAGTCTCATTGTTTTCGTTCAGTTTTATTCTTTCAAAGGTTATGTGAAGGACACATTGAAAACAGACATTATGTTATTTTCACATGTTTTGTGAAAACAGAAAACAAGAATGAGAAACCAAAACACACCGGTTTTCTGTCGGGAAAACACCGCAGGAAAAAGTTCGGCCGCGGCCTACCAACAGCATCTTTGATTGAATCCGTGATAACACCAGTTATCAGACTGGCAAACATGAGACCTAAGGTTCCAAAATTAAAGAAGCCATATATCAGTGAGATAAACACAGATCAAGACCAGAAAAGGTTCATAAATCAGTAAAGAGGAATCATAACAGTCATAGAGCAAAAGACAAAGAAGACATTACCCATTATTGCATGGTGTAAATCATATGGATCCCTTCTTATAAAGTAAAACGCAAAGAAGATAAGAATTGGCATGAGAATAGAGAGGATCTGTTCCAGAAATGATTAAACAAAAAAAAGAGAGGTTAAAAGTAAGTTTTTTTAAGAGATCAATTAATAAGCATTGCCATGTAAAAGAGTTTCATTCTGTTATCCAATCATGTGATGCCGCATTAGCAAAATTGATGGACTCACACACACCCCAACACAAAAAGTAACCTTTTTGCTCGTGCGGCACCACATGATTGGAATTACACTCGTGTGCATAAAACTAAATTTCTTGAATCCATTTTTATTAGGCGTGAAGGTATGCTTACGGGGACACCCCACATAGGAACGGTATTTTCTTTCATTGGGAACATGAGATCCGTCATCATGTCTCTACTAACATAGCGATGAAAGGGCTCTATGAAATTCAAGACTCCCTCCATAGCAGCAAGAAGCAGGAGAAGTAGCCAATCATGCTTGTGTGATAGTATCAACGTTCTTCCCGTGTGTGCAGCCATATTTATCCTTTTCTTCTTTCTTCCACACGTATATATAGCTGCAAAAGGTAAAAAGGCTCAAGTCAATTTTTTTATGCACTTATTTTATTTCTATAGAGATGGAAGCAGTGTAGCATGAAACATATTCTTCTGCTAACTTGGCAAGCAAGAAGATAGTGAGTGATATATTGTGCTCTCTATCTAATTTACAGTTTTCAGACTGCTATAGAAAGAAAGACAACTCTCTTATATTCTACAAAAGAACAGCTTCGGTTCAGAGTTTTAAAACCCGAAAAGAGAATACATAATAAACAAGCTACAATTTTCGATTGCATTTGTGCTTCAAGCTAAATGGACAGGAACAATTCAAATAAGAAAGCTCAGCAACGAGAGAAACTGAATAAGTGAAATTCTGAGATAAAACACAGACTACACAAAAAGATCAGGGGAAGAATCGGAGATAAAAAAAAAAAATAGTCACAGAAAAAAGGGGGAAAGAGCAATGCTACATGGCTAAAAAGATGTTGTAAAAAATCTTCAACAGAAACCATAGTAATTGTCTGATGAAATAAAATGGTATAACTCATTTGTTCGTCAAAGGATCAACAATCACGTTGCGACAAAATTTCGACAGAACTTCTGACTTCTTAGCATTTTCCAAAAGAAAAATAAGTTTGTGTAACTATCATCCTCCTAACATGAACGTAGATATATCTATGGAGCTGGTAACTAGATACATTAATGCTCTAAACTGAGAAACGCTAAGGAATCAAATTCATTAAGGTTGAAGTCTAACATTAATGCTCTGAACTGAGAAATTCTAAGGAATCAAATTCATTAATAAGTTGCATAATGAGGTAAGGCTAACAACGAACGTAAACGCCAAACAGATATGATTTCAAGAAGACAATTTGAACAAAGAAACTGGAAGCTGGAAATTAAAAGAAGGAAAATGGAAAGAACCGAGACATACCCGAAGAGAAGAAATAAATAAACAAATGAATAAAGGAATTAATGCAATTGCAATTAATGAAAAGAAAAAAGGAACCTTCAGTCTTTAAAATACAAACAAAGCTTGGAAGGAAGGTGGAAAAATAGAGAGCTCGAGGACGTGCGCGGTGAAAACCGCACGCCCCCACAACAGACAACGTAAAAGCAACGGCGAAACAACACATGATTGCTGAGTCTGGTTTACATTATTGAAGGAAGGAGTGCATCTCATGATCCAAAATTAGAATATGTTCGCAATTGCTTAATCATTGGTAACCTAAAATCTATACTCTGCATGTACTGCATATGTTTGATTAGTTAATTTAATTTGTTAGGAATATTTTGTTTGTTATCAATAATTTAGTTTTTGTCTCTGATTTGACTGATATGATTAACAAAGTGTTACGTCAATAGTATTATATGGATAAAATAAACATATTTAAACTATAACATGCCCCAAACTTAACCAATAACTTGTTATTTCACTCAGATTGAGTTGTGCATGAGTCATAATTTGAGGACAAGTACGAGTCAAATAGTAAGGTATGGGTCAATTTGGGCCTAATTATATGTCGAGCTAATTTATTAGGTTTACATGACACTATTGATAAGGTAGTTTGTTAACTACATCAATAGCTAACATAATTTTACCAATGACAGAAGTTAAAATCATATATTTTTAGTATGTCTGGATTAAAACTATAAAAAAAATTTGTATGGACCTAAACCAAATTTTCAAAATTTGCTTGGACCTAAAACATATTCAATTTTTTAGTTTAATTTTTGAACTACTTTTAATTAAATAACTTTTTTTTTTGTTACCAGGGTATTCATTCACCCTGTTATTAAGGAAAGAAACTAATTTCTCGAGCGCAGAGTTGTGGTGTACCTCTATGACTATGTTAACTCTCTTGTTGATAATTAGATATCATAGAAATAACGTCAGATCAATTTAATCTCTAAAACAAAAAATAAAAAAAATAGCGTCCAATGAATTGATCACTAAAAAAATCTCGTGGTTCTCTTCTCTCTCCTCTTCTCTTGGACTCCTCTTTTGTGAGGGTTAGAGACGAGGGGTTGTCATCATTTTTTTTGTGCTAGCTCTACTGTTTTTCCTTTTCATTAGGTAGGATTTTCTTTATAGTATAAAAGGCATAGACCTATTAAATCTTTGGAACCTCTTCCTCCTCTATTATCGGATTGCTTATGACCTATAAGTATACAAATTAATGACGAGTGTACACAAAAATTATACACAAACATTAACATTAGGGGTGTACAAATATTAACAATAAGGGTGCACGAACATTAATACAACGAAAAAACAAAACTTCTATCATTTACAATCACAGTGCACAAACTTTAACATTGACCATGCACAAACTTAAATTGTGTACACAAACATTAACAAAAAAATGAGCATTAATATTACAATCAACAAAGACACACGTTACCGTGCTGTTACCCCAATGCACAGATTTTAATAGTGATCATGCACAAACATTGACAAGAGGGATGCCCAAACATTCAAACTTTTTTGTTGCATCCACGTATCATGCTCAAACGCACAACTCTTTGTTAATTATGCTAATAAAAAACCAAGTGCACAAACTTAAATTATGTGAGTGCACAAACATTAGCAAAGCAACAACACAAACATTACAATCAAGAAATACACATATTAGCGAGCTGTTAATAATGTCGTTGCAAAACTTTAACAGTGACCATGCACAAAGATTAACAAGAGATATGCACAAACATTAACAGTGCAGGAGCACAAACATTGACCATGCACAAACATTAGCAAGACAAATACACAAATGTCCAAACCTTTTGTTGCATCCACGTATTAGGCTCAATACACAACTCTTTGTTAATTATGCTAATCACAAACCAATTGCACAAACTTAAATTATGTGAGTGCACAAACATTAGCAAAGCAACAACACTAACATTACAATCAAGAAATAAACATATTAGCGAGTGGTTAATAATGTCATTGCACAACTTTAACAGTGACTATGCACAAACATTAACAGTGCAAGAGCACAAACATTACAATCACAAAATAAACAGATGCTAATAAATGTCATTGCACAAACTTTAACAGTGACCATGCACAAACATTAGCAAGACAAATGCATTAACATCTAAACCTTTTGGTGAATCCACAGATCAAGATAAAAAAACATAAAGCTCACAAACTTAAGATCATAGCATAAAGCTCACAAACCTAAGATCATTCATATATATAATGTTGAAAACATTATCATTACCACGTTCTCCTCATTATGATCAGAATGTTCCATGGCCAAATGTGGATCTAAGAACACGATGACAATGATGGCGATCAATTCACGATAAGAAAGTGCACAATGATGTTTATCATGAAAATGTCCACCTATTGATGATGAAAAATGATGATGAAAACGAGTTCAGGGTTGGACGCGCACAGTTGTTCCTATATGTAAATGATGGAAACCGATGATGAAAATGAGCTTAAGAGTGTGTGGTAGATTTGCGTGAGAGTGAGTGCTAACTCGCGTAGAATTTAGGTTATTTTTAAATTGGGAAAGTATTCAGACTACATATTATGATCATTAATTGCATATATTGTTTGGTGGTTGTTGGAGGTGGCATTAATAAGGTGCACATGAATATTTTTTATTGGAAAAATATATAAAAAACAACAGAAGGGGCGAAAAGGCCCCCACAAACGCTGTCAATCCCTCCACTCAAAATTCATTTTTCCTTAAAAAAATTTCCTCCGTTTCAAACGTCACCAGAACTCAGAAAACAAAACACAGTGATACCCAAAAAAATGGCCACCATTTCCTCCTCCACCATTCTCACCTTCCTCACCATTTGCACCATAGGCCACGTGACCCAATCACTAGGCGTGAACTGGGGCACCATGGCCTCACACCCATTACCACCTCACAACGTGGTGAAGCTCTTGAAGTCCAACAACATCAACAAGGTCAAGCTCCTCGATTCCAACCCCGATGTTCTCCAAGCGCTTTCTGGGTCCAACATTGGTGTCACTGTTGGGGTTCCCAACGCCATGCTCAGAAGCTTGAACTCTTCCAAGAAGGCCGCGGAGAGTTGGGTCCATGATAATGTCACCCGCTACGTTTCTAATGGGGGCACCACAGCCAGAATTGAGTGAGTTTTTCTTTTTTATTTTCTGGGGTTCTCTTATGTTTGTTGCTGCTGTTTTTTTTCCCCTTTGTTCCTTTACTTTCCTCAGGCTTACTTTGAGTTCCCTTGTTTTGTTATTGTCATTCTTTTTTTATCCATTTTTTTAAAATAATTTTTTATTCATGTTATTATATTTTAATTAACTGATGATGTTGGAGTTGATGCTCGATTTGGTCCCCCAGAAATTGCAAGTCAGAGTTACTGACTTTCTAATGTTTGAAATTGTAAATTTTATGTCGAGTAGATAACTAGCCACGTTTTCCCTGATTTGTCACATTAAATAAGGCTACGATAACAAATTATTAGGATATACATTATATTATTGTAACTGAGGATTACAACTCAGATAGTTGGTTAATAGTCAGTTAGGAAGGTGTTAATCTCCCCCATGTGAGTTAGTTATTGTAACTGCCTATATAAACTCTTGTACTCATATCAGATAGTTAATCAATTCATTTTACTCCGAAAGTGCTCAACACAATTCACCGTTGATCATCATTTTCTTTGTGTTCTACATGCTCTGTGCCACACTTAACACAACTAGGACTAACTTGACCTACCACTTACCATTCTAGGATAAGAAAGTCAGCTTTTGGATTTTGCAGACCAAAGTGACTCCGGCTTGAAATTTGAAGGACTAAAATGAGCATGAACTTGATGGCGTTGTTATATTCATGTACTCAGAACTTATTTAATGAGAAAAATTCTTTCTTCTTCTTCTTGTTGTTATTATTTATTGAGTAAGACTAAGTTTTAGTTTAAGTCCATGAAAAAATCAGGTTTTAACATATTAGTTTGATAAGGACAATCGGTAGAACTTGAGAATTACAGAAAAGTATACTTTTATAGAGGTGTCACAAAACAATTTGACGGGGATCGTCCGCTGATTTACGGAATTACAAAGAAAATGCAGTGAGGAAAATGGTAAACTGAGTAGTATAGAGGCCCAACACCCTCCAGAAGTCCGAGCTAACCATAGCCTCCCTCGCTCTTTTCTCTCACAGCCTATAAATAATCCCCTCAGCAGAATCAAAGCCGCCATCATAGCCTAGGATTTCTCCCCTCATCAAAATCAGGATGTTCTCTCCAATCCTCGCTCTCGCAGCCACCTCAGCATAAGTAACTCCATCTTTACCCTCATTTCCCTGATTGGCTTCTCTCATGTGCATAATTAATTCCTTCCTTATTAACATAGTCCCTCTAAGAAAAATCATGTATCCATTAGTCCATAAGAGGGAGTAATATGTTAAAAACCTAAGCTTGTTGCAGGGGCTAGTGCATATTGGTGCGTGTGATTTTTCCTTGAGAAACCAATGTGTTAAGACCTGATTCTTTTTTAGGTACTAACTAATAAAACATAGCTTTACTCTTGTTTCATTAACTACTGACCCTGGACATTCTAGAACGGGTTGTTTTCAGTTTCAATTTTCTTAATCTGGCCTATGGTGATGACCTGGTCCTTAATAGTGAAACAAGAATTAATTACTTCCATAAGTGGATTAATAAAGTATAGAACAATGACATAGACATCAAGTTACCTTGTTTTTCCATAAGTAACCATATCAGGGTTGTCATAAAGGACATGAAATAAACAAATGCAGAATGCCAGTGTTTGTAGTTGGAGACCATTGGGAGCATATGCCACGAGGGTAACGAGATAATGCCTAATTTGTCAAATTTTCTTCTTTTGCTAAGACCTTGTTTCTTTCCTGTGTGTATCGGCTTCGTTGGTTCACCGACATATGATCCCTTCACTTCCAGCCATATTGTCACCTCAAGTGGAGCTGGGTGTGGCATAAATACAATTTTTAAAATTGTCTTTCTAGACCACACAAGGAGATAATATATCACTTGGACATGTTATGATATGTTGCATTGGATTTGCAGCTTCTGCTTCTGCCTAGCTATTTATATATGCAGAAAGATGGGAACGGATTCTATGGTCCTTGTAAGTTTGGGGACATTAAGTGGTATTTACCAGAGTGCCACTGCACTCAATTTAGGCTCCATAATAAATATTGCTTAGAGGCCCTTTCATCTATTTTATTTGTATTTTGGGTCCCTAGCATCCCTTCACCATTTCGTTCTTTGTTTGAGATTTTCTTAGTTTTTTATAACTTGGATTTTTTAATTTATTTTGGAAAAAATTGGGCTTATAAGGATACCTTTAATTAGCGAATTTCAGTTAGATTTCGATCAATGATTTGATTGTTACACACACTAAAGCCTTTCTCTTTAACAATTGTTGGGGGAAATTGACCTTAATTATTTGGGGTCCAACAATGAGATGAGACAGTTAATGTGAGTGTTACTTTTAGACATTTTCAGTGAAGATTACTTCATAGCAGTCATTGGAGCAAACTCCAATTGCTGTTTTGAAGTGGTCATGGTTCTTTGTGGGGTTCTAGTAGTATGATTCAATTTTGAGGTGCTAATAATTGCTCTATTCTAATGAGCCCTCTTCTTCGACCTCCAAACTCTCCATCTTGCAACCAATTTCTTCTCCGAGCTCAACTAGCTCGGTCATGGAGGCTTTGGCCATGTCTTCAAGGTAACCAATTCTTCTTCTTCTTCTTCTTTTTCTTTTTTGTGTAACAAAAATTCGAGGTTCAATTCAACACGTCAACATTATCTACCTCTAAAATGAATCTGTTACGGACCCACAGGTCCCAGATACACCAGATTCTGTTCCTAAGAATAAGGAAAGGAGAATCAATCCTCTTCCATTCCATTATTCTAGGAAAGGAAAGAAGACATTAAGGGAAGATTCAAATCAGAATCATATCTGATCAGAATCAGTTTTAGCCAATTAGGAAATTATTTGATTGCAGTAAATTAGGAAAGAATAAAAGATTCAGTTAGGATTTAGTTCTCTCTCTCTCGCATAAAGGGGGAAACCTAGACTAGGAAAAGCATGGAGATTTTGAGAAATAAGGATTAGGAGGTCAAAGGGAACCTTAATCCCAGAACTATTGTATTTTCAGCATTATTGTATTCCTCTAACCAGGAAATTCCCCTCTGGAATTACTGGTATTATTAATAAAAATTCAGCAAGCATTTCCAGTTAATTGTTCTTTGGATACCAGTTGTTACAGAATCTCAATGTCAGGTCTAACTTTCTAAGGGTGGAAAAAGGGCAGGGGCAAACACAGAACGGATTGGTGGAGGGGACTGCATATGGGATATGAGAAAGGGTAAAGATACCAGGGACCTAAAATACAAACAAAATAGATGAAGGGGCCTAAACAATATTTGTTAATGAGCTTAAATTGAGTATGGTAGCACTCTGATGTTGCTCTTGGTTTAAGTTGTTTCAATTGAATGTCTTTCTCTCCCTAGGTATTCCAACAAATCAGATTGCCTGTTCATAATATTTGTTAGATCAGTTGAATTTAGAAGCTATGGACACAAATAAGTACTCAGGTCTTGAATCTTGAACCCCACGAAAATGACAATATCTGTTAACTAAGAGACTGTATTCTCCACCCCATGCTTCTGGGAAACACTTCTAAGTACCGAGTTTCGTACTAAAAATGCAATTTTGAAATACATTCTGTTATCTATGGTTCTTCCCCTGCTTGTAGTTGTTTAGTGAGCATTTCTTTCCTTCCTTTCGTCACAATAATCTCTCAATAGAATGCTTGCTGCTTGATATTGGAAGCATTGCAATTGTTCCAGTGAAATCTTTGTTGTTTTTAATTGAATTCGAAGTTAAAACAAAGTTGACCTTTTGTATCTCTGAAGAATGATTTACTGTAGATATGATTCTAAGTTATAAATAAAACTTATGCAGATATGTTGCTGTTGGTGATGAGCCGTTTCTCAAAAGTTATGGTGAACAATTTAGGCCCTTCGTCATTGGAGCGGCTACGAACATTCAAGCAGCTTTAAAGAGAGCAAAATTGGACAGCAAAGTCAAAGTGGTGGTTCCATGCAGCTTTGACAGCTTTGAGTCAGGATCTAACCTGTCCTCCGGAGTTTATTTCAGGCTGGACCTCAACAAAACCATGATTGAGCTCCTCACATTCCTTGACAAGCATGGATCACCTTTCTTCGTGACCATTTCTCCGTTCATGGCTCTCCTTCAAACAAAAAACACGTCGCTGGACTTTTCCCTCTTTAAAGAAACTGCGCGCCCTCACAATTTCAACCATAAAACATACAAAAACAGCTTTGATTTGAGCTATGATACGGTGGGCACTGTATTATCCATAGCAGGATTCCCTAACATGGACATTGTTGTGGCAAAGATTGGTTGGCCAACAGACGGAGCTGCCAATGCGAGCACAAACCTAGCAGAAACCTTTATGAAAGGCCTTATGAACCACCTTCATAGTGGGGTGGGGACCCCACTTAGACCGCGGCATCCACCACTTGAAACATACGTCTTCAGCCTCCTTGACGAGGACGAAAGGAGCATCGCTGCTGGAAACTTCGAAAGGCATTGGGGCTTGTTCACTTTCGATGGCCAAGCAAAGTACCGTGTGGATCTCGGCCAGGGTACGAAGAGCCTTGTGAATGCACAAAATGTTGAGTATCTCTCTTCCAAGTGGTGTGTTGTGAACAACAACAAAGACTTGTCATACGCAACTGCCAGTGCTTTAGAGGCTTGTTCGAATGCCGATTGTACTGCGCTATCCCCCGGCGGATCTTGCTTCAACATCAGCTGGCCTAATAACATATCGTATGCTTTCAATAGTTACTATCAGCAGCGTGATCAGAGGGCTGAAAGCTGCGACTTCGGTGGGTTGGGTTTAATCACAACCGTTGATCCCTCTATGGATCGTTGCAGGTTTCCAATTGAAATCCGAACGTCTTGTGCCGAATTTTACAGGGCACGTGATTTTCTGCGGATGATTTTTGTGGTAGCTACCCTCTTGGCATCTTTGGTGGCTTGACATAGGTAAAGATGAGGCATAGTTTTTTCGCAGCTCCTGGGGTTTGCTGCAATTTTGTTGTACATGTGAATTCAATGGTTAGCACTTTTCTCTGTAAGTTATTACTACAGGTCAAATTTTGTAGTATCAATATGCCACCTTACTTTTGCCTTTTTGATGGCTTTACATTTGCCATAGTGCATACATTTCTGATTTATCAATTCTATGTGGTTGAAATGAGATGACCTTTTTTGAAATTGAGTGAAGAATCGTCACAAATGTTTCATGATTCATAGTTGATATGCACAGATGTAATCATGCATTATGGTAGAAGCAGCACAGAGAAGCTATCCATGACCCCTGAATTTGATAAATAAATAAGGCTTAAATAAGTTTTCTTGAATTTGATAAATAAATAAGGCTTAAATAAGTTTTTAGTTCCTTTAATATTAAAAAGTTTGTGTTTGGTTCTTAAAATAATTTTCGTTTAGATTTAATCTTATAAAAAAATTTTGTTCATTTTTAGTCTCTATCATCCGTTGGGGTTAGAATTATTTTTTAATTGAAAATATAGGGTTATGCCAAGTGGCACGCTTGAGAGACTAAAAAGGAACAAATTTTTTTTATAGAGACTAGATCCTAACAAAAAAAAAATTTTAGAAACCAAATACAAACTTTTTGATATTACAGAAATTTAAAACTTATTTAAGTCTTAATTCTACGTAACAAATTATCTATTTAAATATGCATATTTAACCTCAGAATATTTTTTGTATGGGATTGAGGCCAAAGTTCTTGAGGGGGAAAAAAAAAAAAGTAACCGAAGTTAATAAATAAAGCAAAATATACCCCTCATTTATCAACTTAAAGCTCGATTTGTATCTCTGAGGTCACTTTCACTAATAAATTTGATCCAAAAGAAATATTTTGTACATTCAAAAACAAAAAAATCCTGTTTGCACCAAGACGCAATCTGAATCATAATTCTTAATTACACAAACCACGAAAAGAAAAAAAAAAAAAACCTTCCGGTCCTGTCACTAGCAAAGCTTCGTGTTTCGTTGCCGTTCCATCCACCTGGTATGCCTCTCATGCAAATCACACCTTCAAAAATCCCACTCTCTTCATTCTGATCCCAACTTCAGATTCATTCAGCCATGGCGGCTTCATCCACCACTCTCTCACCTCTCTGTTACCTCTTTCTCTTCTTCGCCCTCTTCTTCTTCTCTCCCTCTCATTCCCGCAGCCACGGCGACAAGGTCTCCCTGGAGCTCTATTACGAGTCCCTGTGCCCTTACAGCGCCAATTTCATCGTCAACGGCCTCCCTCAGGTCTTCCAAGACGACGACCTTTCGTCAATCGTTGACCTAAGGCTCGTCCCTTGGGGTAATACCAAACTCAGAGCAAACGGTACCTTTGTCTGCCAGGTACTCGTTGATTCTCACTACACACAACCCCCATCCCCCCCCCCCCTTTTTATATTTTCTGCTATATAATATTTAAAATATTCAATTCGAAGGTTTGATTTTTCACTTTATGCTTTTTTTTTTATTTATTTATTTATTCATGTGGTTTTATCTTTTGCAGCATGGCGAATATGAGTGCTTTCTGGACACCGTGGAAGCCTGCGCTATCAGTGTCTGGCCTGAATTGGTAAGAATTTATGAACTGAGTTATCCTTTTTTCTATGATATCTCAATTCATCCTTGATCTGATCTTACTGTTGGATTCGGTATGACAGTAACTTTACATGCATGTCACTTTACCAAGTATTTATACTGTTTCTTACCTTTTATTGTGCAGAGCAAGCATTTTCCTTTCATCTATTGTGTTGAGGATCTAGTGTATCAGCGCAGGCACAAAGAGTGGGAATCTTGTTTTGAGAAGCTGGGTCTGGATTCAAAACCTATTGAAAAATGTTATAACAGTGGACGTGGAAAAGAGGTTTGTGCTTTTTCTCTGATTTAGTTCTTTTCTTTGAAAAACCATGCTCTCACAGAGATGGTTACTGAGATGCATGCTACCTACTAACTGAAAGACCCCATTTTCTGTGATTAAGAGAGAGTTTAAAGTGTTTCATGAATTCAACAAACTGAAATAACTAACGAAAAAGTGATCTTGACTTGTTGTAAGTTATTTTGGGAGAATTTGGTCCTGTTTTTGATTATTTACAGAACTCTGAAGCAATTGTAATTTTGGGTGATCTTTGAATTACCTCTTTTGTTTTATATTAGATGATTTATTAATGCCGCAACTACTACAAAATGATATGTTAGAGCTTCCAAGTTGTAGCTTATAAACATTCACTTTTCCAAAGTGAATAAAAAAAAATTCACCTTTCCAAATGATACTTTGGCAAAATCCTTTTTCACTATATTCCCTCATTTTCAAACTGTATATAGTTACTAGTGATACTATTCCCAGACAGTAACAAAGTTATGATATATGGGCTGAGTAAATCTATCATTTGTTTGTCTGAAAATTTTCAGTTAACATCTCAAACAAAATTGGGATAGCGAATCTGGTGCTAGTGAGTATCAACAATGCCTTTATCTAGCATTGTGATGTGCTCATCTACTGCTATTCTGGGCATATATGATGAACCATTTAAACTGATTCCGACAATTGTGACATGGTTCTGGTTTTGATTTAGTATGTGCCAATTTGTTGCTTCAGAAAATGGATCTTTCTGCATGATAATTTGGAGATTGGGATCCTCTCATGTTTGTTTTCAACATGATCAAGTTAGGAGAGAGATAGACACAAGCACTTAAATTGGGCCTTACAAATTTTAAGAGGGCTCCACCTATTTAAGAAACTTGTGTATTTCTCTCCAGACATGACATGATCATGTTCAAAACCGACATGAGAGGAACCTAATTCATAATTTAGCAGAACTTTTGCGTTTGCTTTGCGGAATGTTAATTCTATCTCATGACAGTTAGAAGGATATGACAGATTGGCTTTGAGTCTCTACGTATAATTGTTTGGCTTCGATTTTTCTCAAGTAGCATTTACCATCTTTTTGCAGCTTGAGCTACAATATGCGGCTGAAACAAGAAACCTGCAACCACCTCACCAGTATGTTCCATGGGTAGTTGTGGATGGAGAACCACTCTATGAGGTTAGTTTTGCAATCTTGTATATGGCTAAACATGCACCTTTTACACTAGAAAAATTCTTGTATGCTCCTTGAGTACATTTGATGCGTGTTTGAGGAATATAATTAACCACTGATTTCAATTTATAGTACTTATACAATACATCATAAACAAAAAATCAGTGGTTGATAATGCTCTACTCCTGGAGCACATTAGCATGCACAAATTTCTCTTTTGCAGAGTTTTTTTCTGCGGTTATACCTCTTAAGTCTAACAAATAAGTTATAACAGCTAAGGGTTTTAGGAACTTTTCTTTTTTCATTTCCTGTTTTTAATCTTAATTATGAAATTGCCACATTATTTTCATTTTATTTCTCGTTTTAATGATCTTGTTAAAAGGAAACACTGAAAACAATTTTTTTCCCACTATTTCCTTCAAAATACACCAAACACACCAAACAGGAAACAATGAAAATAATATGCCAATTTACTAAATTTTTTAGGTTGCCTGCCCGGTATCCAAGGCTTAGCCTTGACTAATCCGGGTTGACCCGGGTCGCGCACCTGGCTATGGCGGGTGAGTTTCCCAACGGGGATAACTGCGTTCACAAGGTCTCGAACTCGGGACCTTGCTTAAGCGATACCAAGCCGCTTACCACTTGGACCAATCCCCGTTGGTACCAATTTACTAAATGAAAACAGGAATTCTTTTTTGTTATTTTATTTTATTTTTTAAAATCAAGCATACCCTAAAATTGTGCTTTATATGCAATGTTTTGTTATGCAATGATTGAAATTGTGAAGAATATATCGGAAATGTTAAGAACTTTGAATTTCTTCTTTTGCTACAGGATTATGAAAACTTCTTAAGCTATGTCTGCAAGGCTTATAAAGGCAAGAATGAACCCAAAAGTTGCACCCAAGCATATCTCAACACTATTCGAAAAGTGGAACCAAAGGCTAAGCATTCAGTTTGCTATAAGGAAAGTGCGATGCCATTATGGGAAAAAATAATGTCTACTTTTACATCATGGATGCAACCAATGAACCTTGTAGGTGCAATCTAAACGTGCCAATGACATGTGATTCCAAAGTGGGTTTGTTCACGTTCTGTTGGGTAGTGTCCCCTATGCAAATAGAACTTGTTTATGTGTATGTGATTTCTTTGCAAAATCATGTTGTGTACAATGTTGTTAATTAATGGTTGTAAGTGTACTTTTATATGTTGGTCATTCCCATTGTCTCAGCTTTAAGTTTTAAGTATCTCCTATTCTCCTGAAACGAGAAAAAGACGATAGACATGCACAAAATAAAGGTTGCATCCATGATGTAACAGTACATAATGTGAAGGTTGCATCCGTGGTGTAACAGTAAATAAAGGTTGCATCCTTTGTGGTACATTTTGGATTTTAGGTAGTAAAGTACCTAATGTTGATGATCAAATTAATGGATTATTTTTTTGTTAAAATAGGATCCCAACTATAGGCCATGGCATGTGGTACATTCTGGATTTTAGGTAGTAAAGTACATAATATTGATGATCAAATTAATGGATTAAATTTTTGTTAAAATAGGTTGCCAACTATAGGCCATGGCATAGGGCCAGGACAGAGGTTAGGGCTCTTGAATTTTTAAGATGAATAAATTTGAGGAGTTTGATAAAGGTTGTAGTGCTAAGTAGAATGAGTAAAAAGGTATAAAATTTATTTTGAAAGTGGGTGAAAGAGAAAAGAGCGGATTCTATGGATTGGAAGTTTGGAAATGAAGGTTAAGGATGTTCTAAGAAAGACGAATGTTATAATCCTCATATATTTATATCAAAATGTTTCTGCTTCACCAACGGGGTTGGTCCAAGTGGTAAGCGGCTTGGTATCGCTTAAGCAAGGTCCCGAGTTCGAGACCTTGTGTACGCAGTTAAGGTGCGCAACCCGGGTCGACCCAGAGTAGTCAAGGCTAAGCCTTGGATACCGGGCAGACATCCTAAAAAAATGTTTCTGCTTCACACAAACTAAGAAGTTGAGAAAAGAGAGTAGTGACAATGTTATTAATAATATGAATAAATTATAAATTTGGTCAAATTTAAAAGCAACGGTTTATGATAAATTGTCTGAACTTAAAATATATAGCATTTTAGATTTTAACAAATTATAGACATGCCTATTGTTTTTCTCATTTAAACTTAGAAATTCTAGTTTTGGAATAGAAATTGGAATTTCTAAGACTAGTACATGGCTATGTCCTAAATCTATGAGTTTTTTTTTAAAATTATATTTTCATACCTATATTATTTTATGGTCAAATTCCTAATCTTTAGCCTTAATTTTTAAGTTTACTATTATGCTTTAATCTCATTTTAACTTGGAATTTTAAGTTTTGAATTAGAAACTTGAATTTCTAAGACTTGGTCTCTTTTATTTTATTAGCAAGCTTGAATCTATAGTCTTATCATTAACTTTCACTCCTATATTAATTGATAGTTAAGTCAAATATCTACGGGCCTAATTTATTTTTTCGTTCTTATGGTTTAATCGCCTCTATACATGGAAATTTAAGTTTTGGATTAGAAACTTAAATTCGCAATACCAGTCCCCTTTTATTTTATGACTATGTCGTAAATTTATGACCTTAATTTCTAAGTTTACGCTTATGCTTTAATCTCCTTTGGACATAGAAATTCAAGTTTTGGATTATAAACATGAATATTCAATACAAGCCCTTTTTTAAAATTATTTTAGGACCAAATAAATAAGGAACCACCCAAAGCTTCAAAAGATAATGTGCAAACAAAGGACCAATTTTAAAGAATTAAATTTAGAAACTGTTACTAAGCACATAGAGTATATCAACGTGGAAAACAAGCTAGTAGACTTGGTCAAGAAATCAAACAAATTGGACGGTTAAAAGGCTAGTGGACTTATTCTTTAATTTCTAGATTTATGTTCTTGTCATTTATTTTCAATCCTATTTTATATTATGGCTATGTCTTAAATCTATGGCATTAATTTTTAAATTTACTCTTATGCTTTAATGTCCTCTAATATTAGAAATTCAAGTTTGGGATTAAAAACTTGAATTTATAATACTAGTCTCCTTTTATTTTATGGGCAAATTTTAAATTTATGGCATTGTTATACATTTTCGTGACTATATTTTATTTTCGTGTTCTAAATCTATGACCTTAATTTCTAAGTTTATTCTTACGCTTTAATCTCCTCTAGACTAAGAAATTCAAAAAGAAACTTGAATTTCCAAGACAAATCCCCTTTTATTTTATAACAATGTCCTAAATCTATGTTCTAATTCAAAGAAGAAGAAGAATACAAAAACACAGAAGAAGAAGTTGTAACCACATCCAAAGTTAAAGCCAAAAACATAGACGGTTGAAGCTGAACAAGAGAAGGAGGAGAAGGAGAAGGAGGAGAAGGAGAAGAAGGATGAAAAGTTCCAAATAGTACAAGAGTCAAAAACAAAGACGGTTGAAGCTGAACATGAGAAAAAGGAGAAGGATGAAAAGTCGCAAATTGTACCAATACCCCTCTATGAGGTTAGTTTGGCAATCTTCTATGTGACTAAGTGTACACCTTTACATTGGTTTTGTTTTCATTGTTTCTTTCACAAAATTTAAAAAATTAAAAATAATGTGTTGGTTTTGTAACTAAGAGTGAAAATATAAAATAAAAATAAGGAATATCTTTTTAAAATCAAACAGACCCTAAAGTTGTTCTGTACATGCATATGTTGTGTTAAACAATCATTGAAATTATGAATGAGTTGGCAATCTTAAGAACTTCAAACTTCTTTTGCTGCAATATTATAAAAACTTCTTAAGCTATGTCCGTAAGGCTTATAAAGGCACAGATGAGCAATAAATAAAATATGTGTATCTATATCTTATTGCCGATTTCAAGCATAAATATAAAAGAGGAAAAAGTATGTGTCATATAGTTGCAACTAACGAAAAATTTTGGTCGAATTCTTATGACATGGACCATAGAGGTTTATATGTATTTGTACAATAGAGGATGCAAACAATTTGAAATTGTGAGAATAAGGTTGTGTATATTAATCTTTTCCTTTTCTTGCTTGTCAAGCGGGAGTTATGTGCATCCTCCATCTTAGTGTATGATAGATTTTGACACCCTTTTAAAGAATTGAATTGAGATCTTTGGATTATAGTGTAATTTTATTATTACGTTAACTATATGATAGATTATAAACGTTTGCTGATTATTTTTAATTTGTTCAAGTAAAAAGATATAAGTTGTGCACTTCAAGTATAGATTGTACTAAAGAGGCTTAATTCTTTTAATAAGAAGAAATGGAAAATATAACAAATATATGAACCCTAACAACATGCAGGTATTTCTCTTCATTTAGTTTGGATGGGAAGATGAACCATAGGTATAGGGCGGTCAAAATGAGCCCAGTCTGTGGGCCCGACCTGTTTACCCGGTTAAATGGACAGACTTTACATGCTAAAAATAGGCCCGCGAAAATTTGAAAAAAAATGGACCGGCCTGTTAGGCCCGCGGACTAGCCAGTGAACCCGTGAAATTTTTTTGTGATTTTTTTGAATTTTTTTGAATTTTTTAATTTTTTTTTAAAAAATAAACGAGCTGGCAGGCTGGCCTGTTTAGGTCCGCGGACCGACCAGAAACGAGCCGAACCCTAAACATAGGCATATTTTTTGCCCGGCCCATTTAGGTCCGCAGGCCATAAACGGGTCGGGCGGGCCCATTTGACAGCCATACATAGGTAGATATAGGTTCTGTCAATTACAAGACATTATGGGGCTTATGGTCCGCACGTAATGTTTTTCATTCTTGGGAACAAACTTAGAAGGTGTTTGGTTGTTAATTGACTTCTTAACCACATTCTCAAAAATACAATATACTTTTCAAAAAATACCCTTGACAAAACGATGTATGGAGGCAGTGGTTTGACATCGTCTAGCGGTGGTCCGTTTGTTCACCAGTGGTGTGGTAGTGGTCCGTCGTTAGTTGACTAGAGGTGATCTGACGTTGTCCAGTGGTGGTTCGTCACTGTCTGTTGGCAATTGATGGTTGTCCGTTGCTGGCCAACGGTGGTCAATCAAGGGTAAGTGGTTTGGGGACAATTTGTTCTTTTCATGGTTCAAAACATTTCAATTTCATGGAAATCCAACAATCTCATGAGGGAGGGTGAGCATGAAAATGGGACAATTTTCATTGTCAGAAATGCAAGTTACCCATGAATATTTTTTAAAACTTTGAACCAAATATGAGAATATTACTTCCCATGAACACATTCTTAAAAATGTGAGAAGATTCCGTGAACTATACACTCCCTTAAGCTTAAAATAACTAATCAGATTGGAAGGTGAATTCCGACCAAAAAAAAGAGAAAAGATTAGAAGGTAAACTAATTGATGGAGGTAAAGTAGTCGCATGATAATCAACTTCTAGTAATTCATGCATTTCCCTTGTTTTCAGTAGTTACTAGCAGTCAGTTGATTTTTTGGTTTATTATTATGTTTTGCATTAACTTTATATACTCAATAATTTATAGCATATAAAAATATGGATTATGCTAACAAATTTCCTAAAGCCACTTATTAAAGAATTAATAAAGAGTAACTTTTTTTATTGAAAATATAAAATTTTCATAATTTTAATATATTGAATATATGAAAAGCTTTTTTTTTTGGTTATATTAATGCATGTTAATTATCAAAAGAAGAAATTGAATACATGGAAAGCTTTAAAAGTTTTTATTCTTGACTTTTTAATAAGTGACCTGAGAGCATTTAGTAACTTTTCCTTAAAAATATTTAGTATAATATTACTTTTACTTCTGGCGTTAGATACTAATAGTTGCCATATTAATTAACTCATGTATTTTAGTTCATCTTTTATTTATATAATTATACGACCTTTCATTCTTTAAATATAAGCATTTTTCTCACAAAAAAAAAAAATTGACAAGAAATAAAATTGCTTGATATTTCTTTTTCAGAAAAAGTGGGCGAAACGCGATATACTAGTATAAGTGTGCGCAGAGACAAATTTGCATCAGTACCTTGTGATTTTATCTCGATTCTTGAGTACGGGTTCTGTCTGGTAATGATATTGTTATTTATATTATTTGTAATAATTTGCATCAACACAGTCGATATGTCCGAGTGGTTAAGGAGACAGACTCGAAATCTGTTGGGCTTTGCCTGCGCAGGTTCGAATCCTGCTGTCGACGCTTTTTCTCTGGTTGTAGAATTTAATTTTAACAGTTCAACTTCATTTTTGGTCACATTTCTGTTTTGGTTTGGGTTTGGGCTTAGGTTTAAATACGACAATGCAGTTTTGGTCAGAAGTTTTACGGACTTCTGTAATTAGGTTTGACCATATTTTTGGGTTCAACAATGGCAATTTTTTGGAGTATTGCATTTTTGTACCCAAATCAAAGCCCACAGCAATTTCTATTTTGAGCAATTGGTCTAGTGGCGGGCGATGTACCGAAAGCAATGTTCTGCCAGAGTTAGAAAATTAAGCCTCAAAATACCTGAGTACCAAAGGACCAATTTCTATTTTTCATAAGCCTCCTTGCCACGCATGTTCCAAAAAAACCAAAAAAATAAAATAAAATCTATTCTTTGATTTTTGAAAGATTTTTTTTAAACACTTTAGTCCTCAAAAGAGTAAAGACTAAACCCCAATTTTCATTTTTTAATTTGGACCAAAATTGTCTCTATAAAAAATACAAAAATTAGTTAAGTTAGTTTATCTGTCAATTTTTTTAATGGTGACAGCTAACACTACATATAGTGAAAAAACTAACGTGGCTAATTTTTGTATTTAACAATGATGATTTTGACGAAATTTTTTACATAATTATGCATCACCTTAGCTGTCATCATTAAGAGAATAACGAAGGGATAAACGTGACTGATTTTTACATTTTGTAGCAACCGTTTTGGACAAGATTTTTTTTTTTACAAAAATGAAGTTAACCGAAGTAAAAATCTTCATCAACAAAATTGAGAATTTTGTAAAAAGTAAATGCATATATCACTTACAATTTCATGTACTAAATAGTTAGCGTTTATATTTCGTAATAGACAAAAATCAACATTTAACTCTTTCTCTTTTCCTATAACTCCCCCAATAAAGCCTCATGAGACCAATGAACTCATTTTAGACATTGGTGATAATACCTTTGATTCTTCACATGATTTCATTGTTCTCCTTCAAATTCACCAAAAACAAACGGTCTCTTTCAAATCTCAACTTCTAGCAATAAATTCCAACTCAACCTCGAGAAACAATTCCTGAATCAAAGTAGCTGAATTCCACCCATACTCTTTTAATTGCTGCAGAAGCTGTTGACTGACACATTTCAAAGGCGCAAACTAACAAGAAATCTGTGATGTTTAATTATTGCAGTCCTATGCATGCACTGCACACATGTGTACGTTACATATAATGTATGTACCATGAATAATTAAAAGTGACAAAAAAAAAAGAGCGATAACATATGGATGTCAATTGAAAATAAATCCACTCACGTAAAATTTTTAGATGACTTAATCTTGTGTGATTTTTTTCTTTTCATTATTAATTCTCTTCTGTGTTGTGTTTGTTATATACGTCTTGGTCTCTAAATAAAAAATAAAAAGCCACATGTAACTGAGTAATGCGTATAATATGAAGATATATTTCAATGTCAAAATGCAGGGATGTTTATGATGCAGTTTAGATCGGTTTTGAGTAAAAAAATTCATCTGATCTAAAAATATAATTTATTGTAGTTTAGATTGGATTGGTTAGATAAAAAATCTGATCCAATCCAATTCAAAATTTAGCTGTTTGGATTAGATTGGTTTAATAGGTTTTTCGGTTTTTAATAAAAGAAAATTTTAAGTTTAGAATGTTGTAAAGTATAAGTAACTTAAGCAACTAAAATGAAAATATAACAATAAAATCTAAATAACTCATTTTTATATGCATAAAATGATTTTTTTTTTGTAAGAATGACAATTAAAATTATGTGATAGATTAAAACTATTATAAGTAAAAGTATAAGTTTAACACATAAAATTATATTATATGATATTTTCGGTTTGGATTGGATTGGATAAATTTTGAAAACTAAATCCAAAATTTAATCAAATCCAAGCGATTTTTAAAAAAACAAGACCCAATCAAAGTTAAAGTTTTAGAATTTTAATTGATTTTTAATTTTTTTTTTGGATTGGTTTAGTAATTTTAATTGGGTTGGATTAAATTTAAACACCGCGTCAATATGTGTTCATGAATATACTACCTAATTAAANATATCACAATCTGACATTAAATGAGAAAGGGAAAGAATTTGATAGCCACACCCACATGGAGTTGATGAAGGAATTGTTAGTATAGTATTCAATTGAGACATGAATTTCATGTTTGGTGACGTACTAATCTTTCAATTGGTTCAGACATGGTTTAATCGAGTGCTCTAATCATTAAAATTGTTTAAAACAATGTATCTCTGACATACTCAACTTCCGAGATATATGTATGTGTGTGTATATATATATACTGTAAGAGGAAATTTTAGGATATATTTAGTCGGGGGGGTAAAAATGAAGATTTTTTTTTTAATGAATGATGAGGTTGATGTATAAATTACATATATTTCATCTTAATACATGTACATATATTAAAACATATCTCAGTACTTATTATTTGTACCATGTCTCATAACTTATGGTGACTCTTAGGTAAGGTATCTCGTTTTTTTTATTAACCAATCATAGTTCATTTTTTTTCACGTAAGCATTATATTTACGCGTATTTATTGTTTGCCTGTTAATTTGATCTTAAATATTACTATTCTCAAATATAACTATCTTTCAATCTAAATACAAGTATTTGCATATTAAAAAGTTATTTTTAGAAATAAAAAGAAAATTAAATTTTAAGAATAAGATTTGAGGTGAAATTAAGATAAATAAAAAATAAGTGAATCTAAATATAAAGTTTATAATAATAATTAGGTGGAGAATTAGATGAATTTGATTTTTTTTTTAATTTGATTGATTTTAGAAACATGCATCATGACTTTATTTATTGAGAGGCCCCATAACATTCACCTATATATAACATATAGATATAGTTATAATACATTAGTGCATCCTTAAAAACTAAAAAAAAAATTTCCTTTTGCTAGCTTGGTCATGGCTAAGGTTTAGCGTCGTTCGAAGCAGCAATCTAGATAATAACTTTAAAAAGAAATGATAGGATGACAATTATTTAAAATAAAAAGTGTTTATATAAGAAATGAGGCTTTTATTTTTTTTCTAAATAAGAAATGAGGCTCTTCAAACCTTAACTGATGGATTTTGTTTAGGTGAAGTTTGAATCCAATAAAAAATATCGGTCCACGTTTCCTTACAAAATAGTTTCCATCTCATATCCCATTATCACTGATCAATGATCATGTTGTCTTTGTCAGCAATCTTCACTAATGAATTTGTAATCGTAGTGGGGCCAAGATAGCGGCCATTATTGTGGCTGCAAGAGGATATCGGTTGTATTTATAGGGTTTTCGGCACCTACTTTGAAATGATTGATAGCAGCAAAGGCGATTTTTCGTTAGAATTTTTTTTTTTTTAGGTTAATGCTCAAGATAGTTATTGAAAAATGTTTCGGTATCTTAAGTAGTTCTAACAAAAAGGTTAACATAGATTTTGAAAATATCAACGTAATCTCTGAAATTTTAAAATGTTTTTTTTGTAAGCCGATGAAATTTTTTAAAAAAATATGTGCTAACAGAGAGAATAATAGAGATAACATTTTGAAATTTCAAGAACTATGTAAACATTTTTAAGGAGTAAGTTGACGCTATTGATTAATTTGAAAGGGACTGTGTGTTGACACTTTCAAAGCCTTATTTTGTGTCAATACTATTGATTAATTTGTAAGGTATCAAAGAAGACACAGTGACCACTTGTAGATTTACCGTCATCAACATCCAATCCCCAATCGGAATCACAGAAAGGCAATTATCATGAGATCACTAGTTTTTCTAAAAGTCAATCCATGTGTACAAGTTTTTCTAAAAGGCAAAGATATTTTTTAGGGTGTGTATGAGTTGAGTTATGGAATGATGGTCATCTCTGATAATGATCTACATACACTAAAATATAGCAGGTTGTTGTGTTGTTTACATATCTTATAAAAAGAGAGTTATCACTCTTAGCTGAAGTGAAGCCAAGCTTCTGAAGAATGTCTCTCAGCTTTGTGAACCAAGCAAGCTCTAGGGGCTTGTTTGAGGCCATAAAGTGCGTTGTGAACCCTGTAAACATGAGTAGGATTGGAGGAGTGTCATGTACAGTACTTCCTCTGCTAAGTCTCCGTATAATTGCCCTTGTATTCCATCTTCTTGACAGTGCTATAGACAAGGCCACTCTTGTAGTTGGTGGCTTAACCACATGACTAAAAATTTCAGCAAAGTCAATGCCCTCTTGTTGATGAAACCCCTTTGCTACTATCCAAGATTTGAACTTGTTTATAGAACCATCTGGATTTCTCTTCACCTTGAACACCCATTTGCAGTCAATGGGAGATCTTTCATATAGTAAGGGTAATTAATATTGACCAAGTATTGTTCTTCATAAGAGCAATGTATTCCTCATCCATTGCTTTCTTCCCCCCTAAAGACAAGCTAGAGTTTGTTTAATTGTGTTGGGTTCAGATTCCTTAAAGTCTGGTTGTGCCATCAAAACTGCTGCATATATAGGTCTTTGCCTTATGAATTCTATAATTAGATCTTGTTTGCGTGGGTGAGTATTTGTTGGTGTAGTTTCTACAACAAGAAGGGGAGGTGGAGACACTACACTGTCTTGTCCTACGTATCTTGATCCTACCTCTCTCTAAAATATTCCCCTTCTCTCTTAGTTCATCTCGTTCATTGGGAATGAGCACTATCCCTTTCCCTTATTGTAGTTCATACATGAAAAATATAGAAAATACTAGAAAAAAATAGTGTTACTCTCCACAATTCAGCTATTACAATTTTACTTCATTCCAAATATTTTGATCAAGAATCAAATTATAAGAATGTCGTCTTAAAAATTAAGATGATGATGGCAGTTTACTCTACTAGGTAGCGTTTGTTTAATGAGATAAGATAGAAATATTGAGACATAAGACAAAATTTATGTTTGTTTACTAAGACAGACACAAAAATTTGTGTATCATAACAGAAAATTTGTGTAGTTTTTTTACACAACATTTCAGAGTATGATAATCTATTTTTTTTCTATTAAATTAATATAATAAAAGTATTTTAAGTCATTTGGAGTGTATTTTCTGTTTTGTCTCTATTAAACCGAACAAGATATAGATACGAATAAGAATGTCTTGTATATTGTCACCAAACAAAATACATGATTGACTTGTATGTCTTTTATTTTTAGGTTGCCTGCCCGGTATACAAGGGTTAGCCTTGACTAATCCAAGTCAACCCGGGTCGTGCACCTGGCTATGACGGGTGAGTCTCCCAGCGGAGATAACTATGTACACAAGGTCTCGAACTCAAAACCTTGCTTAAGCGATACCAAGCCGCTTACCACTTGGACCAATTCCCGTTGGTTTTGACTTGTATGTCTTTATCTTTATGTCTCTACATTTTAGTCTTATCTCTACAACCAAACACAATATTTAAAAAATGTCATTTCTTCTTTACAAAAGCCACCTTAAAAGAAAGAGAAATACATGGCACAATTACAATACAAAAATTGACACAAAAAAAAATAACTTTTGTCTAAAATCTTAAAAAAAAAAAAACGATTTTTTTGTATAAACACCTCATACTAAGAGTAAAGTGAAAATAAAAACAAAAGAAGTTAAATATAAACTTAAAGGGATTCTTGTTGCAAGTTAAAACAAAGGACTTGAGCTTATATAGCCTTTGGCTACTACCTCTTCTCTTGCAATCCTAAGCATCATGGGACTTGTTCCAAGATGTTTTATTTCAATTCACTGTAAAGAATTTATAAAGAAAAGAAAAGGAAATAAATATACAATGCAGTAACTAATGAGCAAACATGAAGGCATAGACAGTGTGTGTCAGCATATAAATCTTAGAAGGCAGATATCGCTGTCGGTGACTCAAACAACAATTCGTCTAAGGAGTTTGGACCCACTTCCACTGACTACGAATATCATTTATATCAAAAAATCTACTCTCTTTTCCATCTTCTGCTAGCAATTCTCATTGGCTTTAATTTCCTTTTGGAGGGTAATTGCAAATTGCAAATTGCCTTTCTGAGTCCTCAGAGATACCAATTTACCTTTGCTTCTTGTGCTTGCAAATAGGACCCGACCGATACTGTTTCAGTGTTAAAGTCAAAATACCCCACCCCCCCTGCTGCTCCATGCCTTCTTGTTTTATTTACTTTTTCCTTTCTGCAGACTGTCAATTTTCCTGCAGGAAATTCTGAGATTCATGCAGTGAGGAGTGAGATTCTGCCGATCCAAGCAACATTTTTACTCACTTCGGTGAATCACAGGAGAGTAATAGCATGAATGTTGATAAATAGACATGTTTAGGGAGTAGAAATAGGCCTGATTGTTTGTTAGGGGTTTGTAGCTCGACTCGTTTAAAACCTAGTAAGACCTAACCTATTTACTAAACAAGTCAGACTAATACTTCTAAATTAGTCATGAGTAGAGAGGTGTTCATGAGCAGGATTAGGAATGGCTCGAGGCTGCCCAAACCTAACCCAATATTTTAGTTTGACCAAATTTCAAATTCAAACTTGATTTAATGCCCAAGCAAATCCGACCATGTTCGGGTCAAATTAAGACCAAGTCTAAATCGAATTTTGATAGGCGGCCTAGGTCAATGGTCTCTTAAAACCGCATTTCTCTTTTGCATAAAAATAGAAAATGAAATAGAAGAATCATGTACAATTAATGTGTATGTGATTGTGTTAATGTGTGTATGTGATAAAAGTGTGTGTGTGTGTGTGTGTGTGTGTGTGTTAGTGGGTGTATGTGATAGGGGTGTGTGTGTGTGTGTGTATTAGTGTTTGTATGTGATTGTGTTAGTGTGTGTATGAGATAAGTGTCAATGTATGTGTTTACCTTTTTAGTGCTTGTTGATAATATTAGTGTTTGTTGTTTATGTCTGTTAGTATAAGTGTTATTTAAAGTATTGTTTACCCTTGTTTTAGATATGGCTTCATGAAACAACAGAGGTAAAGGCGGAACTACCAAAGGTAGATGTTGGGGCGACAAAGTCAACAAAGCCCCTACGTCGACCTTTGCATCGATGCCAGTCTCTTCATCCACTCCATTCCATTCTCAGGGACGTTTGTGCCCCCTCAGGGGTATAATATGCCCCATAGTCAAGCCCAATAGGCTCGGGCTTCATGTCAACAATGGGGTATATGCATGCTCCCTCAGGCCGGATATCTAGGTTCGGTGTACGGTATGCCCCACCTGACTTATGGAATGCCCCCCAAGGTTATGGGTGGGGTAGGTATGTGGGGCCATTATGTGGACATGCCCGAACATGCCCCATAATCATGGGTGATCGATGTGGCCCAACATTGAGGAGAATGGTTATCCATGTCCTCCTCTTCCACTGACTGATCAGGCTCACATGCTACAATCCGGTTCTCAACCGATCGGGGGCTTTGCCAAACCTAACTTTTCCCAAGTTTCATCCAACGACTCTCGCATAAGGATTTGTCTAGAGTCCACTGGTATTGGATAAGTGTTACTATAATTATTTAATTACTAGTTAATTTATTTTGATTAATATTGATTAATTAACTGTTGACTATTTTTATATTGTATTTAGGTGGTATCCATATATAGGAATTGCCAAGACCAAGCTGACTGAGATAATCAACAGGTTATATGATCGGTTTGCGTCGTATTGGACAACTATTCCAGATGAGGAAAAGATGTGTGTGTATGACATTTGGAACCTATATAATTACATTAATTTAATGCGAATAATTGTGTATATTTTGGTGTATATATGTTTAATTAATTTTATGTGTAGGGGCTTTTCCTCTTTGATAAGGATGATGATGATATGTACGCATTCTTCCAATACAGAGCAGAGAAACGGATGCAAAAATTGAACAAGAAGATCAAGGACATGTTAGATAAAAAAAAAAACCTCTCTTGGATGACTTAGAAGTTGCTCGATGAGCTGTGCAAAATTTGGGCCACAGAGAAGTTTAAAAACAAATCTAAGAAGGTCATGACATCGAGACATTCTGCAAAAGAGGGCCCAATGCACACTGGTGGGTCTGCTACCCTACACTCCACCAGGTAGAGAATTGTAACATTTTAAATTTGTTAAATTAATTATTCGATTTAATTTATTCAAGTTATAATTTAGTTTACTAAAATATTATATATTTAATGAAATGCCGAGAGTTGGGTAAACCTCCCTCTAAGTCAGAGTTCTTTAGGCATACTCACCTAAAGAAGGACGAGAAGGGTGAAAAGACTGTCTAGGTCAATTTGTGGTCTAAGAACACGACAATAAGTATTAATTTACTTAATAATTAATTACTTCATTACATGTATATTGTAAATTAAATTGTGTTTCTAACTATGTGATTTTTTTGTTATTTTACTTATAGATGACGTACAAACAAAAGCTAGATGAGGCAAGATCACAGTAGACAATTAGAGCCTTGGCGAAGATGATGGTGGAGCTGACGACATCCGAGAAGTTGATTGGAATGCGCTGTGGTTGGAAATCACTGGCAGTATGAACAGAAACGACAAATCTGGCTGAGGTGCAATTCTCCTCAAGACGACCAGGAGAGGAGGGGGAGAGGACAATCGACTGCTGGCACTGATTTTGAGTTCGTCACCTTGCCCACTAAGGATAACGTTCGTCGTATCGTTCATGACCTCAATGTTGAATTCCACACCTAGGTCATGCGGCTGTAGTAGAAGGTGACAATTGAAAGATTTTTGCACTCTTTCTAATTATCGTATCTACTGTTTTGCATTCAAATCCTCAAGATATTCAATTGCAGTACAACGGATGGGTTGTCATCCTTTGGGAGTTGTGATAAATAGTCATTTTTGAGTTTGTTAATTAAACAATATATGTGGTGGTTGGTTTGTAAGTTTAATTTTAGAATAAATAAATAAATTAAACAAAAGATAAAATGACAACGAATGAGAAGCAGATAAGGAAGCTTGTTGGGAATTGAATCATATCACAGTTTTCATATATTCATTTACTCAATGCATATGAATTATCAATTATTTGATTCCTCGCCACCAATTTTTATCCTGCTAATCTCTTTCAAGCATGAGAAGATCATTCGGTTCCCGTTATTAATTGTCCACGTCTCGCACGATTAATAAAGCAAACCGATTGATAGGTGGAGTTTGTACCCTATTTTATTATTCTATAATTGAACATTGAATACTAAAAATGTGTAATTTTAATGCTTAATTAATATGTTTTGCACATTATCCTCTTTTGTGAGAAATTGGGAAAAATGAAATTTTAAGATTTATTTTATCTTACAATTTAATATGTAGATTTCTTTTGTTCCTTTTTAGTTTTCTATTTTAATTGCAGAAAATAAATTGTTAAGAGGATCAATGGAGATTTGAAGGAGATTTGATACGATATAAATTTTGAAGAAGAGATTTGAAGAGAAGATTTGGATCAATAAATACAAGATTGAATTCAAATTTAAAAAGATTTGGTGAAAGATTTGTTGAGGATTTTTAGTGCTGACTTTGCCGCGGATTTTACACCAGGNTATTTATTTATTATGAGTTTTTATCCTCCATCCATGGAGGAGAATTTTCTTAATATCTTGCATGCGGTAACTCTAGATTAGGATTAATTCGAGGTCTTGTGCTTAATGTTTATTCATGATTTGTTCCACCCCTAATTAGTAATATAGCGATCGCATGTTATTGGTTAGGGTTAATTCTAGGTTGATAGATCTTGACGATTGTAGGATTTATTGATTTAGGATTTGGGAACTTTTTGGGGAACTAATTAGATTTAATTAGGTTTTGCAATTAGGACATAATTGATATGGGTTTTAAATTCTAAGATCTTAGTTTTAATTCCTGTATTAATAAATGCTTAGTGGATTGACGATCATAGTCTCTTAAGTGAATTGCGTATTAGTTAGAGATTTCAACTAATAAACAACATCCCCTTATGAATAATTAATTAGGAATCAATGACAATTAATCCTTGATCTAGAAACGCCGTATGTAGGATATTGCTTTTTATCCTTGTTAACTCACTTTCGTTTTGCTTTCTGTTTATTTATATTCATCAATCCAAAACCTCCTTTTTAATTGTAATTATAATTGGCTTGGAAATTGCTTCCTGAGAGACGACCTAGGTTAGCCCCTTACTACGTAATTATTTGATCGCACACTGAAATTAACGACATTTTGGTGTGTGTCACCGATATAGCTTGAGGTGTTAAAATGACTAATAAACCTAACTCTATGTCTAGCAATTAGGCATATTAGATGAATTGATCCAAAACCAACATAATAATGTCGTTGTCGCGCATAAAATCAAATCTTAAAACAGAATCTAGTTGATCAAGCTAAAACAGGCAATAAGTTCAAGATCAAATCATGCAAATCATAGAAATCAATAGCTTCATATATCAAAGAGTTAAAATGGATACAATCAAACCATAATACTCATCAAATCCCAACAATAAGAGGATTAACTATCCATCTTATAAGAAGAAATCAAAGGGCAAGGTGATGGACGCTCACCATGACACGTTCTCACGCTGCCATGGTAAGTGTCATCGTGCTGCTCAACAACTCTTGGTTCCTCTCTGACTCCTCCTTCGAAGGCTCAGCTCTGTTCTGTGTTCTCAGTTGATGGATGATTAAAAGCTTCTTGAATTCGGGTGTTGATGGCCTTTTATAGAGAAACCAAGTCTTAGGTCACTCAGCGGTTTACAGGGGTCGCTCAATGGCCTGGGCGGTTTAAGGTTTCTTGATTCTTAAGTAACTTCACCCTTATGCAAGTCCACTTGAGATAGAGGGTGCCGAGCGGCTCTATGAGGGCGCTGAGCGGCCTGAACTTCAATTGCACCTTCAATTCTTCTTGCTTCTAAGCTCTTTGCTCCGTGCCTCTTATTCCTATAGGAATTTAACAAAACTTTCATCATTTTACAATGTTTGTATCCACTCTCTTAAACTATACTAAAATTCTACAAAAGTGGGGAAATTAGTTAGTAAATTCATATTAAACAATGCAGATAAGTATCATTTTAACATATGAAAACATCAAAATATGACACTTATCAGTGACTTGCCTTCAAGTAGAGACGAAGACACAACAAAAGAAGGAAAAATTCCAGATGAAGAAAAAGATGGCTTCCATTCTTTCCCGCATATGGTCACATTTACAGACAGACGAATAATCATAACTGACCGACTTCTCATTGTCTGATAACTCAGAGGATGACGACCATATCCCCAACACTCCTGGCACTCACCAAGGCACGAATGGTGATGATGATTCATTTAACCTCAGATACACCTGCAACCCCAATTCACTTCGCCATAGCAACGACCACTCTTGATTTCTTTTTTGTTATTATTTTAATGTTGTTTTAATGAATACTTAATTTAGATTTAATAAATATTAAATTTATTGGATATTTAATTTTGTTTTAATGTATGTTAGTTATATTATTTACAATTACGAATATTAATTATGAATAATTATGTTAATTAAGGATTATTTTTTAAAAAAAATTGATATATTTCCACCGGATATATCCGTCAATAAATTAAATAATATTATTATATTATAACTATTTATTGGTGGATATATTCATCGATAACCGTTCACAAAGGCATCATTCCTATAACTATTTATTGATGAATATATCTGTCGATATCTATCGTCAGATATAGAATTTGACGATAACTAGTTGCTAATGAAGTCTATACCATCAGATACTTTCCAACGCAAAATTTTTTGAAAACAATAAAATCTGTCGATATTTTAACAAAATTCATTGTTAAATCCGCTAGTATAGATCGTTTTTCTAGTAGTGGCCGATTTGTGCAGCTCGAAGAGCTTCCCAAACTCGCCCTTAATTATAATCGGGCTACCTTTAATTGGGGCATGCCCAACCCAATTTTCAAATAAATTGTGCCAAACCCGGCCACATGGCTTAGGTTCGAACCGGACCATAAACACCCCTAGTCATGAGATATTACTTGCTCCATTTAAATTGTCTCAAACAATAAATTTTCATTTGATCATAGGTGCATGACATTCATAATAAGATCGCTGTAAAGAAAAATTGATTCAAACTGGTTTCTTAATCAAGTTTTTGAAATATAAACAAGACCAAGATCTATGACTTATATCACTTTGTAAATGATGATGATGATGATAATAATAAATAGTGTTTTAGAAGAAGTGTATGAGTTTAATGATACTTTAGAGAACCATGCAAGACTAGACTGAAAGGGGTGAAAAACTATTATCCACAATGAAATGAAATCAAGATGGATTTCTTGTGAGACACCATTTGGTAAAAAAGAATGCCTTTCATAGTTCATATGGTTATGGTTTTTGGAGTTTTTGGTGTTCTGATTGTGGGAGACATGGTTTGGGTGTGTTTTTGGAGAAAGAGTATAGTTCTAGTATTGCTCATGGCTGAATTGAGTTGGTTCTTCCAAGCTGGTTTTAGTTTATTACAAAGGAGAGTGGGTGACCTTTTTGTAAAGGTCTAATCATGGACATCATTCCATCTCTTTTCTTATGTTTACCCGATCCCTTAAGCCTTGATCATCTACTTTAATCCATAAAAACAGACATAAGATTGAGTGTCAGCTCATGAAGGGACTTCCCTAAATCAAGGGAATTGATGATTTACAATAGAGAGAAACTACCAACGGAAATGATACCATTACTGATAAATACTTTAGTTTCCAGTGAATTTTGTGGCGAAAAGTATCCAATAAGAGTTCACTTGTTGCTAATGTAGTAGCGGCGGGTAGACTATTCGCCGCAACATTCTAGTATATATATTTGCTGGTATTAGGCCACATAAATCATCTTTACATATGAGTAGCTGTCGCTAATTTTTTGGAATATAATAATAATATTTTTTAACAGTAGATNATATATATATATCACAATTAATTCAATTGTTAAAAAATAAATTTTAATTTTTTTAAAAGTCAACATTCATTACAATTAATTTTAAAAAAATAAAAATAAATATTATTATTGATCATCGAACATAATACATTAATTCAAAACATAAAAAACTTTTTTTATTCCAAAAATCCTAACTTAACCCGGGATACAACCCTAGAACCCTTAAAACCTTAAAACCTAAGTTTATAATTGTTAATCATCTGTTGACGATGGATGATTCTCTCTCCGCATATCCAGTTGAACAGACGACCTTTCAAAGCGAGCTATTTGATTTTCAAGATGTACTATCCACTTTGGCCATGGAGATGGTACTGGTGTAACTTACACAGAAATGGAACTGCAGGTCCACTAGGAGTCCCATTTTATTTTGTTATATTCGGGGAAAAAAAAGCCATCAAAATACACAAGTTAAAATAATATAAAAATATTTAAGTTAAAAACATAAAAATTAAAAATACACACGTAAAACCCAAACCATACACCTAGAACTCTATCCTTAAACCCCCAAACCCAACCCTAACCGTAATCCCCAAATCACAGTCTTCACCCCCAAATCACAACCACAAACCCCCAAATCAAAATAACGGACCCCCAAATCACAGTCCCTAAATCACAATTAGAGACCCCCAAATCACAATAACAATCAGTTACAATCACAAATGAAAAAAAAAAGGTTAATAGTGGTGGTGGCGGTGCCTCAACAATGGTGGTATGGAGGTGGTGGTGGTGTGCACTTAGTTATGGTTGTGGTACCTCAGTGGTGGTGGCGTGGAGAAAGTTGTGTGGGCTTTTGTGTCAGCATGGAAGGTGGTGGTGTGGTCGTTAGTAGAGGTGGTGGTTTAAGGAGGTGGGCAACGATGACAATTTTAGAGAGAAAAGGGAGAATTTTGAGAACAAACATGAAGGGATGAAGATAAATAAGGAAGAAGAAGAGGGTTCATGAATTTAAGGTTGCGATTATAACCAGAGGGTAATCCTTTTTCGTAGCTGACTAAAATCTCTCTCTCTCTCTCTCTCTCTCACACAAAAACAAAGGATAAGGGAAAGCAATCAACAGCAAAGCTCCTATTGTAAAGTGTAAGTGGTGCCCACAAGAGGAACAATCAAGGAGTCCTTCGATTCTTAGGCTTAACTTACTGTCCTAATACCCTAAACCTTAAACCCTAGCCTTGGATTTTTTCAACAGTTATTGACGGATATATTTGTCAATAATTATTGTCCTAGTTTTTTTTATAAAAAATTTCAAGGAAAGATAAAATTTGTCAATAAATATTTGTCAATAATTATGACAAAGAAAGATAATTTATTTTGGGGCTCGCGGGATTACACGAGGAGCCCAAATTATTATTTTTATTACTACTATTGAAGAAGACATAATAATTTTTAATTTTCTATTCTAGTTAAATAAACTATTTATTTATTTATTTCGTGAAATAGTTTTAAGGAAAAGTGTAGTGTTACAAATAGCATGAAGGTAATTAATGGCTCATATAATGGTGCGATTAATAAGATTTTGTAATAGTCTTATGTAATTAGGTCATATATGTTAGTAGGTGAACAACCTCAAAAATGTTGTTTGTACACCGTAAAAACAGTCAATCAGTAACTATCAAAACAGTGAAACAAATATTATTAAACACCGGAAATAAGTAATATTAAACATATGCGTACATGGGAACACAAAAATGTTTGATGATAATGTTTGTTTTTCTATTTTGTAGCAATATTAAACACACATGTACATAAGCACACAGAAATGTTCGATGACAACTTTTTTTTATATTGTATAATGTTTATTTCTCTGTTAGGTGATTTTCTTTAAGTGTACAAATAACGAGACCGTGAACAATGTATTTAGACTATAACTTTAGTCTAATCCACTTGGGCTACTTCAGTAAGGTAAAATTTTCCAACGCTAATCTTTAGTAGATAGCAAATGTTCAATCTCTGAATTTTATCAAGGTTTAATAAGTAGTAGTAAAATTAAGCTCATGAGTTTGTCTCCAAAATAGAAGTGGATTGCCGTCGAGTGTTACCTTATAACAAGGCCTAATGGATCAAAGTTTAATGGATCAGGTTCTATAGTTACTTATACTCCTTAGTTATAATCATTATTCATCCTTGACATACCTAAATAAATAAAGTGCCGGTTAATATTCGTTTTTTTAAAAATTACTTTTTTAGCAAAATAATTATTTAAATAAAACTTTAAAAAAAAGCTATTTGAAAAAATAAGTTAAAATGCACCTTTCTTTTTTAAGTTTATAATGCTCTACTTCTAAAAAAGATTTAATAAAAGTAGAGGTAATTTTTAATAAAAATACCTTACAAATACAAAACAAAACTCTTTAAAAAACAAGGTATATCAATAAAATTTAAGTAAAAAAAGTTTTTATTTATTAAATCAATGTAAACGAGTTCAAAAGTCATAACGAAATCAGACTGTAGGCCAGGTCTCAAAAATTACAACTTGATTATTTTCAACATGTCATTTAGATAATTCTTATTAATGCACAATGATAAAAAATGAAAGCAACAATAATATTGGGGCAAACTAGCATCAATAAAACGACAACAAAAAGAAGGCTAACGCACATGAAAAAACAATAAATTAACCTGCCAATAATCGTTGGAGAGATATTTGTCATAGACTAGTACATCATATTCCGTAATTAAAACGCACCAATCTTATTATAATGTGCGAGTGATACTAATATCATATCTTTGACGGGAAAAATGTTTTCTCTTACGAGAAAGGAAATAATTTTATTTATATAAAAAAATTTAATGACATTTATAAATTGAGAACTATATATTAAATTTAACACAAATAAAATACAAATAACTTCGTATTTTGTAAAAAGTCTTCACTGGTGAAGAATCACTAAAAAAAAATTTCAAATTTTGCGACGGATAATATATCTCTAACTAAGATCCTGTTACCGACGGAATTTGCGACAATCAATACCAGGTTCGACAAAGGGTTCAGGGAACGTATAAATAAACTCGCCAAATTCCCTTAATTACTACCCCATCAGATCCCATATCACCATACCTTGTCCATATATATTAGTTAAAGTCGTAATGATAATAATAACGACCCGTGACCTACGTTATGGGTGAATAATAAATAGTCTGGAGTCACTCTCTTATCATACGCCACCATCTTTGTAATTTATAGAGTAATAATAATATATAAACAACTGACTACAAATAAAGAAATTAAATTGTACTTCGTTAATGTTATCATACTAATACCAATAATATTAATAATTAATTAATATAGCATCCATGTATTACATAAAATTATTTTGATATGTGTGCTTTTTTTTTTATATATATTTCCTTATAATCGATTTAACTAACAATTTTCATTTTTGGTAATGAACAATTTTCTTTTAAGTAGATGAGAATAATTTTTAATAAAGTATATTAAAGTTTAGAGATGTACCAGAGGGGTACTTTTGGGTTCTGGAGCTCCACGGATAAGGTCCGGACTGGCAGTGCGGTCTGGGCTGGCGGGGTACCTGCAAGGACTCCGATGCCAAAGTCAATAGAGGTTGGAAATGAGGGTATGAAAATGAGATTAGGATCCTGGTGTACCTGGATGGTTGGTTCTTCTTATATACCTGTCGAGTGCCGATAACTGATCTCGTCTCCTGCTTTATTATCCGTGGATGATTGGCTTGTTTATTCCGTGGTTATCGTTGTGCGTTTCGCCAAAGCTACGCGAGTGATGGGAGCTGTTAACGCTGGTTACGAGCGTCGTACGCGGATCATAAATGTCTTCCTCAGTGGGCCTTCGAGACGAGCCCTTTTTGGTAAGTGGGTCACGCGGATCGGGCGAGGCTTTTCCGTGGACTGGGCCGACAAGGCCGAGTCCAAAACAAGAGAGTTTATATATATATATATATATATATATATATATATATATATAATACGAATGTGTTTGCTTTAGTTGTCAAGAAATTTTGAGTTCGAAAATAGTTTGTTAGAGGGATGTTATAAAGTTTGAATTAGGTAATATGAGATTAATATGGTAAGGTGTGATGCTAAAATTTGAATAAGAGATGGGTTAGTGGTAGATTGATTTTAGTAAAATAAGTGTGGGCAAAATTTATTTTGCCAAAATAGTGGTGAAAAAAATAATCTAACCATTTAATTAATATAGATAATGAAATAACAATTAAGACCTTTTTACGATCCATTCTTAAAATATAAAATCACATATTTGGCTTTATCCAAGAATTTAAGCTTTCAGAAAATATTATTCATGACCTAATAAGTAACCTGGAGGCTCAGAATTCAAGTGTGCCATAAGTAACCTGGAGGCTTAACCTGATAAATTGTTCCCTCTTAGCATCTACACTCATATATCAATATTGGGCACACTATTAGAAAAACAACAAATTGTGACGAACAATTTGCGGCAGATACAATTCCACTGCACAGTTACAGCAGAATTTGCAACAAATTTACGACAAAAAGTTCAAAAGAATTGTGATTGCCACAAATTTCGTGGCAAATCACTATTTTCCTAGCAGTGACAATACCGTCACTGTTGCACCCCAATCCAATTTATAGGTAGCCCTTTCTATATATAATCCAACTATCAACAAATTAAAGGTAGATATATGGGTCATGGCCCACGGACTGGCGACGGGCTGCTCCATTCGCACAGGTTAAGACTAGTTAATTTATTTATCATTTTAAATGTGGGCTATTTTATCCTCCCCATGTAACCCGCTGGTTTAACGGACTCAACCCATGGAGTTCGTGGACCAACCTGCGAACTACTTCACTACATATTTATTTATTTATAATTGTTATTTATCTATTTTTTTCAACCATTATTTAATTTATTTTTCTTATAACACCCAACCCAACTAATAAGGAATAACCACAAATTACAAATTCATTCCACAAAAGCTCAAATTTCTTGCAAATTTTCCTTAACCTTTTATGCTTGTAATTTGTAAGTTCAAGGAATAATGATTCTACATGTAATTTTACATTGGTTTTACATTTTTTTTTCTTTTGCAACTTTTTTTGTAATGGACTAATTTTTTTAGATAGAATGGACTAGAAGTTCAAATTAAAAAAAAAAAAAAACAAATATAATGTAGGCCGACCCACGGATCCTATGAGTTATGGTGTGGACACAGATTAAGATAGTTTGTGGTCCATTTATTTTGCGAATCAACCAGGTCCAACCCGTTTACCTTTTAGTCCATTGCGAACTGAGCTAAACGGATCAGGTTGGTCCGCATATATACCCACTTCTAAACAAATTTTTCAAATGATAGAGTCACGTCTTTAGCGAAAGACTCCAAAATTTCTCAATTCTTATTGACAATCAACAATGATTTTGAAATAGTAGTAATTCTTTATTTATACCCAACTAACTAATTATTAGTATTGCATGAGAGACTTACATAAATTAAGAGACATGTCAAGATATAAAATTAATGATTTGCTTTTATTTAACAACTTAAGTTTTTAAGAAAAATAATTTACGATATATATCAGACGTTATTTTACCCCTAACCTAAAGAAAAGAAAAAACTCGTGTTAGATAAAAATATATAACCAATATATATACACATATATAGATCAATGATCTACGTTAATAATAATGGAAAAATAAATTCATCCCCTTCAATTATATGCTATGTGCACTTCACTCTTAGACTTTAAAAATGTTTAAATTAATTTCCTGACATTTTATAACAATGCGACCTCTATGGATGTGGCTTGGGTCGGGCTCATTGCTATTTGGGATGCATGGGCTTGGCTTGTGTTCGCAAGTAATTCGTATAAGGTACGAGGTTACCTGAACGGCAAGGGAGGCGCCTTGCCGGAAGCTCTAGGACTGAGGGCGAAGGCTCCGAGCGGGTTCGGAGGCTTGGACGGAAGCTTCGAGCGGGTTCCTTTTGGAGAGAGGGCGGCGGCGAGGTGTACCTGCAAAGGCACTCCGACGCTCAAGTAAGCACAGGGATTAGGAGAGTTCTCTAAGAGGAAAATGAGAGGTACCTGATGACCTGAGGGGTCGTGTGCTTTTATAAGTGAGGTTAGAGTGCAAAGATAGAGGTAAGATAGAGATAAAGCGAGGGGGGTTTGTCTATCCGCTCCCTGGTTTATCTTTTCCCGCTTATCTAGGAGTCAGTTGCGGACTGGGGAGGAGAGGTCACCGCTACCTCCTCTTAGCCTTGTTGGGCCGGACGGGGTTCGGAGCCTTTGGGCCTACAACCTTCTCCTCCTCTAAGTGCCATGAGGCTCCCTCTCTTTGGGCCAGTCTGACCAGGTGGGGAGAGCCTCTTCTGCTCCTTAGTGGGTTGGACCCTTTAGGCCTTTTAGGAGATGCGAGCTCCTCTCCCTCTTAGAGGGTTAGAGCTCTCCGACCCTAGTTTTTAGCCCGTAACAGCTTGTAACAAAGGTGTGCGCCGAATCATCTTTGAATCTGATTGTTTTGTCATTGTGTGATTGATTTCTTCAACAATCCGAACAGTGCTCGCTCCGCTGCTTTGACTCTCTGGATTGCATTAATGAATGAATTGTGGTAAGTGTGATACAATGAGTGAAGGTCATATACAGAGAGACAACACTTTCTACCTTTGGCTAACAGAATACAACTCAACACTCTAACTGACTTATACTAATTCCTAACTGCAACAACTTATAACATTTGTTCACTGCACCATAATTAGGATTTTCTGGATGACTAGCGCGTTCCGCATTTAAAATGTGAGAGAAAGGTTCCGCCACAAAAATTTTCACATTTGAAAAGTGTGATTAAATAAAAAGTTTGCAAAAGAAAGGTCTCCACCACAAATTTACGTGTGAAGGGTTTTTGCCGCAAATTAGCAGCAAAATTCTGTTTGTTGCAAAAAATTCAATTTTGTGGTAGAAATATTGTTTAGCAGCGAGGTTTTTTGTCGCAAAGCCTGCTACAAATTTTGCAGTGGAACTCGATTCTATTGCAAACTAGTTTCTTTCAAGCATTTACTAACGACACAGTTTCCGTCGCAAATAGTGTATTTTTTTACTACAAATTTTGTCTCAATACACTGTTTTTCTTGTAGTGACCTTGTGTTCTTGAAGAACAAGTGGAGATGAAGAAGAATGAAATAAGAGTAATTTAGTTATTAAACAGTTAATTTGCACGATTATGAAACATGGTGGATGAATTTGAATGTAAAACGAACACAACTCATACTTTTCGAGGTAATTTATTTGTTTCCTTTAATAACACGCATGAAAAGCTTTTGCTAATGATTCGTATAAATTATATAACAATAAAAAAAGTTCATATAAATTATTTGTTTGAGGAAGATACACTCCCTTCCTTTAAGAAATACTCTAATTACACAACCCTCTCCTCCATTTTCAAGACATACACTTTAGTCCAAAATACTTTATTAATGAAAATTTATATGTATATTTACCAAATTAACCATTGCAAAGCATATTTTTATATTTATATTAATTAGTGTGATATTTTATTTAATTTTTTTATTTTAATTATTCAATGTTTATCTTTATTAAAAACATTTTATCTTTATAAATTATTGAGAATTAATATACTAATATATATATGACATAATATTTATTAAAATTATTTAATAATTCTCTAATAATTTTGGAAAATATGAAATTATTATAAAATTGAAATTTTATTTTCAATTCAATAAATTAAGATAAAAATATTTTATTAATACTCATATTTAACATTAACTATTATGCATTATAGTTAAATAAGTTAATATTTAAAAATTAAAAGCATAACTATTCTTTTTTTAATAATAAATTAAATATGTAGAATTATTAATAAATGATATTTTTCTTCAAAAATAAAATATTCAAAACAAAATAATGGATATTTAATAAAATAATATAAAAAATGGATCAAAAAGTGTAGCATAGTTACATCTTTTAAAGGAGATAAGTGTATGTTTTGAAAATAAAAATGAAAGGAGTGCAATAAGGACAATTTTTTAAGAGAGGGTTGTGTGCACACGAAGGTCAATTTGAGAGAGAGAGAGAGAGAGAGAGAGAGAGAGAGAGAGAGAGAGAGAGAGAGAGAGAGAGAGAGAGAGAGAGAGAGAGAGAGAGAGAGAGAGAGAGAGAGAGAGAGAGAGAGAGAGAGAGAGAGAGAGAGAGAGAGAGAGAGAGAGAGAGAGAGAGAGAGAGAGAGAGAGAGAGAGAGAGAGAGAGAGAGAGAGAGAGAGAGAGAGAGAGAGAGAGAGAGAGAGAGAGAGAGAGAGGCAGGTTTCTTTGTTACCTTAAAAGTAAACGGTGCTGTCACTAACCGTTGTGGGAGAGTCAGTGAGGTCCATTACTTTACTCCATTATTACCATTAGATATCATAATAAGCAGATAACTCTCAGTCTGAATGAAATTGAAGCACTACGCAATAATACAACAAAATCAAGTTCTATAGATGCGGCTTCTAGAATTGTGGATACGTAATCAATGCTTGTGAAGACAGCTCACGATTGATTAAATTAAGAATGCTTTGTATTGTTATATGTTTCTTTCTTGCGTTCTACATCTTTTTTATTCCCTAATCAAGCAAGGCACCATTCAATTGCTTGTGATGGACAAATTTTCGTTTGGCGATAAACAAAATTTTCTCTATAGGAAAGTTTAACGGCATTTATATATTAAAAGAATATATCAATTTTAATACAAATAAGAAGGAAACATATTTTGTATTCTGAATTAACTTGGTTTGTTATTTCTGCTGCTTATTAAAAAATTATCGATGTCTAAGTATTGGAGACCACCATGAAAAATGTCGTAATTTGAAAAATATATTATATCTCTTTTAACCATAGACTCGGTCATCTTTGTCATTTGTAAACCCTACGAAAGAAACAATCACAAAATGAATCAACACAACTACTAGAGGATCTAAACAACCACAAAAGGAAAAATTAAAACACGAAATAACCCATTCCAAGAAACGACAAATTTCAATACTTATGCTCAAGATTTAATAGATCTGAGCCTTTTTATAAAAAACTTAAGAAATGAAAAAATAATGGTAGGGCTGCCACCAAAAAATGATAAAGCTAACCCCCCTCTCTAACACTCATAAATGAAGAATAGAAGAAAAGAAGAAAGACGAGAGAGAAAAATAAGGATTTTTTATATCTAAAATTGCATCAATGAGTTCATTACATTCACATTAAAAATGTGTCATGACGGTCCTTGTCATGACGGCGTGAGAACGTGTCATGGCGAGCGTCCATTACCTTGCGCCTTTGATTTCTTCTTGTAAGATGGATTTATAATCCTCTTTTTGTTGGGATTTGATGAATGTTATAGTGTGATTGTATCCATGTAACTCCTGTATGTATGCATATACCGTTTTCTTTGATTTACATAAATTGATTTTACACTTAATGCCTGTTTTAGTTTATCTACCTAAAACCTGATCTAAAACTGGATTGTTGTGAGTGAAAACTGCATCACTAAGGTTGAAACTAAATCATTACCCTCCCATAATACTAATACTAATAATAATAATAATAATAATAATAATAATAATAATAATAATAATAATAAATAATATTTTTGGGAGTTGAGAAAATAATTAATATCAAATAATAAAAATAATAAATAACTAATGATAATATATATTAAATATAATAATAATAAATAATAATAATAGTATTAAAAAATAATTAATAATAATAATTATTAATGTTAAATTAATAAAAATAAATAATAATTTTCTAGGAGTTGATAAAATAATTAATGTTAAATAATAACAAGTAATAATAATAAATAAATAATTAATAATAATAAAATAATTAATAGTTATTATTAAATATTAAATAATTAATAATATTATTAGTAATAATAAATACTTAATATTAAATAATAATAATAATAATTAATATTTAATAATAATAATTCATTAATTAATATTAACAAATAACTAATATTAATAATGATAATTATAATTAATAATAATAATAATAATTTTTTTTGAGAGTTGAGAAAATAACTATTTATTATATTTAAATATGGATTTAATGTGTGTAATGATAAAAAAATCTTTTCATTTGTTAGGGATATTTTTGGTAAAACAAAAAATATTATCGGGAATGCTAATATCAACCAAACATATGAATTATTCATTCTTAAGCATATTTTGCAAGATTGTCATAAATTTAATAAGTGAACCAAACATATTTAAAAGTCATTCCTAAGAGTAACATTCCTAAAAATTTTATTTCTAAAAATGTTTACTGATTCTGCAAACCACACGCCGCCTTAAGAGACTCATCTAACCATTCTTTTAACAAATTAACTTTTTCTTTCTTTTCCCATATGATGTTTTTAAAAATATTAATATATATACTTTAAGAAATTAAAATAGATCTGCGAAACAAATTTAATCTAATATGGTAATTTCAGTGAGATGACCTTTCCTCGTCTAATACGGGAGAAAATATATAGTTATTCTACATCTATTTTCAAAATATATATTCATTTTTTAAAAAATTTTAATATGTTTTTTATTCATAAAAAAATTAATATGTTTTCAACTAATACTATATGAGATAAAAAAGAGAAATTAGACAAAAAAAACTACTAAAGGTTTTGACTTATAGCACTCGTGGATCTTGACACGTCGTTCTGCAACACTTCAATAATAGGCTAAATACAATTTAACATAAGTTATAATTGTGAATACTATTATAGTTTATAATTTTAATTGAAAGACTTATTGGTTAGTGGTGGTTATTTGTAAGTGGGTGAAAGTTTAACAATTAAACAAGTTGTGAACTTATGCCTTGCATGAATTAAATTAAGTATTTCATTATTTAAATATTTATTATTAAAAATATATTATATATTCTTATTATAATATTTTAAATTTAGTGTCAATATATTTATTTTAATTTGATAAATAATTGTGATATAATTTTTAAATACTTAATTACATTGAAATTGTTGTGGAATGAGTATCATGAATGTGATCTTGTGTTATAAATATATAATTATAGACATATAATTAATTATATAGTATTTTCTTTTTTTAAAGTATTAAATAAATTTTTTAAATTGATATAAATATTAAAAAAATTAAGTTATTTGTTTGGTTAAGTTTATTAATTTTTTTTAACTTACAGTAAATTTTTTAATCAAAATATTGATTTTTTTATTGATTAAATAGAAATAATATTTAAAAATTTATGACTTATGATGATATTGTAAATTAGAAATTATTGTGGTAAAATGTGCCTTTGTAATTGCACTTAAGTTAAAAGTTAAAAGTTAAAAGTGGTGTTTTTTAACCACTACATATAAAATATCAAAATTGCTTACCCAAAAAGTAAAATGGTCAAAATTTAGCTCTCTAGGTAGTTTCATAAGTAGAGCTATTCTCATGTGGTGAGAACAGTGGAAGAAATTTGATAATAATATATAAATTATTATTATTAGTAGTAGTAGTCGAGGTTGTATGCACTTTGTGCGTGCTAAATGGAAATTGAAAACAATTATAGAAAATTGCCTAAATTGTAGAGTATGTAAGGGTAAAAGGGGAAAAAAATTTGATACCAAAATGGAGGTGGGTATCCTCTTTATTTAAGGTTCTGACTTCTTTGAACTGGGTTAGGTTAGTGATTAAATTGATCCCTAAATCTCAACTATCAAAAAGTCAATCAATAGTTAAAATTATACCTAAAAAAATAATTACATAAAAATTATATTTATATTCTAATAATATTTTTAATTGATTTTCCATTTTACCCATCACTAATATTTAATTTCCCCAATTATCTCTCTTACGGACATCCACCCACAGGCATTGTTCCCCACTGTCTTGGCACCGGCCACCACCTCCTTACACCACCGCCCCCCATTGCACCACCACTTGCCTCCATGACATCACCGTGAATCTTTATTGTTACAATAAGCATTGACCTTCAACAAAACTCTATTAAGAGAAACCTAGAAAAATTATAAACTCATAAACAGAAGAACATGCACCCAATGTTGTGGGTTTTTCGATTTTCTTCATTTCAATTAATAGATTATAAAAGTGAATGATTGTTGTGATAGATATATGTATATTAATAGACCTTTTAAACGTTAAAAATGATAAAATATCATATTTGCATTGTTTAAAAAGTTTATGGAATCTAATTGTACATTTTACAATGTTATAAGATTAAATGCATAACAATTATAACACAGAAGAGTAAGTTACTATTAACCCCTATTTTTATGATTGAAGTTAAGTGTGGTTAATTATAATTTCAATACACAAGTACATGAATACAATACGTTTTGTTAGCTGTTGAGTTGTCCTATTGAAAATTAGACAACGAAAATGGTAAAATTCCATAAAGGTTCTATGTTTTTGTGATTCTATGGGTTAAAATTTTAACAACAATTATATATATATATATATATATATATAAATCAGTGGTATATAAAAAAATATATAGTACTCTATAAAGCACATATTTATGACTGTATAATTTAAATGTAAATGTCGAATAGCCAATTATTTGGAGCATAAATATCGATGTGCAGGTCAATTATTATTCTCTCAAACAATAAGGTTAATCATTATAAAGGGGAGAGAGAGAGAGAAATAGGTAGTTTAAAAAAAATTATTACCAAAGCACTTTGCCCTTAGAATATGAAAGATAATATAATTAACAAGGTCAGTTACAAATAAAGTAGAAAGTGGAGTGACACATCGTATCTATCTCCATTTTTATTTTTTTTTTAAAAAGTAAAGTGGTGTTTTTTAGCCGCTATATATAAAATAATCAAAATTATTTACTAAAAAAAAATCAAATTTAGGGTTATTAACATGTGGCTCTCTAAGAAGCTTTATGAATAGAGCTATTATCACGTGATAAAAATAGTTAAAAAAAGTTTAATATTAATATATAAATTAAAATATTCAAAAATTTGAAATACCTACTTACTACAGAAAAATTTAAGAGGCTTATATGACCTATATTATTATTTTCTCTATTCTTATGTCAGTTTCATAAGTAAAAAAATGATCAAGCACACCCCGCCCCCAATGAGGCCGGCATTTTTTCCAACCTATCAATTATTGGATCTGATTCTTTCTTGACCCATTACAACCTCGAGAAATTATTGATTAGAGGAAAACTTAATTAAATTAATTTTGTATGAAGGAACATAAACAAATAATATTTTATACAATTTAGTTTAACTTTGACATATGTTAAAGCTAATTTATACATCTTTTTCAGCGATTGATTTACTGAGTTTAATTTTTATTCGTTAATATTAATAGTATAATTTTATTTTACATTGTTAACTAATAAAATATTTTTATATTAATATAAATAATTAATATTTTCTTACTCTTTTAAAAGTCATGAATATTAATAATTTGATTGAATGACAAACAATCAATGGATAAAATTTTAATTCTAATTTATTTTATTATTTATGTAAATTAAGAAATTCTAACATTTTTTATACAACCTCTCCACTTACTTGTCTCCGCAATTATTTGACTTTGGACATGAAAAACTTTAAAACCCATGGTTAGCGTCCTTATCTTAAATGAATCTATAGTTCACGAAGAAATTAGTCACTACTTTTATAAGTAAATACTCTGAGAAACAAAGAAAATAGTAAAGTCCATTTTTGGCACTAAAGCAAATTAAGCATTTTGCTTCCCACTGCACCACCATGCACATTCTAAAAATCCAAGCAGAAGCACCAAAACTGGACCATAGGGGGTAAAAAATGATATTCTATCATCTCAGAGACAAAAGGCTGGGTCGAGTATATGCAGACAGTGTTTTGCACGCAAAAGATCTGAGACTTACTGTCCCACACAAAATGCTGCTATAAAAAATAGACATCTTGAGATCATAATTACAAAAGTAAGAAAAAAAAATATACAAAATTAAGTAATAGATAGATCTACAACTCTCTTTTTTTTTCCCTTACGCATTCACCACATTTGTATCTTATTCTCTCTAATTATCACTATTACATATTTGATTTTTAACAACTTTCTCAAATTATAATATCTTATAAAATTTTGCTAAAAGTATAATGAATGTTACAATAATAATATAGTAAAATGTCGTCAAAACTCTTTAGTACGTAATATAACTTAAAAATAGCATAAGTAAACACGTTAGTAATATTGTCAAAACTCTTCAATATAAATGTTACTAATTAACCTGTTGTCCAAACGCTACCTGATTCTTGTTTTGGGGTCTTACTTACCAGATCGCATGTTCACTCCTCGTCTTACATGGGTAGACCGGTGTCAGATTATCTTTAAATCAAAATAGTGACATTTTCTAAATGTTACTAAATTTTATCTAAGATTAATTTTAGGCCTTAGTTTGTTGTCTTTATTTTTTGACTCACCAAAAAGAAATTAAAGATTAATTTTAATTTCGGACAATGATCCTTCAATGTGAGAATCTTATTTTAAAAGATAAAATGAGTGGTTTTATCCTTGAATAAATAAAATGGAAATGAGTATCACTCTATTAGAGTAATCAATATGTATTTATCTCAATATTGAAGTTAATTATTGTTTCACAGAATTAGTTATAGTAGTTATGAGTACAGTTATGTTAGTTAGTTTCCCTTAGCTTAGTGTGGTTGCTATACAGAGTATATAAATTCATGTAATGCTGTAGAGAATCATTCAACTCAATCATTCTCGCTCCCTCTCTCTCACTCTTTGGTATCTCACCCGTAGTATGGTATCATTTGAAGAATTTGCTTCCACTTCGTTACCTTCTTTGATCACTCTTCGATCAATCTATGTTCTTGACCATCTCCAATCAAGTTTTTCACTCCCAATTTATTGATGTAAGGTGAAATCTCTTCACTTTATTTTTTAAAGTGAAAATCTCATTTTCTTCTCTAAATTGAAAATCTCATTTTAGATAATTCAAATTTCAATTCAATTTCAATGCATTAATTGTGTAAAAAACATTTTTACACCATCATTTAATTATATTAAATAGAAGACTTTTAAATTAGTGAATAACAATGTAAAAGTCTTTAATCTCATTTTGACTCGTAGTACATCTCTAAAATATTTAATACCTACGATTAAATAACACTCCTCTAAAAAGAAGCATATGATGAGAGAGGTCATCCCACCACCATGACCCATTAAAAAACATTGAGATAATGATTGATGATCGTCCTCAACATTTTAAAATCCATCACAAGATTGCAAAGCAAAAGGCAACCAACAAGGGGTTAGTACTCTCTCTCTCTCTCTCTCTCTCTCTCTCTCTCTCTCTCTCCCGTACTTGTATACACGCTATTGTATGTGTAGGGGCCCCTTTTGAACTTGGAAAATTTGCCCCATCAAAACCCATCCCCATCCATTTTGGTAATACTATATATTAATTGCAAAAATGTGCACGTAAATACGTATGGTTGAAATTGATGCATGCTGGGGACACTGCCCCCACGTGTTACCGTATCATCCGTTTATTTATGCGACTAAAAAACAAGGGCATGTGAGTGTGACCCTTCTTCTTAGGGCTATGGCAAAAAATTTCAAGTATATATTCTTTTTCCAAAACCATAACGTCAATAATGACACTGTTCCGAATGGTATTTTGTGTCAGACAAGAGCAATGAGAAACAGGTGCCATAAGGAAAAAGGGAATAAATTACAAACTTTGGAGTCTAGTTTTTCTTTATCCTTATTGTCTAGTTTTTTTTTTTTTTTACATCCTTGAATTAAGAAATAAACATGTGAATAATTTTTTTACATTGTTATATTTTTAATTCTAGAATTAATCTTTTTTAAAAACTGTAATGTTACACGACTTGAAAAAATAGTTGAGTTTTAAAATAGCAGTCTAAATTTGGTAAATTTAGGATTTTGAGATATTTGTCAACCTTAAAATATTTTAAGGTAGCATTAGTTATTTTTTTCAATAATATTCTTAATTTAATTGTAGTTATTAAATACATTAATGGAATATGTTTGGAGTTTAGGGTTCCAAGCTCCTTCGCCTCACCACAACTAGACACAACAATCATCTCCTTTGTTCTAATGTCCTTTTTAGGGATGACAATTTGTACCCTACCTGCGAGTATCCACCCTGATCCAACCTGATGGGTAGGGTAAAGATCGGTTCCTCTATAGATAATTACCCACACAGGTAATTACCCGAAATAACCTGCACAAGTTAGGGTAGGATTAGGGTTTTAATGAACCTATCTCAACCCTACCCACACCCTATATATAATGGACAAACTTTGTTGAAGTCTTTTTCTTTCTTGCTAAAGGATTGTTTAGTTAATTATATGTCTTAGTTTGATTTTTCTCTATGTATCAAACGAATTACAATATCATATAAGTTTTCTAGTTGTTATGATTAAAAATTATGGTATACGGTTTAGTTTATGATTTTGTTGTGTTAAAATGATTATTTTTGTTTAATTTTTATGAATTGTGTGGTTGCTAATTTAAATTAGGTTATTGTTATGTACTAAAATAATTATTTTTATTAATTGACACTTATATTATGTAAATATAAAAGTATTTTTTTAGAAAATAACATGTAGGGTTAGGGTTTAAAATTTTTTTTGGGTAGGGTTGAATTTTTATTTGTAAAACCCATAAAAAGGATAGGATAGTGTTTTTCATAAATCTAATAGGTTGAGGGTAGGCTGAGTTTAGCTAAAACCCTACATAACTCTACCCTTTGCCATCCCTAGCTAGTCCTTCTATCAGTCATAGTGTTCCATTGCATGTCGCCTCCACCTCCTCCGTTCATCCACCTAGTAATTGGCAGCCTCGAGTCATCACCACCGCGTGATTATCATGCAACTATTCTGATCTGATTAGACTCGATTCCAATCACAATTACCATATCTATGTCACCTGATTTTTGTTGCCTCCAACCATGTGCTGCCTCGCCTTAATTATCATACTGATCGAGTCGTCCAATGTGTTCATTGTCTTCTTATTCCTAAGTTATCTCAATTTGGGTTCATCACATTTTGACTTCTATTGTTGATTGAAAGAACAATTATATTTAGAGAATGAAGAAACAGAGGAAAGTGAAAAAGATGATGAAGATGGTAATGAGAGGCTAGATCTCGATGAGACGTTAACCAAAGAGTAATAGATGCCCACCTCAAATTTGGCCGCTTAGATTGTCTAAATGTCTTGTTGACGAGGTACAAGGCAAGTTGAAGCTTGTGAGCTTAATGAAGAGTTTGAGAGGCTTAAGGACAACCTTGTGTTTGACATCTTTGACCATCTATAACCTCATGGATTGATTCAATTGAAGAGTTTGAGAGACTCAAGACAATTGTCTCTCTCCTTATCCATTATTTATTCTTATTCCTCCAATTAATTTTCTTAACAAGGCATGTGCCTATCTGGGAGACCTTAACTTCTATTGCTTTTAATTCTAGTCCTTAGGGCTGTAGTTATTGGTTCATTTTTGAACTTTTCTTGTAATGATTTTATTGGAATAAATATAATCCTATCTTTGTCAAAATGAAAATTATGGTTGAAATAAAATCAACATGCGTGTCATATTATTCTGGAAATTAAGTTCCAAGAAAAAGTCTAACTATTTAGCATTTACGGGTTAGTTTTGATGCGATGTCTGAGTTTTACATTTTCATTCGATCATATGTTATTATATGTGAAAATTTTAAAGTCATGGATATGAGGGTCAAACACTTTTATTGATGTGACGATACATAATTAGATAATAATATCAAACTCTTTTATACTAATTACAATGCATTAAAAATAAAGTGGTTTCTCACGTGTTTCATGAGGTACATACCTCTCATATTAAAATTTTCTATTTTTGACAATTTTTAGAAATAAGTTTATGGAATTTTGTCATCATTTCATGTTCTACATGATTTTGACAAACTTTTCATTAGTCAAATCATTAAAAAAAAGTCAACTTGTAATAGATTTATAGATTTGTGGATCATTTGAACTTATGATATCCTCTCCACAAATACTATATTAAAAATATTAATTTACCACATTAGATTATATGAAACATCAATATGGCATATTAGATCGTGAAATAATAACAAAATTTAATGAATTTAATTCTAATAATTATCAAAAATGAAAGAATTTAATATGAATATATTTATCCCATGACGCAACCGAGAAATCACCTAAAATTAATTATAGTATCACGTGTAATTGCTTGACTCTACAGGGAGAAGGCCAACCCCACCATTTGAATCTAATAGCCAATCACACACCCAACCACCAGAAAACCCCCTTCTCCCCACCCCTCTCTCTCTCTCTCTCTCATTAATGAAGTAGTAAACGATGTGCAGTGGCCTGCAGGACAGAGGGAAAGTAGTACTATAAGACATGAATGCTATTCTATGTGACGACAAAAGAGGCAAAAAAAATTCAGAAGCTAAGTGGGATTCTCTTTCTCCTGATCAATCTTGTGACATTGCTCCTCCTTCGCACTTAATTCTGTTCAGGACTCCATGTCCCACGTGTACTGTAGCGTAATAAGGAGGAAGAAAGAAAGAAGGAAAAGAAGGGGAAAATAATAAATAAAAAGGACCCAAGCAAGGACAAGGGCGTGCATTTCATCGTATTTGACATATTTTGAGGGCAAAAAATGGGATGAGACATAATATAATAGGGTAAATGTATGGAGGAGGAGAAGAAGGCAGCGAAGAGTGGAAGAAAATGAAAATGAAAATTAGGGTTTTGATAACCCTTACTGAAATTAAGACAATGAAAATTTTGATTGAAAAGAAAAATATTTCGAGACATAAACAAATATTTAAATTGGATCCTATCAATTTTAAGGGAGTTCTGTTGTTTAAAGTCATTGTGTTTTTTTTTCTCTCTCAATATGACCATTTTGTATATGAGAGGATCAAAATCCATGTGTTCAGTTTATGTTTTACAATTTCTAGTTTTTATTTGTTATTTTTATTTCTTAGTTTTAATCTATTTCATTTTTTTTATAATTTAAAAAATACGAAAGAAACAAGGATTGTAAGACATATTTGTTTTAATTTGTTTCTTGTTTTCATTTAAGTTTTTAATTTTTTTCCTATTTTTTAGAATGTAATAAAAATAGTGAAAATAGAAATAAAAGCAAGAAACTGAATAAATCAAACGACCTCTTATGTTTCATGTTTCAATTTTTTTGCTTTCACTAATATTTCTTTAACATAATCCCTAATCATTACCAAAACCAAATAGGCCTTAAGGCTTTGTAAATTTCCAATGAATTGAAAACAAATAAAAATATTTCACTGAACATTGGTTAACAAAACTTTTATTATTATGTTAACAAAAAGAAGGGATATATCCAATTTTTCCTTTTTGACTTTTTAGAAATCGGAATGGTTAAAGTGGCCACCGCACATAATAAAGAAAAAACAAAAAATAAAGTGAGGAAAATAAAGTGCCCTATACGAAATTATGTGGTTCAACAAAAGGCCAGAAAGCGAAAGTTCCTGATGAATGCAAAAGCTATGAATATTTCTTTATTGAAAAAAATAATGCCAGAAAAGGAAGAACCAAACAAAAAAGTAATACGAAAGAAATAATTCCCGGTGCATTATCATGATCAGGATAAATGAATCATGATTTTAGTGGATATATGGGTCCAAAATTCCAAATTATAATTCAGAAATGTGGTTTTGTTTGGGAGTGGCTGGTGGGTCTATGCTATAATAACAAATAGAACATATATAATAAGTTGTCGCTTGGGTTTGTAGTAGTAATAATAATAATAATAATAATAATACAAACATATATATTGAATGTAAGGAGGGGTTGGCTAATGGTCCTTTTCACACTTAGGTGGTCGTTACCCAAATAAAATATGATGAGCAATCACAAGGGATCAATTTTATCTTTTCAATATTTGATGCTTGTGCAAGCCTATATACGTATCTTTTAGTAGGTGTTGTTATCACGCAAAGAAATGTCTAATATAGGCATGATAGGAGAGAGATAGAGAGAGTATGGGTAAAAGGCACATGAGAAATAAAGAGGAAATTATGATTCACGGGGTGATTAGAGTACCAAAAACCCTGCTAAAGCCATAAAAAAGGAAAAAAGAAAATAAGCCAAAATTCTAAAACTGAGAAACAAAATCTCAGAACTAGTTGCAAAGAGGGGGGGGGGGAAGGGGGATCAGCACCTGAAGCACAAGTGTGAAAAAAGAAATGTTTTGTGAAATGATGATAGGCACACGTGTGCATCATTGCCAATAGATTGAGCATGGCAGATCAAAGATTGATTGCTCCCCCCGGGGACCAGATGAACAGTTTTCCTGGGAGCAGTATAAATAGTCTTAAGGATATGAAAGAAGGATTAGACCTTCCTGTTGACTTGGTATGTGTTGCTTGCTGCCCATCTTCCTAACAGGAGTAGCACTAAAACAAAGATCACTCCGGTTCACGAGACTCTTACCTAATAGGATCTAAGAGGGGTGCATATTCAATATATTAGTCTGACTAACAAATTAAAGAAAATGTTTTTAGTATTTAAATTTGTTACAACTCCATGACATAAAATAGAAAATAAATGTTATGACTGTGCTATGATGACTCACCTTCTAAAAATAAAAAAAATGAGAAATAAACTAAAGAAAAGAATAAATTACAGTAACTTTTCTTTAACCAATCAATATTACAGCTAGCATTTATGCTACTCTATTTTACAAGTTGACATTCATCTCTCTTAATTTGTATAGGGTATATACACATACAGTCCCTAAATTATAAATTCTAAATGTAAAAAAAAAACACGTAAATTGACTATTTTACCCTTAAATATAGAGATGAAGGTTAAAAATTGGGAATTATAGTTTTCTAAAAAAAAAGAAGTAATTTTACAATTATTAAAATTATTTAAAAATAATAAAAAATGAGTGTCAACGTACACATTTGCATTCCCATAGGTGGATTTAAATTGCTCAAGAAAAATATATAATTAATTATACAGTTACCTACCCACTAAAATGATTGTCATCATGATGGAAGGGTCAATGACTCTGATTGTCTTCCATCTAGCTAGCTAGCTACACTGTTTTGCAGAATGACAGCCAAGTTGAGATAAAGATATCTATATGATTGTGAATTTCGTTGATCATCTTTCTAATTTTTTTGCACAAATTGTTATCCAAGTGCGCACCGCTGATTGGAGCTTTCAACAGGTCAAGACAAAAATGGAATGTCATTATGAAAGTAAATGAATGATGTGCTTGCTAGTTTCCTTAATGGAATCATAGAGAAGCAATATATAGTCCCTATGTAGTGATGACTGATGACGAGAAGAGAATGCAAAACAGTGTTTTAGGCTCTCTCCTTCGCCTTCCAACAGTAAAAAGAAATCCCCAGAAAAAGAGAATCTAGGAAGGAAAAACGAGGAATGATGAGTTCCAAATGAAAATGAAAGGCCTTCGAGATTTTTCATTCTCTAGCATAGTATAGAATTCAATTACCATAATTAATAGATATATTTTGATTTATGAATGTAACAAAATTTAATAATGAACAGAGGGAGTGCTGGCTAAGCAAAACAAGGGATTAATTATAACCAAGTGCATCAAGTTCTTTACATGAACACCCTCTCATAAACAAAACAAAATTAAAGCAAAGCATATTAAATGAGAAACCTAGCTAGCTATATAGTAGGTATGAAGTGCCATATCAACTAACTAAACCAAACAAGAGAACAACGACCTCAATTACGAATGCTAAGTAGATAGCTAGGCAGACACAAACAAACAAACAATATTATTCGCACCTCATTATTATAATGAATTGAAGGGGGTCAATTAATTTAATCAATCTAAGAAAAAAAAAATTTTGGTAGACCCAATCTAAGAAAGTTGCCACAACAATAATGTAACTTATAAGCCGTAATCACAATTAATTAATTTCCTTCATAATAAAATATAGAAAGTAATAATTAAAAAAAAAGTGAGAAAAAATTAATAAAAATTAAAATTACTATACGGTGGTAGTAGTAGTAACATTTGCCGTAGCAGTTGTAGAAGTTAGATTACTAGCACTAGAACCACCACCAGGACCGGTATCGCCGCCCCCGTCACCACCACCACTTGCACCAGAAATTACACCACTACCACTTCCGCCGCCACTATTACTGACTGCTGACACGCTCACGGCGGATCTCTTCCGCTTCTTCTTCTCATAAGGGATCCCTCTGGCCTTGGCCTGCCCTTCCCTCACTTCCCTTAGGTAAATCCTGACGGCCTTGGCCCCAAAAGGGTTAGACTCAGGGCAGCCTCCGTTCTCCTCATAGGCCGCCCTGAGCCGCCCAATTAAGGCATCAAGGCTGCCCCAAGCCTGTTTCAGAGGGCAGGTGCAAGGTGCAGGAGGGTTGGGGTGTCCAAAATAGGGGCACCCTGTCACGTGCACCTTGGTCTTCCCGAACTGATCCAGGTACTTCAAGAACTCGATCACGTGCGCGCCGCTGCATCTCGCGAGCGTCAATGGCGGCTTGTGGTTCCTGAGGTACTGCAGGAACGTGTTCCAGTCTCTCCTCTTCTGCGACTCGTAACGGCTGGGCGGCGGGGGCGGTGATGAAGCCTCCGCTTGCGCCGCCGTGACAGCGGTTGCCGCTGTAGCAGCTGCAGCCGCCGATGATGGGCCCTCTGAGCTGTTGGGTTGGGGTGCTGCTCCTCCACCACCTGATGATGCTGGGTCCATGATCAACCCAACCACAACCCACAGTAGGTTATGGTCTTTTTTTTTCCTTTTAAGGTTTCAATTTAGGTAACTATGTTTGTTTGGGTGGTTTTGTTTGTTGTGTGATCTATGTGATGGGGTTTGTTGGATTTTGAAGTTTTTGAGGTTTGGTTGTTGTTGTTGCTGCTGCTTGAGTAGTGATTTTAATTGTGGGAAGGTGGAAGCAGCATAAAGGAGGTTTGTGTTTTAGAGAGTGCATAAGAGTGAGGAGTGTGTGTTTGTTTGAGTTTGCGGTGGATGTTTTCACGGGGAGAGGGGTTAATTTCTGGTATTTTGTTTCTCTTTTAAGTGAGAAAGAAAGGAAGAAAGAGAGAGGGTGGTGTGGGGAGCGTTTTTAGTTTTTTGGTTTGGTTTGGGGAGCGAGAAAGAGAAAGAGAAAGAGAAAGGGAAGAGAGAGAGAGAGAGAAGAGAGTATTTTTTTTAAGAGAGAGAGAGAGATTGGTGATGGGACGTGAACGAGCATAGGTTGAATGAATGAAGAATGAGGAAAAGGGTGAATGTGGTTTTCTGATGTGGGGTTGTAGTAATAGAACTTGCAAGAGAAGAAGAGAATTGCTGCATACTATTTTGCACAGTATTGGCATTTTCACATGGTGGCCCCTCTTTGAAATTATTGCAAGTTATTTTCTTTTTCTTTTAAAGGCAAAATATAGTATTCATAATTTTATTAAAGTTTACTAGTTAATTTGCCACGTCATCTGCTGATAAATAATAAGAGTAAAATTTTATAAGCTTTAGCTTTTAGTTTTCACACTATTTTTTTTTTATGGAAATATTGGATTGTATTAGAAATGAATATCAAGGTCTAGAGGGGCAATTAAAAAAAAAAAAAAAAAAAGGAGGTTGTCCAACCCACCCCCCAAAAACCACTAACGACGACAAATTTGGCTAATGCAAACGCCGCCCGCAATATTACAAGATCTCGGAGCAAATAAAGCATCAAAAGACTGAAAGCTAAAACGTCTTAGATTGAAATACCAATGTGAGAATAATTTCTGACTCCATTAACTCTTGATTATGCTTTGTGAATTGCCTTCGAAGATAAGGGGTTTTTTTTTTTTTGCATCCCATGTTTCTAACAAAAATAAATCATTAGCGAAGGCTAGTCCAGATCACCATCACCTTACTTTGTAAGTCCGAAAAGCCACAAAACGGCGCTCCTCAACACCAAATTGGGCATCATCGAGCGAGTCTAGACCTGAAGTTGATGTTCACTTTAACGGAGCTCATGAAAGGAGGGCGTCATGTCCGCCCTTGATCTACGTACTGCAAAAAAGTTCCACCGCCACCGCTTGGTCCTTGTGATCCCAAGTCGCCTAGGACATCGCCATTGCTGATTGAGCATGATTTTTTTTCGTTTCTTCTGAGCTCGCCAGGCCATTCCCACACCAGACCTGATCATTTCTTGTCAACAAAATAGAACCAAACAAGGCAAAAAGCTCATGCCCATGTCATTTTCTTTTTAAAATTTTATTTTTTCACAAATGACTATCTACTTCTTAAATCTAAATAATATTAATTATCTTATTTTAGTTATACCCCTTTTTAAAGGAGAGAGTAGTGAATGAGAGATCATGAGTAGCGAATTGGTGAAAATTGGTGGAAACCGGCCAAAATTGATCAAAACTAGCAAACCTAATCGATCAAAATCAGATTGGTTCTCTCTCTCTCTCTCTTTCTCTTTTTTTTTTTTTGGAAATTACAAAAGACAAAAATTTTAAATTTTAAAAATATAATTTTTTTATTGATTTTGATGTAATACTACATATTTTGTTAAAAAAACATATTCTCACAACATTAATAATGTACAAATAAGCCACTAGAATTGGTTTAGTGATGAGGAGTTTAAGTAACATACATGATGTTTTAGGTTCAAATCTCATTGTGAACAATGTAATTTTTGAAGTACAAAAAAATTAATAATGTACAAATACTATATAAAACGTGATTTTTTATATATTATATAGCATATAAGTAATCATATATACACACACACACATACATATAAATAATAAAATATATATTTTTATTAGACCTCTGTTGAACCCCCAGTTCAACTGATTGAACCTTTGAATCCTTGCCTCGATTGATTCGATGTCGTATCCGATTTTCTTAACCTTGGTTCGTACTTAGCTAGGGCTAGTTTGCGTAAATAATTTATTCAAGTTCTTACGTGAAAGAAACTTCTGAAAAGTAATTTAAAAATAAGTTATTTTGTATTTTAATATGCAATAAAAGAAATATTTATTAATTTTAAATGTTTAACAAATGTTTTTTTTAAGAAGTCAAATATTTTAACTTTCTAAAAATATATCATTAAAAATGACTTTTTGATAATTAATAAGTTTTATAGTCAAACAAGATAAAAACTTAAATTATAACTTTTACTTCTAAATTTTGTTTTTAAAAAATGATTCATAAGTTTATCCAAATTAAATAAGCTCTTAGCCCTAAGTCCCGGATTTTAGGAAAAACACACAAATACAAGGTTAATTTTATAAAATAACAAGTAGTATTTCTCTTTTTTTTCTTTTTAAAAATGAGAGAGTGTATTCACTAAGCAAAGGGAATAACAAATATATACAATAACAAGAAAATGAGTTTTTCATATATGCTGCATTAACAAACGATATGACTGTACTAAAAAAGATACATAAAGTAAAAACGAAATAACTAATTGTGGCCTAAGATTTTGTCCTATGGCCACCACTCCCACCAACTCGGACAATTTGTCAACCTTCTGGCTTAGGGCTACCACCTCACTTGATCCTGGTGTACTGGTTACTTCAAACACTCCCATGGTTGGCCTGTTGGATCTGGTCTCATAATTAGTTTTTCAACCATTTCATTGATGAGCTCTTTGGCCTCCTTCGAAATCTTGTGATTCTTTAATTTCCAACTAGTGGTAGAGTCAATCCATTTTCTCACTAGGTAGTTGTGCCCTTCATACAAGTGATCAATGAGCTACGATTTAGTGAACTCATGGTGGGGACACATGTAGTATATCCCCTTGAACTGCTCCCAATATTCACCAAGGGACTTGTTACCTTTCTACTAGATACTAGAGATCTCATTCTTGATGGTAGAGGCTCTAGTGGAAAGGAATTACTTCTCGAGGATAAACTTCTTCATCCCAATCCAGTCGTTAATGGCTTGATGTGGAATGCTAAAGTACCAGTCACGAGCCCCGCCTTCTAGAGAGAAAGGACAGGCCTTGAGCTTCACATTTTCTGGTGTGACATACCAGGGCCTGATGGTGTCGCAGGTCATATGGAATTGCTTCAAGTGGCGATGAAGGTTCTCTGATGCCAGCCCATGGAACGTGCGCATATGATGTAGGAAGCCTGATTTTAGCTCAACGTTCATGGCTACCTCAGGGAACACCACAATGGCTGGCTCATATGAGTATTTAGGTGAAGCCATTTGTATCAGTGCCTTAGGGTTATCCGTATCACCTGCAACATGAACAAATTGATCAAAAATAACAATAGGTTCCTCCTATTACCTCCTTTCTTGCTAATACACCACAACATCCTTTTGATGTAAGGATCAAAAGGGAATAATGTTGTATAAGGAAACGAACGAGTCTTATAAGGGAATAAAAAACAAAACTAAATAATAGAGATTAAAGGAAGAACACAATAAACTTTTTTATAATCTATTGATCGCTGTAGCACAAAATCACCACTGCAACGGTTGATAGAGAATTGAAGGAAAATAAATAAAATGGAAAAATTGGTAAAATTTCTTCCTTGAAAACGACACCAAATTTGACACAGGGATTTTTGTCTGCCTCTGGTCAAATGGATTTAAAAAGCTAAGTCAACCCAATAAAATGTTGTACAAAAATGACTCAAGTCATCTCACAAGGAAGCAAATCAACCAATCTATAAAACTAGGGTTATTCAATTGCATGTTTAGACAACATAGTAACAATAATGAGAAAACACTTGTACATGGATTATCGGAAACAAAGTATAAAATGTCATTGCTTTTAAATAATAACTCATGGAGTGAGTGTTGTTTATTAGCTAGAGATCTCCAACTAACATGAAATTCTCCTAGGGAGATCACAATCGCTTTCTCCTAGGGATTAAAGAAAATGATGTGTGGTCTTCTTGACCTGATTGTATCCCAATAACACCATTGTTTCATTCCATACAACACCTTCATTAAAATTGCATACTTTGTTCTTTTCATCGACAACGCATATCTAGGAGGAATCTCAAACTAAACCTTTTCTTTTGTATCTTTGTGTAGGAAAGTTTTCTTTACATCAAACTGATGTAACTCCCACTCAAAATGAGAAGCAAGAGAAATCAAGATTCTCATGGTGTTCATCTATGAAACCAAGGGATACACCTCCTCATAATCAATTCCATAGGTCTACGTACACCCACTTGCAATTAATCTTAATTTATATTGATCTAATGTACCATTAGGTTGATAGTTCATTACGTAAATGCACATGCATTAATTCCATTGGTCTTTTGTATCCTAGTCTTTAAGCAATTTCCCAAGTTTCATTCTTTTCTAATAATCATTTCCTGAATCACCCTCAAAACTAGTTCTCATCCTTTAATGCTTCTTATAGTGAGGTTGGTATTTGGATAGAGTCAATAGGTGCAATGAAACTTTGGAGTTGAAAGGATAAGTGTTTAGAAGAGAAAATTTGAGAAATAGGATACTTGACACAAGTGCTTTATTCTTTTCTCACTACAATTGGTAAATCATTTGAGTTAACTTCACAAATATTTAAAGGATCATTTTAAATTTTTAGGAATAGAAGAGCTAGTACATTTAGTCCTTACCATAAGTTTAGACTCTTGAAGTTATTATTCGACCAATTCAGATTTCCTTTTCATTTGATAAATTGACATTGGTGCATCAACTTTTTCTTTTGTTGCTTCAGGTGATACAAGAGAAAAGGTTCATTCTTAACTATGGGTCGGATGGAGAACCAAAGGGAGGATATGAATCTTGCACGGGTACAAGAGGAAAGAAGAGTTGAGGTCAAATAATTCAACTTTTAGAATAACCTCTGCCTAAAGCTGAGAATGTAAAAAAGAAAAGGTCTTGGTGCACACCAAAATTGGTGCCACCGCACAACCAACCAAGGAATATACGTATAGGTATTCGTATACCTTTTCTCTCAACCCTCACCTACTCACTCTCTCAACTTTCACCCTCTCAACACACGTTCATCTCTCTCAACTCGCTCTCACTCTCTTAACTCTCACTCTATCTTTTCTCTTCGTGCTTTTTGTTCTCACTCTATCTTTGCTTGTGCCTCACTCTTGCTCGCTGTCGCCTTTACATCCAAGTCTTCATCCGCTCTACATACTCGTCACCACCTCCATCACCTTTGTCATGAGAATCCACCACCGCATCCACAGTCGTGTTGTCGTCCATGTCGACACTCTCACCTAAAGCACCAATTTTTGTTGCCTTCGTCATGAGAATCCACCACCTCCCCACAACCTTATCGTTGTTGAGTGATTTTACGTTGTAATGTTAAAGGGTTCTACAAATAATCAACATGGAGATAAGATTGATTTGTGGGTTTGTATTCATCCAAACCTTGATGATTTGTGGGGTTGTGGGATTGTTTTTTATGTTGGAGATGAACAAACCATTACAATTGTAATGCACAAACACAAATATATACAAGGAACGAACAAGTTTGTTCAAATGTTGTAATTGGGTTTGTTCATTGAATGTACATGGCTTTGTTCACTCCACGTATGCAGGTTTATTCACTATGTGTATATGGGTTTGCTCATTTTATATGTATAAGTTTGTTCGCATAGTGTATATAGGTTTGTTCAGTCTCCATGTACAGGTTTGTTCACTTTGTATATTTGGGTTTGTTCATTATAGTTATATAGGTTTGTTCACTATGTGTATATGGGTTTGTTCATTCTAGTTGTGCAAGTTTGTTCGTCCATTTTACTTGGGTTTCTTCACTATGTGTATCTAGGTTTGTTCATTTTATATGTATAGGTTTGCTCACATAGTGTATATAAGTTTGTTAATATTGCATGTACAGGTTTGTTCACTTTGTGTATCTAGGTTTGTTCATTATAATTGTATAGGTTTGCTCACATTGTGCATCTGAGTTTGTTCATTATAGTTGTATAGGTTTTTTCACTATGTGTTTATGGGTTTGTTCATTTTATATGTACAAGTTTATTCACTTTGTGTATATGGGTTTGTTCATTATAGTTGTATAGGTTTGTTCGCTATGTGTTTATAGGTTTGTTCATTTTATATGTATAGGTTTGTTCATGTATTGTATGTAGGTTTGTTCATTCTCCGTGCTCAGGTTGTTCACTTTGTGTATCTAGTTTGTTCATTCTCGTTGTATAGGTTTGTTCACTATGTGTATCTGGATTTGTTCATTTTAGTTGTATAGGTTTGTTCGCCTATTATACTTGGGTTTGTTCATTCTAGTTGTATAACTATATATTTGCTTATATTTTTTGGAAGGTTTGTTTATATGTATGTGAAAGGGTTGTTTATGTGGAACAGGGGACAAATACCACCCAATGTGATTCGATCAACTCGAATTTAGAAGTGCCTACTATTGGAATGTTGTTTGATTCATTGGAACATGTCAAACAATTTTATAACATCTATGCCAATATGATTGGATTTACGTGGAGGGCAAGAACATCTAAGAAGGATGAGTTTGAAGTAATAAACTATCAGATTTTAATATGCACTAGAGAGGGAAGTCGTTCTTCAAGGTTATCGAAAATGCAAAATACAAACCCTACATCAATTGCTAATTGCAAGGCCCATATAACTGTGAAGAAATAACAAACAGGAGGGTAGATCATAAAGAATGTGGTTCATAGTGATTGGAACACAAGCAACACAATCGTATGGAACACAAGCCAAGAGAAGTGAAGATTTGAAAAAGGGGAAGAAGTTATGGAACGAGAATTTTTAGTTATACATGTATTTGTTATTCTTCATTCTTGGAACTAGCTTGTTTTATTTTTTTTATTAGATATTTTGGGTACAATCTTGTATTTGTTTGTTTACAAACAAACTTATAGATTCTATAGAAACAAAGTTGTAGTCTGAGCAATGTCAAACTCTTGAAATCTATGTGAAATAGTAATGGAAAATATTGTACTTTATATGAACATTAAACATAACATATACAAAGATTGAACAAACCTATATATCTATTATGAACAAACCAATATACTGAGATTGAACAAGCACTAATACCCTATATGAACAAACTCTTATGTTCAATATGAACAGCCCTTTTACATGAACAAACTCTAACACAATTATTGATCAAACCCTCATATTCAAAATCAACAAACCCTTACACTGGTAAAAAAAAACCATACATTAGTACCCATACATGAACAAACCCTTATATTCATGATTAATTAACCTATTTACTGAGAATGAACAAACTCGATTATCCTGCATGAAACAAACACTCATACTCAATATGAACAAACCTATATACTCAGATTGAACAAACAATAATACACTGCAGGAACAAACCCATACATACATCATGAACAAACTCTAATATTGTATATGAAAAAACTTATTAAAAGAGAATGAACAAAGTGTCCACTAATGTCCACTAATGTTATATGAACAAGGTCAAATATTACTTCAAAAGGTTATACATGGTCATAGTTAATATGTACAAAGGAACAAAGTCATATATTACCTAACATTAGCCTACTAATTAATGTACAAAGGAAACAAGTTTGTCATTTTTTCTTTTGAGCTTTTGGCTTCTTAGGGGCTTTGGTCTTTTTCGCCTCATTGGGCTCCTCTGACAACAAACTTGTGCGATTGTCTGCAGAACTTTCATGGCGGCTGAGTTTGAAGAATGGGGAGCTCGTGTAGTCGATGGCCCTTTTCTCAGGGATTTCCTAACCAATCTAAGACCATTTTGGCGGGGAGATTGCCTAGTTGGTGCCGTGATGGTCTTTTTTGGGTGGGCATCTATTAAACAAACAAGGATTAATTAAGTTTTTTGTCCTGTAATATGAAAAAGTTTGGTTTTAGTCCCTCATAGCAAGTTTTAGTCCCTCTAAAATGTGAAAATTTGATTTTGGTCCCTGTGGACGGTTGGTGATGGACGGAGATGACGTGTCAGTTAACGTCCCTGACGTGGCGTGCCGCGTGGCATAACCCGAGGTTAAATTTTTTACCCATGACCCGACCCGAATAAAATGGATCCGGCCCGGATTCATTTAAAAATTTTATAAAAAAAAATTTGTTTCCCTAACGCTGACCCAAATCCCCTCCATGCGGCAGCTGGTACGTCGTCGTCATCTTCAAGCCAGGAGAGTAAGAGTGGGTAAGTCAGGAGTAGTTCCATCATTAGTAGTGGGCCAATGTGCATTAAAAATGTTGATAGTTGTACGTTGATAGAATATTTGTTGCACACATAACACCACTCATGTAAAAAAGACTTAGTTTCATAAAAAATTACATCCATGGAGACAAAGTAGCGATGCTTTGATGGGTTTTAACATCGATATCCCTCTTTACCAAGAGCATAGCCTATCAAAATGCATTTGACAACCTGTTCATCTAGAACTCAAATCTCCTATCCCCACAGCCTGTCCCCAACCCAGTCCCCCCCAATCAACATATGCCACATGGATTTATTTTTAAGTATAATCAATTCAATTATTTTTATTTTCCTTAACACTGTTACACACACGTACGTTAACCCATTTACCAATTAAACGAGAAAGAAAAAAGCAATCCTAATTAGCTCGTCTTGTTCTCAGACTTGGACGGTCACCAATGTGGCCAGTGGAAGTCATCAGGGCGTAGAGCCCTTCAACACTGATATTCCTCTTTAATTTTCCTCCTCTTAATGTTGAATATATGGCCTTCAATCGAATTAATTGGATCCTTGTGTCTGTTGATTGTTTCTTTTTTGGGATTGTTATGTGTCTACTCTGTTTCATTCAAGTTTTGCTCTTTTTTCCCTCCCTATGCTTTCAAAAGACCTCATGAAAAATTTTGATTAGGTGAAAATTGATTTAGGCATCATTTTGTTCAATACTTTGAGATTTGTTGATTTAAGCTCTCTCTTCATTTGATTTTGTTTGGTTTCTCACTGCACAATTATGGCATGAAATTGAGTAGCTCTGATTTCTCACTTATAGTATATAAAAGGTGTTTCTTTACCCTATTTTGATGCTAATTATATATATTGCCAATGTATATATGGAGAGGTAGGTATTCCTTCTGTGATTTCAATGCTGCTATTTTTAGGGTCAACTTTAAATAAAGGCTTAACCTGGAGGCTCAGAATTCAAGTGTGCCAATTTGATCTATATATAACATTGTGTAGTAGTTATAAGGATCCAATTTGATAGCTTAGTGAATGTTTCATTGGATTTGGATACGAATATGGTATTGATTAAGGTCAAACTATACTTGCTGTCATTGGGTTAAATTTGAAGTATGCGAGTACAAATGGAAATGATCTCGGAAATACAAACAGTAAGGTCTCAAGGTATGTTGATTTGTCTCCCAAAAATAAAAAAATAAAAGATGGGGTAAAATGTTTAGAGTAGGGTTTTTATGTTAGATTGATTCCCTCTTGGACTTAACTTAGTTTTGATGTTTTTCAGCATGGTTGTTTTGTAGGTCTTTTGGAAATATGTTTCTCTAATTCTATACAATTAAAACAATCGGTGATTTTCATGACAAAGAAAAGATTAGAAAATAAAAAATAGAAGTATGATGGAATTGTCATTCAACTAAGCATTTTATTTGTAGAAACATTCCTCCCCAATTATGTGTTGCATGGATGGTTCTAATAATCTGATTAAAACTCAATTTTTTTGGTAGGTGTAAGTTTAATTCTTTCTTTCTCCCTCGTGTGTTGGAGAGGTTATATGCACTTCAAAAAAAAAAAGAAAAGCAATTGTCTTATTCAAGCTGAAATACAAATACAAGTTGCAATTTGATTGCTTGTTATGGAAAAGGAATGTTTCTTTTATTATTTTTATCCTTAACTTTTTTTTCTTTAGCTAGGGGATGGAGGCATATCTAGTATAAGCATACACCAATTCTCATTGTAACATCTTCCCCGCAATTGTACACTAACCATGCGCGCATAGCAATGCTAGAATAATTTATTTGAGTAAATAGTATAGATACACAAATCAAAAATAAAACATTGTAACTAAAAATGAAAAGTAAAATTAAATCATTACATTGTCGATGTGACGTTCATCTATGTCTAATAACACTAACATGCTAATGACATTAGGGATGACTTCCTTCATCTTGATCTCAAGAATTGAAAATATTAATTCCTCCATATCTTGTATTTGGTAATTGTGCCTATAAAAAAAATTAACTTTTATTTAAATGTTACAAATCTTTTAAACTAAAATAGAAATAAAAAATTAAAAAAAAAAAAAAAACATTGCACTTACATCTCACTTGAAGCAATTCCATCGTGCTTAAGTTACTATTTGACTCTTTAAAGTTATTGCATGTACCATATGTCCGCCACTAATTAATATACATTTAACAAAAAACAAACAATAGTTAGTATATATAACATAGTGATAAAATTAACATGGTAAACAAAATCAAATAAACGAAAGGAAAAAAAAAAATACCTGACTAGACCCTGACAAAGGCAATTCACATTCTAAGTTGTGTGAGGTGGCTCATCTTTTTCTTTAACATTTTTTCCTTTTCTCCATAACACCTTTTGGCCTAGCAGCACTTCCACCAAATCCTTCTTTAGTCTTTATTCCCTTCACTTTAATATTAATTATTTCCACTACATACAGCCTTGTCAATATTAGTCGATAGAACTTCATGATTGTTGGTCTCCATGTCATGACCTTCTAGACATGCATTTATAGCATTTGAAGCCCCGGTTAAAAAAATCAACAGTTATTTTAAATGTTTCTTTAGTCATTGCGCCTTTAGGTGCAAATTGAGCATGCATTTCACCTACACAAGGTCCTTGTAACGGGTCTTCAGGTATTTTGAAATGACCAGTCGCTATATCATTTCCACGTTTTGCATGCTTTGTCCATTATATTTTTTGATGAAAGAGATCGAGCTTTCAGATTGTGCGAGCTAGCATAAAATTCTTTGCAAATTCAAAGCTTTTAAAAGTAAATTTCACTAAACCAGCAGACATGTCATATTGGGCGGTATGTTTAAATCACTTCTTGTGAGAGACAACTTTATATTCAGTAATTTCCCCATTTTGAGACCAAGTACGCATACTACTATCATAAGCGATTGATACCTCATATATATTGGAACATCTTAAAAACTTCAGCAGTATAAATAGTTGTTGTATGCCTCAAAATATTGTTCCAAGCTTCAAGGAACTCACATGTGGCATATGTTGATTGGGGGGACAGGAGATTTGAGTTTGTTAATCTAGTTTATTACAATCTTAGAACGATGCGCATAAGCGTAGACTACACAACCATAAATTACACAAGAGTTACATTTCCAATAACATAAGATGGTATCGAATATTTGAATTAAATAGGTAGCGGTTAAAACAACTTCGCCCTAATATGAGTTAGGGACAAACACATGGAAAAATGAGGCGATGTGATTTTCTCTAACAAATGACGATTTTTTCTTCTCTAATACATTTTAAAAGTTATTTAAAGACAATAGAGGTGGGTGTCAACTTCAAACTTGGAGGACAAGTGTCATTGATTGAGCCCGGAGAAAGTTAGTGTAACTTATCTTTTATTTTTATTTTTTTCTCTTTAAAAAACATACACAACAATGTTTTTCTAACTAGTTAAACATTTTTAACCTATATATACTCACTTTCTTTCATAATAAGTGTTTATTTTTTTTTTTACTTTTAGGCTCATCTCTAACTTAATCTATCTTAATACAATTTGTAATTGTATTTAGATACACTTACTCAAAGATACAACCAAAAATAAAAAATAGATGTTTATTATAAAACGGATGGAGTGTTTTGTACAAAATTCGTAACCAAATGAAAAAAAAGAGCTCATACAAACATAAAATTGTCACTAATTCTTATCAATAGATGACAGGTCGAGCATTTATAGTATCATCGATCGATTGAGAAAAAAATAAAAAAGGAGTGGAGTAACATTCTCTCCTAAACTTTAATCAATAACTAATGAAAAAATAACGACAAGATCCAAGATTTGGCAAATCTAATCTAAATCAATAGAAATTAGAGCTTGTTAACATCTAATTGATTTTAAAAAAAATGAAAATGAGAGAGGCCATATTCTAAATCATGACATTACCCAAAATATGTGTGTGTGTGTGTGTATATATATATATATTCTAAATCATGATTATATTAATTAAATATCGGAACACAATTGAGTTGTACTTAATATTTTGTCAATTCAACCAAGTTGGTGCTTACTTGCCTTACAAGCATTATTCTCAAAAATCTAATTTCTCAGATTGTACCAATGACAAGAACATCATAAATCAAAATCGTTGCTCTATTATTCCAAAAAATATCAATAATTAACTAGTAGTGGGTCTCTGATTCTCATCCCGTGATGCATTGTTGAGAATAAAATCAATCTGCTTATCTTTATCATATATCCCCATAGGAAATATATCAAAAACCAAAGTACACTAATCAGGTAAACCCCGTCAAGATTCCAAGCTAAATATGATAAAATCCTTGGTTAGCCTCGTTCTTGTGAAACCAATTTTTTTGGGAAATTTGTAAAGAAATATAATCTGGCCAGCACAATTGAGTTTTGCAGTGGTTTTACTACTATGTCTGCTGTTTCCTTCTAGATATATGTTTCAAAATACACGTAAAGGAAACAAAAAGAAAGGGGTATACTTAATGAAAACAGCAATGACAAAACGAAAGGTTCCTATCACAAATTGTTTCCTTCCTTTCTTTATTTTAAAAAATATCTACATAGAATGGCATCAATAATTCAGCTTAAATTGTAACAAGATTTTTAGTGAGCTAATAAAAGACAATTCGGATCATAGCAATTATAACAATTTTTTGTTACAATGGAGAGGCTAGAACTCAGACCTCTGGGAGGGAAACACTACCGCTAATTGAGTTAGAATCCATTGGCTAACACAACCTCGATTAGAATTTTGAACCCAATATATTATTTATCATAGCTTTTTTAAAAAAAAATGAACACAAAATAGCTTATCCTAAACACCTGTTTGAAAATATAATCTGAAGAAAACTTTTAAATTGGAAAATAAGATTAAATATTAAAAATTTAAAATAGTTATAAGTTCTAATCATATTATATATAATTAAAATAAATCTGAAATAACTTCAATTTACTAAGTTGGCTAATTATATATTATATAACAAATTGATAAAATTTATAAGGCAAGTAAATTCTTTCTTTAAAAAATTGAAGTCTTGCCTACTTAATAAACAGTTCTATAAATAAAACCCAAGTCACTTGGGTTAGCTAGGTTGAATTTTCATATAGGTAATGCCGAAGTACATAAATAGGTTAGGTTGCTGGACCTTCGTATGTCACACGTGACCATTGACCGAAAAAAAAAGTAACTTGACCTATTATTACCTTTATTTCCCATGTCAAAAAGAGCTTTTGCGTAGCTAAAATATTAAAGAATCAATTTTAAAGGTCATCAAAGAAGGTCACGAGCATAAACACTAGGGGTGTGATGGGAGTCCCTTCTTAATTAATGGGAGACCATGACCAATGAATCTTAGTAGATGATCCATTGAATACATTCAATGATGGTCATTCTAAAGTCTCAAAATTATTCTTTGATTTTTAAAAATTATGAAGTTCAATCTAAAAAGTTGAAGATAACTTTTTCAATGTGTCTTGAAAATGTGATAAATATTAATTATCCATTATCTCTTTATGAAGAAGTCTTTCTCTCCCCTTCACTATAAAAAAGGAACTTGTGAGGAAGAGAATAGAAAAAATATGAGAAGAGCAACAGAAAAGTCCCGTTAAACAAAATCTCGATTTATATTAGATTTTAAGGCACTTCCCATATTTGGTCTTTAGAGGAACCCAGGTACTATAAAAGTGATTCTTAATAATTGTAATTGTAACCAACAAATAGCATACCATAAAATTAATCAATCACATGAGGCAACAGAAAGTGCGACCCTGAGGTCGTTAGAAGTTCCACATATATACATTCTGTAAGTTTCAATTTCTTGTTGAGAAACACTACCACTGCGAGCTGCGTAATGGTTACCACTAACTGAATCGCGCAGCGAAAAAATAATCTCCCTGAGGATTGGTTCATGACCATTGAGAAGATTGCCCATGCTCAAAACCTTTCTCCAAGACTGGTTAGCTGTGGGAGGAACAAACATGTTTGATAACACACCCCTCTCATGATTCCTCACTTCTAGTTTCTTGTCAAACTCCTACATGCAAAAAAGGAAAGGCGAATTACATGTCAATCAAATGCCCAAGAACACGAAGGATTCTTGCATAAACATCAGTTTAAGAACAAAAACTTAGATCAAGTTCTTTAGCTCTATTTCATCTATTTATCCAATCAAAAAAATGACATGTACAAATTTTTATTAAGGGTGTGCACTTTAATTTTTAAGTTACTAATTACTAATTTTAATTAAAAAAAATGCAGTCATTCTTTGATTGCATAAATGGATGAAATGGACCTAAAATACTTGATTCAAGTTTTGTTCTAAGTTTAACACCTTGTATTTAGACATACTCACAATAAAAGTGGGGAACACCAAATTTATTCAAGATACATTTCCTCATTTATAAGTCCCACTAACTTCATTGTGAGTGCGTGTAAATATGAGGTGGTAAGCTTGTCTCCACCCAAGAATTTTTCCAGGAAGAATTTCTTTAGGAATATTACATAGAATAACAAGGTATTTCAAGGTGGAAATGGATCACCTCATGTATATCTTCACCATTAATTAAGTAGGTGGTCCCTAACTTGGGCCCCACAAATAAACACAATTAATGATAAAGATCTATATACGACAAGATCATGTCAAAATATCACATGAGAGGATCCACTCCCTTTCAAGGCATAGAAGCATTTCACCTTTTCAACAATGGTTTCTGCCAAGCTTGCTCCTGATTTTGGAACATTAAAGTCATAGTAATCGCTGAAAATCTCTCTGGAAAGGCGCGGTGCTCGTAAAAACTTGCGATGAAGAGAAGCTGCGAGAGTCAGTAATTTCTCAACACGTTCGAAAGCAACACCAAGTTGTCTTAAGTCTTCAATAGTCTCACTCTCGTTAGACAAGCGATTTACTGCAACAAAAATGGAAATGAGTTAACCAATATTCTTTTCCCCGGAAGAGCCAAACTCATAATTGGATACCTTGCAAAGGCTTCAAACCAGTTGCCATGGTAACGTAAAGTTGCTGCATCTCAGTCACCATCTGCTTCAGATCTCCATAACTAGTGTGACTTAATGTGTCCGCTGCTGCTCTGAAGGAAGTACACACCATTTGCTCAAGCAATTCATGCGGTGGTAGAGTTTCAAGATAATGAAGCACCTGGAAAAGTAACAGCATACAGATTAGAGTAGACAACATGAGATACATCGACAGAAAATCATATCTCAAGCAATCCAATTATTGTACAAGTAATCTTTTTCCTATCCACACAAATAAGCAGGAGCAAGTTCATTTGAAGAATGTTAGTTTGATGAGTTGATCACCAGAAAATGTTACAAGTGAACTATACTAATTTTTCTGGATAAAAGAATAATTTTATTAATAAGAGAATACAAAGAGATAGGAGGACAAGGTGAATTATAGTAATTTGAACTTTCAGCGGCATTTCATGAGTGGCCATCAACTCATGGTTTAATCCTTAGTTTAAGGCATAGCTTATGTGAACACTTGTGCTATAAAAGCATACATTTGCTTGTCCTTTCTTGACACTTCTAATTAATTAATTTTGCACAAGGCCCTAAATTAACAGAGCAGGACAGCATTTCAAGGAAGATCTAGCTATATAAAAATGGATGAACACTATCAACTTTGATTACTCGGTGCCCATGAAATAAAATAAACATGCTTGCATCATGTGTGTGCGCGCGTGTGCATGCGCATGCTGTGCGTCCAAAGTAAGTATACTGAAAAAGATGCCATTGCCATTACTCAATGACCATAGTCAAGTAGTATCTAATGCCAGAAATGAATTCAAAAGCTTGAAACTACTGAAAGTTCTTGCTGCTCTAACCATTTGAAGCACCTAAAAGGCACATATGCATAGGATGTGGAGACTAATACTCATCAAAAACCGTACAAAGTTCTTTTAATGCTGAAATAAAATTTAAGATTCCAAATACCACTTTCAAACACTTCTGGGACATATTTGGATAGGGTTGAGATAGCCATTTCTTTAACATATCTCTGCTTTGAAGCCCAAATATCTAGCCCAAATATCTGGAGCACTTATCATGTTCATTGAGAATTCAAACTAGCTGTAGCACTGCCAAGCAGCAACTAAAATATGCTATGTTTCACAAAGATGGGTCCACCATAAACCATATATAGGGTTAATGTTATGCTAACACTGTTTTACATTTTACTTTCATCCTTTAGTTTCTTTCTGTTTGAGTTAATATTTTTAAGGGATATCATCTGTTTCTAGTTACAATTTTTCTTTTCTTCCCTAGTTCCTAATCAGAACACCATCCTTCTTTTGGCTTTATTTATTCATTTCTTATGCCCATTCTTCTGCCAATATCTATAGTGGCACTCAAATTGTTGATACAAAGAGCATGAGTCCCAAAGCAACTGGGTAAGACAAGAAACTCCCATTTGAAAGTGCATGGCTATCCCCATGCAGTGGACTCATTACGTTGAAGTGGTATTAGAGCTCAGTTTGTCCTTTTCCTGATTGCAGCTCATTCGCATTAACAGAAATGTCAGCATGAGCTCCAAATCGGCTGGAATTTAAACAGGGAACTCCCATGTCACACTGAGACTCTCTCCTCTTAGCAGCCTGGCTTTTAGGATTGAGATCACATCACTGCATCAAATGACTTATAATTCGAGCTTAATTGTACCTCAATGGATCATCCTATTTAATGATCATTTCACCTTATTAGTGTACGAAATCCTTACAAAACTTCGTCCAAAATTCTAAGGATAGCAATATCTACTTCATAAATTCTTAATCAAATTTACCTCTTGTAGGTCATTGAGTCCTATGTAAAACCACTCCCCTACTCTGTAGCAAACATAGGTAAATTTCATGTCACCCACAAGAAGTGAAGATGATTACTGCAAAATGAAGACACAAGAAATGCATGGGCATGGGCATGGCCACAACTATGATTAAGATCTACTAGGATCCATCAAGAATGAAAAATGAAGTAATGGCTAAAGGTTTTGATGGTTCAACTGTCCAACCAACGTGAGAAACCAAGAAACAAGAACCGTGTCATCCTAGTATAAAATTCCTAACGGTCATAACACACTGTTTCCCAATAGCAAAACAAAAGAAAATTTCTAGAAAAAATACTTACTTTTTCTCCTTCTCTATTGGGATCGAGAAGAGGCTTCTGTTCGGAAGCAGGAAGAGAAGGAGAGCTATTCCAAATCTCTCTCCATAAATTCCCTTGCTCAGACATTCTCTTTGAAAGCCGGCCTCGTGGAGGCCATCTATCTTTTGACTTCTCATTTTCAAGAACACTGGATGATAACGAAGATCCACTGCCCTCAGGTTCATCCTCTTCCCAATCCCCCGGAGAATGCCACCGAATAAAATCTTCAAAAACAGCTTCGGGATTTGCCGCTTTAAATGCTGACATATCTAATAGCATCAAATCCAATTATTGCTGTCATATGTCTTATGTTATTAAAATATTTTTTTGAGGAATATTGGCATGCATTATTAACGTAAAACAAGCATTCAAAAATCCACCAAAACTACGATAAAACAAACATAAAACAAAATTAATGTCACAACATTCAATAAATTATATATGGAAATTTCTTCTCCCAAAAATCCCACTTTTGGATTAAAAGTTACATTACGTAAAATCCTGCCTATAAAATTTCATATACTTGAAAACCAATTTGTAGTTCAGTTTATTTTTTGACAAGATCACATACAATACACTTTTGAAAATATAAACTTTTAAATGTATGATCAACACAAGAATGATTCAAAATTGAAAAATTGGATTGATGAAAATTCAATTATATCAATTTAATTAATGGCATTGGTACATCAAATCTTACACTAAATATAAAGCATCATAATCATTTTGTGCATGGGTGAGTATACATTAGATTATCTTTTAATACCTCAACCACCTACTTCCAGAAACCAGAATTGACAATTTTCTCATATGAAAAAAAAAAAAAGAAAAGAACTTGAGACATGAATCAATAATAACCCAGTAATGTTACAAATACATATATACTATTACCTGAAGTTAGTATATCCCTTTCCAGCTGTGCAGAAAAATTCTGCAAATAAATAACAGGTAATGCTAAGTAACAATGTAACATATGAAATGACTTGTATATCAATCCTATGGCATGTTTTCCTTGAGTTCTAGAATTAAAAGTAATATACACATGACTTAAGAAAATTGAAATGAAAATGAAGCTTAAGAGAGTTCAAAGAAGGAGATGGGTACTTAGTCACTACTCGAAACATTGTTTCTATAATTCGAACTTAATTTCATACAATTTCATACACCATTGTTTCCTAAATTTTGTATACTTCCATCAAACTCAGGGCCAGATTGTAAGTATTGATGTTTTGTTTAATATTTTAGTGTAATAAAGGGAGCCTAATACAAAGATAATAATACTTGTAAATGTGCATTAGAAGTTCCACGGCTTACTCTCTTCATTTAACATTTTATGCACTGCCTGCAAGAGGTTTGAATTGTCCATAGAATGTATTCACTTCTCACGTCAACAGTTTTTAATTGATGATAATCTGTGTATGTTTTCTACCAAAAGTTGACAACAATTATGAATTGCATACACCGTTGAGGGTGGCTAATCACAATAGTAAATGTACATGCAGGTATACGAAAACTTTATGGTTGGTGAAAAGGGAACAAAACACAAATCAGGATCAAAATAGGGAATGATAGACACCACTCTTCTTCAAGCAACACAATGGCATTCTTACACCAACAACATTGTAAGCTTTTAATTATAGCCTTATCAATTAGTCTTCACATAATATCAACTTGTGGTCATGTCAGGCGTACTCACGTCTGAAACAAAACTCCAAGCAACCAAGAGGCTACTGATCTCATCACAGGCACATATAATTCATACTTCTTAACACCACAATGCATGAGCCAACAGATTGGCTCAAGTTGACACTACTAAGAGACTATATTCATGTTCCTGTATACTGTAACATGGATCAAATCCTTACGTTTAGCCTCAATTAACTATTTGATATTGTTTTTAGTCATTTTATCCCATGTGAAATATATTAGAGGCCTATGTGGTCCAAGATTTTATAGTCAAACGATTATGATTAGATGCACTGCATGAGTTGGAGCTTACGAATGAGTCACCAAAGGCTTCAACAGCCTGAAGCCGCTCTTCATGCATGTCTTCTGTCATTAGGGGTGGTTCCTGTGGGATAGCAAACAACATCCAAAGCATTATATCCTTCAAAATTGATGTAGTACAACACAACAACAATTTCTCACTGGTACCGGGATGTTGGAGAAACCTGTGTGTATGGGGCGTGCATACTTTGATATGACTTGAGAAGCATCATAGAATCAACAACACCAGCTGAACCACTCCTAGTGAAGTCTGAAGATTTTTTATCATTAAATAAGTCCACATTTCTAGGCTTTCTGTTAAACATTATAAAATAAATGGGTAAAGTCAACATTGAACACTCTCTAAATATATAAGCAATGGATAAAAGAAATAGTAAACTAGCAATACCTTCCAAAAATGGGAAGAAACTAACACAATCACATGTAAAGGCAAGAAAAACTGATTTTCAGTATAAAATTTAGCAAATCTGCAAAGGGTATAAGACACAAATCAAAAGCTAATGCTTCATATGGTCTGCATGACAGCAATAGATCACTGTAATTATGTTGCGTACCAAAAACCAAAGGCCTAATGTTTCAGGTAACAAATCTAAAGTCTGTCAGTCCAGATTTGTTAAAAGGTGGACAAATGGGAGGTATGAACCAATCTTAAATTGAGAAGTTTCAATGCTTTGCTATGAGGTTTCTGTAATAGGAAAATTTTAAGAAATACTAGATATTAACTGTAACCCTAACCTAACAACACATCGATTCCAAAACCCAAACATCACATAAGGCAAACAAATAACTTTAGACTAACCAAATTGTTGTCATTACCTTGATAAGAATCTAAAAGCAAGGAAATCACTAATTGCCTGTCATCTATCAGTTACCCAGTCCCAATTGAAGTCCCTAGACATGCACAAGGTACAGAACAGGATACTAGATAAAATGAAGATAGTTTCTGAATCACTGAGCATTTTTAAGCCACAGAGATCCTCCCTTCCCTTCGTTGCCTAAGATGCATGTCAAGGCGACTCCTGTGCTGAGTTTCTTAACCAGTTATGCAAGAAAAAATAGGGAGAGCACAAGAATATATTAATTAGACTACCCACTATTTGCCAATCATCTGACAAGAACAAAAATGTTCTCATACACAACAATCCAAACTAATCACCCTCGATCCCTCTGTTAAAAACCAGCCAAAGATATCAACCACCAAAAGCAAACACGAAAGGGAACAAAGGGCCATCCTGGCTTAACCTATTTAGCTTTAAATAAATATGGATAATGTAAAAACTTAAATTGAAATTAAATTTAACATTGGAAGTAATTAGTGAAATATCCATAAGAGAGTAAGTTGTTATCTTATTGAGCAGCTAGAATCAGATTAAAACAACCGAGCAGGCTCTCACTTGCTAAGTTCACCTGTCAACTTCGCCAGAAAAACCCTCCCTTGGTGTCTGTATATTGAATGAGTCATCCCCGACTACACTTTCATCCTGCAATCCAATTAAGACGAATGTACACTTACATATGCCAAATAGATTAAGAAAAAAAGTTGCTAAAATAATCAATCAAACCTCTGAAAGAAAGAGAGAAGAAAAGGTTTGTAACCTCGTCCATGGAGTCTATATGATCCATACTTCCAATACAATCTTGATAATCTTCAATCAGTTGACTCTTCTTGTCAATGCATATTGCAAGCTGAACAGCAAGGCAGAAATGAATCACCTTAGACCAAAGCATGCAAGCTCGCAGAAATATTTATAATAATTTTTCTTACTAGTTATTAACCGAGAATTTAATTCAGCCACAGCCCTGGGAAGGGTGTCTAATTAAGCCAGTGGAAGTACATATTGAAATTATCTTTAAAATTCAAATCAAAATTATCAACAACTATATTTCTGTACTCAATAAATTAATTTATTAAAATAAGAGAATTACCATCTGAAGTTTCTGGTTAATCAAACACGTGGAAAGGTCGATTGATCCATTAGCTGGCATCCGGGGTAGTAGTTGTGACTCTTCCCAACACCACCTAATCTCTCTAACAAACTCTATCCATAGCACAGCAATAGCTGAAAAAAGAGACAAATATCAAGTGATACAAATGAAAATATACACTGTAATTAGATGACTCAGAAATCAATCCCCTGAGGTGATTGATTTGTTGATACTCTCATTATTAGGTTTAGGCTAAACAACAAATCGACCCAAAACACTTTTATTTAATATATACCACGTATATTGCAGTTGCCAAACCAAAGAGCATGCAAACAAAATTGTGCAAAAAGAGATTCAAGAGGTGCGCCTTTAATAGCTCGAGAAGTCTTATGTCCACCATCAGTAAAATTTGAGAATTCCACACCTGCAGACATTACATCACTAGTTATAGCAAAACAATGTATACTATCAACATCAAATTTTAACAATCAAATATCCCAGCATGCCTTGTTAGGAACCCCATGGATACTTAAAATCATTCGGTGGGCAGGTATGCAGCAGACCTTAAGTTGTAGATGTAATAAATTTAAATAATAATAATAACAATAACAATAATAATAATAATAATAATAATAATAATAAGTAAAGGAAAAAAAAATATTTAAATAGATGAAAATGTTCTCCAATTTATTATGATTTGCATGTGAGATAAGGGCAACTTTTCCCTTCAAGAACTTGAAAATAGTGCTAGTGATTGTTCAACCCCCTACTTAAATTTCTTTCATATCCTTTTTTACTTGAAAGAAATAACCAATCGCCCAATTAATGATCTCTATCTATGCAAACAGTAACATATTCCTTCAATTCATTTTGGACTTGCAAGCAATGCTGTTTTTCCTTGTCCAAGAATAATCAGTTTGAAATTGGAAAATGTAAATAAAATCACACTGGAAGCAATTCTTTTGCTCTCTAGTGCCCAAGGCACTGGTACCCTGCCCTGCATGCAGATTTATTGACCATTGTAGATGCAGAATCTAATCATTAATAAAATACAAAAAAGTGAAACCAGTGCTACCGAACTATTCATCCAGGATGGGAAGACAAAATATAGGAGGCAGAAGAGCTAAGTACCCTCAATAAACAGTTCTTTTAGCACACGATCTCTAACTGTTGGTGGAGGTATAACCATTGAGGATTTCAAATTATCAGCACCTGGAATTTCAACTGCTTCAAGGCAGAAGTGGGGAAAATGGTGACCCATGTACCAAAATTAAATAGCATTACTAACCATGAAAAATAAAGCCTGCATGAATAAGTAAAATATACCATAGAATGTACCAAAACAAATTCAAACCTGAAACAAAATCTTCCATAAATTGTGCCTCAAATGACATTTGCAACGCATCAACTAGAAGATGCAACTGAGATGCAAATCCAATCTGACTACCTTTAGAACTTTCAAGTCTATATGTATAGAAATGATAATAAAAATTAACTTTCATAAACTATTTAAGCAGCATAAGAAATTATCAAACTTCAATTATGAGTTTTACTAGAGATGGTGGCTTAAACAAAGGACAGATTATATCTATTTATTGCCACGACACAATATATATACACAGACACACAGACATATATATAGCTTTGTTAAATTATGCAAGGACCTTTAGGAAATTCTTTGAAAACGTAATTGAGTGATGATTTGCATAATGACTTGCATAGAAGTAACCTACACCAATCCATTATACGTGAGATAAGCATTCAGTTGGATACCGCAGAAAATGAAACTTCTGGGCAGTTTGCATTAGCTAATTGACCAGTGATATGAAAACCATGCCAAACCTCATTAATGTTTATTTTATCGAAGTACTTTGAGCATCTGACGATCATTACTAACATAAGCAGCAAATATAGCAACTATTTATCATGAGAATCTTGGTTTCCATACGCAATTATAAATCTTACAAATTTGGAGCAATCCTTGGAGAGATCAACCACTTCTCAGCTTCATGAGGTGAAGCATTTTCCAGTTCAGCCATTTCCATAGAACTTTCAACCATCTTCTCAGACTGTATTGCTATCAGTTCAAAAGCTGCATACAGTGTATGCATAAATTAAATGGAACTGGCCTCGATATTAGAGAGCTTCATGGAAATAATACTGGGTATGTAGCACATGCCATCATTTTGTTTCTTATATGTGTGTGCGCGCTCGCGCACGCATGCTCTTAGCATGGCTTTTATTTTGCTTATGTGCAATAAAATGAAAGATGTGCTATTGGTTACGAAAACCTAGGTCTGTTTATCTGTTTGTAAAGGTTGAAACAGAGGAAATGAGAGAAAGGAGGTTACAAGTGATACTTGGCCAACAATCCATTAAATTAACACAAGCTTAACAATTTCCTGGCCAACCAAAATTGCAAGGAGTAAATGTGTTTCAAAATCAACTTTTATGTACCAAACATAAAAATAGCCTCAAATTCAACGGGTAATCAGTATCCCTTATCATAGCAGGTGCTTAATTACATTAAAAGTTTATACTTTAGATAAACACTGATGCCAACAATGAAAATTTCATAACAACGCATTAAATGTGCAAGTAAAGATGGATATTCTATTGGAAAAAGCAAGATGCACTTTATGCATCTAAAAGTCTTCGATAATAACCCCTTGTCGTTACTGGTAAATTATAACCCATCCCATCCCCACCCAGGCTTCCGCATGCCCACATGAACTCATAAACATACAGAGATACATAAAAAGATGTGTTCCAGTCTTAAAACTTGTCCTATCTAATGAAAGCATCCAAGCAAGATTCAGCAATGTAAACTATTTATATCCACTAGTTCATATATTGGATGTACCTTTAACAGGATCTTCTGCAGAATACCACTCACTCCAAGAACAATCATTATCCCATTGCATCCCATTGGACTTTTCACCGGTACGATTTTCAGCATCAAAGCCTTTCATACAGTCGTCATCATAGGGAAGTGTTCTGTATGTTAGCTTCATTGCAAATTGGACTTTGAAATTATGAATGGATAGATCCAATGTGGAATAGGCCTTCAATACCAAATGGAAATTATCAGGAAAAGGTTTAAAGAAGAGCACCTAGAAGAAGGCAAAATTTTACATAAAACTTTCTGATTCTGACATAAATTACTGGAAAAAGTGATTATGTATGCAAAAAGCCCAAGCAAAATTGCCAGAACAGAAAAGTAAATAAAAAAGAATATATCTTTCATCCAAAACTAAAAAATAAAAAAGAATATATCACAATTAACAAATAACTTTCTTAGAAAGTTCATAAAATTTTAAACGCAAATATTAATGTAAAATGCAACATGAATTTAAAAATAAGAAACATAAAAATAAGACCTATTGCATTACCACCTAGAAACCTTCACTCCTGGTTACTGAATAATTATTTATTCTATCCATTATTTATTTACCCTCAAGATACCCCTACCACATGGGGAAGCAATTTGACCACTCGATTTAGAGCACTAAATACATCAGCATCAGTTTCAAGAAGAGAGCAAATTACATCAGAAAAATGCTAGAAGGGAATATCAAATTCAAAATGGATGTACTCCAACATCAGAAAAATTGACCCAAAATCGAATAAATATTATATTAAATAACTTGGGGTAGGAACTCACAAACTTGGATACAAATAACTCATACAAGCCCTCCAAATGCATAAGTTTTACTGGAACCTGACTACCAATTCGATCTGCCTCAAACCTTCTAGTAAAGACAGTACCCATGCTCTGAATTCCAATATATGCTTTTCGAGAAGGATCATGAACCGGAACAAATGCTGGCCACAAACTATGAAACCAATGTTATGAGAAACCACAACTCTGTTTTAGTTAACTAAACTTCGCAAAGCCAGATATTTCAACAATCTTCATATGTAAAAGTATGTAAACCATAACATTTTGGGGCCAGTTTGTTTTGTGTTTTTCAAAAAAAATAAGCACTTTTTAAATTAAAAGACAAGTATAAAAAAAATTAAGATAAGTATAAAAGCTTTTCCAAAAATATCTGTCTTAGTGCTTTGCTAGTAAGCTAGAAAGAGTAGTTGCCAAAAAGGGGGAAAGAAAGTACTAAAAGAACAAAAGAACCTATATCATAAAAGCAATTTTTATAGCTTAAACAAATACATTTCCAATTAGAAAAACAATAATATTAATGTGCCAATGCACATAAGTTATTGCAAATTTCCACAACTCACTAAATATTACAGAACAAGGAACGATATTTACCTTGAACAATTTGACAAAGCAATTGCGACAGCACTCAAGAGCTTGCTAGCCTCTGGTGGGTCAAGAACAACACCGCTTGCACTTTGAGGAGCAATAACCTAGTGATATAGACGACAGGTAGTGTTTCTTAACCTTTGTGAAAAAATTAAGATTCAAATGAAAGGCATGACACAACATTAAAACATACCAAAAACTCCTTCACACCAAAACATAACTGCAGATCATGCAAATCAAAATTCCAGTCCGCAGGTTTTCCTGCACCAACTAGAAGCCAAGATAGATTAAAACAACAATAATTTTCTGCACCCCAACCCAACCTCAATCACCTAAGCATTCACAAGCAAAAGAAAAATCTCAATTACCATCAGGGCTGGTCTCAAAATAGTACTCCATGCAGTAACTTTTCATGGCATACTTCATTTCAGATTTCACCTTGTACAAATTACCGAAATTCTCCAAGAGAACTGCACCTTTTTCCTTGAACCAAATACAAAGAGGAAGTTCATTCAGCTCTACGAAGGAAAATGGCACAATACTTTCTCTTCTCATTTTTCAACACTGTATCATACTTAACACACTGTAGTAATCATAATCCAAAGAACAAAAAATCACAAACAAAATTGCATTTCAAAACACCACTAACACAAATAAATAGACATGTAGAATATGATTTTTTTCCAATGCTTACCAATAAATTATTTGGACCATCAGACATCCAAAGGCGACAAACTGCCTCTATTTCAGAAATAAACCTATAAAAACACGATTAACCGAAAAAATAAATTAATTAAATTCAACAAAATCGCCATCATTTCTTCTATGCAAAATCAAGAGCAGAACTAATGTGAACTAGGAGTAGCACACCGTTCCCACGAAGAAGCAAGTGTGAAATCATCAAAATGCTCAAGCTGCCAGCAACATCGAAAAAGGAAACAATAAGCAATAGCATATCTCCAATCCGTCAACAAAGAAAAAAAAAGCTCTAATTGCGCAGTTTTAGCAGAAATTTAGGATTAAGAACGCACGCTTTCTTCTTCTTCTTCTTGATCTTCGTCATGTTGTTCTGCGAGTTCGTGATCAGTAGAAGCAGCTTGGATCTTCTTGCCGGTGCTTGAGGAAGCCATGGAAGATTCTAGAACGATTTTCACGGAATGCGCTGCATCACCATTGAACTGTTTCGATTTTTCCCTTTTGCGTTTTTCTTTTAGGATGTTAAGAGATCAATTATATTGCGTCGATTGTTCTTGCTTACTGTGGAGATCTGAATGTGTCGCAGAGTGAAACAAATGCCTCTTTTTGGTACCTATTAGTTTAGTGGCCGCATTGAAATTATTTTAGATTTATAATTTTATTTTTTTATATAAATTATTTAACAGTCAGTGTTTTCGACATGTTATGAAATTGAATTTACTCAATAATGGTATTCAATTCCTTGAGTTGGAACACAATAATAGTAATGAATTTAATTCTAATAAAAATTTAATTCTTGAAAAGAGGTTCAAAGTAAATCAATAGTACTTTTAGTCATTTAAAAACTCTATTTGAAAACTTTAACATAAACTAAAAAAAAAAATTAAAAATGTCATTTACCATTTGTCCCTCTTTTCTTCTTTATTGAACCCCTCTCTTCAAAAGTGATTTCTCTTCTCTACCTCCTCCTCTCCATCTAGCCCTTCTCCTTTCACTTCCTCCTCTCAGCCTCCCACCTATTGTCCAAACCATCCAAAAAAAAGGAATATTCCTTTCGTTTTTTGTGACAAAGAGCATTAGCTACTTTGTTTTTTTTTTTTTGTCGACAAGCATCATGTTATCAAACACAATTAGAACATCTCCTTTAATTTTAAATTAAGAAAGATTTAGTAGGGTTAAATAGTATAAGTTTAGTAAAATTTAAAATTTAAATTAAAAAAAGACTCGATAATATTAGTGAAAATAGTGCGTGCGAGAAAATTCTTTTCAAGATAGGTGTGAAAAAAATTCAAACATGTAATTAATATAAATAGATTATCCTTATAAATGAAATCGAGTCAGTGTAGTTCAATCTTGAGAAGAAAGGAGAGTGCTTTCATAGTCGAGACTAAGTTAGTAACCAATTTGATTCTGGGTCGTTCGTGTAAACTTCAAAAAATTGATGATCTACTTTACAATATTTTTGTCACTATACTTTTATCACTTTTGCCACCATCTAATATAATTAAACAATAATTAACTCTCAATAAATCCCATTCCTCTCTATCTCTTGTCCTCCAATCTTCTCCTCCCTCTTGCCATTTGTGAGTACACCATCTCTTAAAACCAAAGCAAGTTTCCCCCAAAATGAAGGTCACCAGTACTTTTAATTACTCGTAATACAGGAGATAAAAAAAAAGTACAAAAAATTAACTTGACTTTGAACTAATGAATTAATTTCAAAGGGGGACGAATTTACTCTTTTACCCTTACTGTTCAAACTATTTACCAAATTACCCTCATTGGCGAATTCGCTTGCCCCGTTGGCGAATTCGCCTGCCCCGTTGGCGAATTCAACCTACCTAAATAGTTAGTATACTTTAACATTTCTCTAAATTAATATATCAATTACCTTGAAAAAATCCTCCCAAACTTATTCTTCAACTTCAAACTTATTGTTGATAGGGTTTTAGGTAAATCCACTTAAGCTACTGAAAAGATCATATGCCTCGACAAAATGTTTTTTTTTTAAAGTCTTCATTCTATTTTTTATAAGTTGCTTAGTAACATGTGGACCAATTGTTGTTCTTAGAACCCGCACCACATTGTTATACACTTCAGGTGTCCATGAGCCATTACGCCTATTGCCTCTCGCTGATACTTCTAACAATGCATTCAACAAAGCCAGATACATATATCATCAAACATCCTAAGTTGTCCATAGAAAGCTGACTGGTGTTGGCTTTGATTTTTTTCCTCCTTCGTCATCTTTCCGCTTGCATAATGTCTCAAAATGCATGTAAAACAAAATAGATCTTATCAATTACAAGCCACATCTACATTATGTAAATTATATAAAATTAATTGCATTAAAAATAAATCGAAGGAATATTAAATCTATGCTTATATATTTAGTAGTTCTTTTAGTTGTACCAAAAAATTAGTAGTTCTTTTAGACATCTATAGCTAAAGTCCAAAACCTTATCCTACAAATTAGTGATTCATTATTACTTATTACCAATTTACATCATTATAAAATGACGTACATCGATAATAATGAGTCATTGATTTAGCATTTAGAGGAAAACAAAGCAAACACTTGGACAGAAACAATTGGCCGTAACAATAAGAAAGAACCACAAGTCGAAGAATCCTCTGTCGCAGTAGGGGCAGACCACCGCTGTCGCATATGGAGTGGGGGAAGAGGTGGACGGTGGTGGGGTGGTGAGATTTGGGGGTGGGTGGGTAGATTAGGTTTTTTTTTTAAAATTTTTTAAAACGGGGCGGGTCGGGTCGGGTTATTGGTTGGATCCAAACAGCTCTGTTCCGCCTATGTGGCGTGTCCACGTGTCAAGCCGCGTCAGCGACGTCAAGCACCACGTCGGCACCGTTACCCATCCACCGTTAATAGAGACTAAAACCAAATTTTTTTTTCAGGGATTAAAACTTACACAGAGGGACTAAAATCAAACTTTCCCAAATTACAGGGACTAAAATCTTAATTAACCCTAAAAAGAGTCATTGTTTATTTTATTTTTGCAAATAAGTCCTTGATGAAAAACACCCATCTTCCCACCTTCCATCTTTTTCCTCGAATCCAGTCCACAACATGCTCCAAACACACAGAAAATGAAACTCCATTGAAATCCACTCTCATGAGTCACGACTCTTTAGCAACAAGGGTGCATTCTCACTAACAAGAAGACTCTTACTCCTCCTTGATTTCTTCTTCCCAAACTTAGGTGTAGTACTAACAATTTCAAGAGTTTGGAAACTTTAAAGCAGCTTTAACTTGATAATCCACCAATTATTCAACTTCAAACAAAGTTACAAGATTTTCAGTAATTAAGTTCAATTGAATATCAATTATCAAAAAGAAAGATTCAATTGAAATACCTAATAAATTAAAATACCCTAGTTTTAGCAAGACAAACTAATTAAAGAAAATCTACTAGAGTTGACATCCAGAATCCAAAAAATAAAAAAAGGATCCACTTTCACACACAACAAACACAGAAAGCAAAGTGATGGATGATGAGGTGCGAATGAGGGAGTGCAACCTCTTTCATTCATGGGTGAAAATTGAGATTAGTAGAGAGATGAGAGTTATTTTTCTTAAACTGATTATTCAGAATAAAAAGACCAAAGTGAGACACACAGGCCCAATGAATGTTATTTTCCCTAAATTATTATGCAACTGAAAAAATTAAAAAAGAGCCAAATTTATTCATTTCATCAACAGTTGAGAGCGAAGGTTACGACACCGCTACACCGACATCCATGGCTAGCGACAATTTGACGGCAACATCAGGAGCCAACAATGGGCGACGCCAGATCCGTTGACATGCAGCACATCAAGGTCTGGAGCGGAGAACCACCCCCGAGGCGGATGAGGGCAAGCCACGTCTGAGTGGCGACGATGGAGAGAGAGAATATTTGTTTCCCGTTTCAGTGAAACAAAATAGAGGGGAGGGGCTAGGCACGAGAAGAAAAGGAAGGGTTGTGCTTGTGCGTGGCGGTGGTGATGCAGCGTCCATGTGGCTGCTCAACTTTTGTGTTGAGGATGGAGGTTGAAGACAGTAACACAAGCTCAGGAGGGCAAAATTGACATTTTAAAAAAGGAGGGCAAGAGGAGAATTGTAGCATGTCCGTGCAACTCTTCACAAACGCGAGAGCTAAGAATATGAACTAATGCTTTGAAAATTTGACTTAATCATTTGTTGAAGAGATATATTAAAAATGGAGTAAGACATCAATCAGTGACAGCAAGTTGCTGAAAGTCTTATTATTAACAAATTTAATTTAATAATTTATTCAGGCTATCTGGGTCAAGTTTAAGTTATTTAGATTATTATTTTAGTTTTTGACAATCAGGACCCATTGATATGGGAATTATTTTTAATTAAATTAGGTTTATTTTTTTATTTTATCTTTAGATTAAATTTGGTTTTATCTTTAGTTTTAATTTTAACTTAATGTGAGAGGTTATGAATACCTCAACAAACATGAGTGGTCATAACTTTTGATTAATTGAAATTTAAGGATTTATTTTCATTTTAGAAAGCATTAAATGTACAAGGTGAGTGATTTGCTTGGATCAAGAAATTGAGTAATCTCATTCTAAAGTAATTCTCAATTTCTTGTTCTTATCTCAATTATTTACGTTTCTAAGGACATGTTCCTTATGAGTTTAGTAAGGAGAATCTTCATTCTATTTTTTATTCCAAGTCAAAATGTGTGTTAGAGTTTTAGGATCTTTATATCCTTGAAGTTGTGAGAGTTTCTGGTTGAGATTTTGGTCACGAGTTCATTTGCAAAAGAAAAAGTGACAAACTATTATTGCAATTTTTTAAAACTTGATATTTGATTAGTGTGATGGCAAGTGATGTAATTTTGACACTCATTTTTAGGGCTGTACACTGGTCGAGTTAGACTTGCCCGTGATAGAGACCCGATTCGCCTTACGTGAGTCAGGTCATTTTTGTGGTTTTTGGGTTGGGTACCCGTGACCCGCCTGAGACGGGTTATGTTAGGCGGGTCGACAGGTGACTTGTCATTTATTTGTTATTATTTTTTATAATTTAAAATTTTATTTTTTTATTTAACTTGTTTATTATAATAAAAATCTATTTTTAATTTAAAATATATATTATCTTTTAATTCATAAAATGAGTTTAGGTAAAAAAAAAGAAATAAATTAATAAAAAAGATTTTTTTGTTTTTTTAATGAATATAAAATAATATTAATAATAATTAAATAATAAAACAAAAGTGACGGGTTGATAGGTGGCACGATTCGAACCCAACACTTGACCTTACCCAAATAATGTGTCAAAGGGTTCTATTTGCCTATTTGTTGGCCTGAGTTAAAGGGAGTTGGCTTGAGTTGGATTCAAATTCTACTCATTTTTAGCTAAATTTGAAAATATCATGTCTTTGTTCTAAAGATGAGTGGTACCATAATTTTCAAGACCATTTTCTACGTGTCGAGTCTTCACAGTTGTTGGAATTGGAATGGAACCCCGAACACCTTGTACGAAGAGTATAACCCAATGTGCGAAAGATCGCGCCCTTACAAAACCAAAACGACGACGTTTCTACCTGTCTTCTCTGACTTATCTAGATTATCCCTTCTCTCTGTCTCTTCTTCCATTCTCTCACTCTCTGAGAAGACCAAAGCAAAGAGGGACAGAAATGGCAGCGCCTGTCCCAAATCCCCCAAACCCTACGATCCAAACACCACCTTGCGCAAATCCATAAATACCCCTCCTCTCTCTCTCTTTCTCCCCCCCACGGTTTATAACTGCACAATTCGTAAGTGAAGCCATTTTTTTCCTAAAATAAACCCCAAAATCCAAGAAAGCAAAAAACCACACACTCAGCACAAGAACGAAATCGAATCTTTTTCTTCTTTCTCTCCTAGTTTTCTCTCCGGTTCTCGGCATCCAATCAGATTCCATTCCCTCGCTAAAGTTCCAATCGGTACGTTCCTTCCTTCCTGTCTCTCCTTTTGTCCGTTCTCCCCCCTTTACTTCGCAGTTTCGCACTGGAATCGAAATCGCATCAAGATGCGTGAGCTAGGGTTAGGCTTTATTACAGTGATTCCTCTCTCGATCTATCTCTTTCTTCTTCGTGATGATTATCGTGTTTTGTTACTGTTAATTGCTGGTTCTTGATATTGTTTCTTGTTCTTGATGGAGTTTCCTTGCGTGTTCAGCAGCTCACTGCACTATATGCTTCCTGGAAAGAGACCCTGCGAAGGAGTGGTTGTAGAAGAAGACTCTAACAGCAACATAATCGGAAACTGCCACAACAACAGCAACAGCGTGTTCCACGGTGCTGCTTCATTTCCCAAGAAGAATCGGATAGCCGATTCCTCGCCGCAGCCAGCCGATACTGCCGATTCCGCGTTGAGCAAAGGCAACGACAGTAGCTTTTGTAGCACCAGTAACAACAATCCAATTGAAGGAGCGTCAAATATGGCTTTCGGCAATTCGAACCCGCAGGACATCGATGAGGATCTGCACAGCCGGCAGCTCGCCGTGTATGGCCGCGAGACGATGAGGAGGCTCTTTGGATCCAGCGTGCTCGTTTCGGGGATGCAGGGCCTTGGTGTCGAGATCGGTATAGCCTTTGAACATTCATCTTTTTAGATTTTGTTTTTGACAAATGATTGGGCAAAGCTAGTTAGGTAAGAATACAACAAATAAGACGGGATCTTTTTCACAAGAACAAAATCTGACAAAAGAGAAAAAATATCAATTAGCAAAGCTTTCCAATCAATCCCTCTAAAAAGATAGTTTAAAACCGAATAGAGGCTAATCGCCTAATTTTATCTCATAGGACTTGCTTGTTTTGTCATTAAAAATATGAGAATTGCGATCCAACCAAATATACCACAATGTTGAATTGTTGATGTTTGTTGAATGAACATTGGATTAGGTTTGGTGTTGGGTACCTCGATCTTGTTTTGTGTTTGGTGCACTCTATGGTTTATGATGGGTTCTTGTCTGATTGAACGAATATATGATTAAATCTAAAGAAAGTAGGAGACTACAAGAATTATGGATCCCACATACACTCAAATGCTATATTTTGATTTGGCAATGGTTTTCTTCCCCTTTTGTGTAGCTTTAGGCTCTATGCTTCTAGTAAAATAAAATCTTTTAACGGCTAGATAATGGGATGGGATTGGTGCTAGTAGATTTGCTGATTCGGTGCTTGGTTCACCCTTCTGTATTGAAAATTGTGAGGCAGAGTGATGTTACTGTCCCTTAAATTTTTGTAATTTGTTGTCGAGAATGATATATGTCACTGTAAATGATTACCACCTCCAATTCAGTGGAGTATACCCTGTGGTTGTCTATTTTTTATTTATTTATTTTTAAGTAAGAAGCGTACTTACAAAAGAAAAAAAAATCTGAAGTTTTTGTAGCTTGTTTGATTAAGCTTAGAAAACGGAGAAATGATGTATCCTCCTGAGAAATTTCCTTAAACACCCTTCTAATTTAAAATAAAGACATTGATTGTATGTAGGGGTGAGAATAGGCCAGGCGGCTTGTCAGGCCTGTTAGTGGCCTGGCCTGACTTGTTTGCCAAAAAAGGCTAGGCCTAGGCCATTTTCAAAGCTTGTTTCAATAGACTATTACGAAAGTGTTTACTCACAAATGTTCATATAGGTTTACTTAAAAAAAACTTACATTACTTTCATTAGGACTCGAACTAGAGACCTTTACCATACCAAAATATCACCTTAACCACTAAACTAACATTACTTTTTATAACATTTTATGCAATCATATTTATTAATATAATTTTATTATTTAATTTTTTCTTTTTAAAGAAACCCTAATCTAAAGAGTCCCTAGGACTCTCCCACACTCACACTCATCTCATCTAAATAATGTGAGAAAGCTTTGCTGGCATTTTCCTTTTTTTTTGTGGTTGGTAAAATGCCATGTATTTTGTTTATGATCTTGCTATCACATACGAAGCAAGAATTGGTGATATACATAACAAAGTTGAGCAAACTTTTTTGGATATGGATTTTGGTTAATGATAAAATCAATGGACGAAAATTTGATTTTCCTCTCACAGAAAGGATATTCACGTTGCTCAGACTTGTCTCTTGATATGTTTCTTCATGGGCATACCCTAGGAGCTTGCAGCTTTAGAATTTCAATTCTTTATTGAAAATGTCTTTTTGATTCATATTGAATTAATACATTCTTGCTTGTTATATAGTATATGTTATATTCTACCTTCTCTTAAGAAACACCTATATATATTATAGTTTTTTACTTTAGAATATTATTATATTAAGAAATTAAGTTATTAACAAAAACAATATTTTGTTAAGATTATTTTTGAAAAATTAAAAATTACATATTTTATTTTATTTTATTTTAATTTTTTATTTTTTATTTTTCTATAATAAAAAAATACACAGACAGGCCTCCCAAACATGCCAGACCAGGCTAAAAAATCGGCTTATAATAGTTAACAGGCCAAGCCCAAGCCAAAAATTAACGAACTAGGCCTGACTTGTTCCCACCTCTAACTGTATGTACTTTTTCCTCTTTTTAGTTTTATTTTTATGTTTTTTTAATTTTTTGCTGCATAAGTGGCAATGAATTTGAAACATCATGCAAACTACCCAAGCGCCTCACTAGTGGTTTAATTTCTCTATTTAGTTATTAGTAATATGTTTAGGAAGATTTTAGAAGGATATATCACTTTTGTTTGGGAATCTGGTTCGAAGTAGAAAGAGCTTATCTGAACGCATCCATAATCTTTGTATTGTCAACTTAGGCTATTTAGTATTTATTTATTTTATGTACCTCCATCACCGTGCATTACTTTAATGATTCATTCCTATTATATCTTCTTTGGACAACTTTGCTGCCTGAAGTGAAGTCCTCACTCCTCTTTTTACGTTGTACAATATAGCCTAATTAATTAAGGGCTCATTGACGAATTAAGTAAAAAAGGGCTCATTTGGTATGCACGCATCATAAGATAAAACTTAATAGTGTAAGATATATTAAAATTTTAATATTATATAATGTTTAGTATGACTATAGAATATTATATAAGATATTATTTTATGTAATATTATATTATCCTCTTGTTATTATAAATTGTAAATAATTTTAATTGTAAAGCAGAAATTTATCAAAATAATAGTATTATTTAATGAAATAATAATAATAATAATAATAATAATAATAATAATAATAGTTTTTAGTAATTATTTGATTACAAATTTAAAAGTACAACAACAATTGAGCCTTATCTTACCGGGTAGAGTCATTATATGGGTCATATATGTCGTAGTGTTTTTATTTATAACAAAGATTTTAGAGGTTAATACAATTATTTAAATATTTTTATTTTTACTTATAATTATTATAAATATTTGTTAATTTTTATTTTAGAAAATTATAATTTATATTAAATGTTCTTTAGTGTTTATTTCAACATTTTAAATAATTACTTTTGGTGTAAATAAAATATAATTTTTTTAAAATATATGATATTCTTTTTCTTATATATATTTTAATATTATTTTCTATTATTTATTGTAATTTTCATAATTAATATGAAAATTAAATAAAAATATGTTAAAATAATATTTTTGTTGATTATTTAAAAGAGTGATGGTTTGGAGTTCTAACTTTAGGCCTACTAATTCTTCTAACCATCTCTAACAATATACTTGTCAAAATCTCAAACAAAATCAATGAGATTATGACAAATGTATGGTTGAAGTTGGTTAGGAGAATTAGTAGCCCCAAAGTTAGGACTCCCAAGCATTAGTCTATTTAAAATTTAAAACAACTATTTTAATTAAAATATTTTGTAGCATTTATATTTTTTATTATATTGAATTTCTACAATAATAATAGTAATTAAATATTATTTGTTATTTATTACTGAATATTATTCATTATTTATTTTTTATTTCTGAAGATTATCCATTATTTATTTATATATATTTTAACAATTATTAGTTATTTATTTGTGTATTTTATATTACTTTGAATGATTCTTTTTATATCTAATATCTGATATCATTTACTAGAAATTTTTTATTTATTATTTAACATTTTTGTATAATTTTTTTAATTTATTAATTATTTTCATTTCAGAAAATATAAAAAAATTAAAGGGTAAAAGAGACATTATACATTTAAACCTAATCACATCTAATCTTACCTCTCTAGGCTTGATTATTTTGATGTTCAAGGGAGTTTTAATGGATAAGTGTATATAATACATTTTTTATACCCCGAAACCGAGACCGTCATGATGTATTGTATTAGCCGATCTTATTATGCCTTATACCGTTTGCCAAGCATGCCTTAAGGGAGTTTGTAATTTGTAAATGCGGTTTGAACCATTCTATTGGTTTTATGATGGTTTTTTATTTCATGGTTGAGTTTTTAGGTTCAAACCTTTAGTGTTTAATCCTGTTTTGTATTCTAATAAAGTTTACTACCTGCAGCAAAGAATCTCATTCTTGCTGGAGTGAAGTCTGTGACCTTGCATGACGAGGGGACTGTAGAGCTATGGGATCTGTCCAGTAATTTTGTTTTTACAGAGAATGATGTCGGTAAAAACAGGGCACTGGCTTCTGTTAGTAAGTTGCAGGAGCTCAACAATGCAGTGGTTGTACTAAGCTTGACAACTAAGCTGACAAAAGAGCAACTTTCTAATTTTCAGGTGCTTTTCTATCTTCTTTTTAACTCTTCCCTTTCTTTGAAATTTGAATGAATTTCATATTATTTCCATTAAATTGTTTTTATATTTAAACATGCTATGTGATATGTTTTGATTTGCTTCATCCACCTCACGCCCAAAAAACTTCTCTATCACCTCTGAATTTGTTGGTGATCTATGAAATTGGGTTTGGTTTGCAGCTTGCACTTTCTTAAAAGCACTATGGTTCAATTTTGTACCAAACAATAAGCTTATAACTACTAAGTCACTAATCAGTTCATTCATGGTAGAATTTGCTTGTTAATTAAGTTTTTCTATGTTTTAATTTCCTTTAGTTTTGAAAATTCAGTGTAGCTGCTGCTAACTGGGGGTAACTTATGATAGTGACCATTGTATGTTGATAATATATATCACTTTAAATTTTTTGCAAGCAAATAATATAGGCAGACACTTTCTGTAAATTTTATTTCATGCCCCTTTCATAGGATCTGTCCATGTTATGACTTGTAGAATTCTGAGGTAAAATAACACTAGATTGTTCATGTCTGCTTTATAATGGTGTCTACTGTGAAGTATGTGTTTCTAATTTCCAATAATGAATGTGTTTGTATCTGGTTTATTTGGATGAATCGTGAAGTGTGTTTCTAATTTCGAATAATGAATGCATATGTATCTAGTTTATTTGGATGAATCAACACTTGCTCTTTTTTCCCCCCGCTATTTTGTAGGCAGTTGTTTTCACTGATATCAGTCTTGAGAAAGCTACTGAGTACAATGATTACTGCCACAGTCATCAGCCTCCTATTGCTTTTATCAAAACTGAAGTTAGAGGCCTTTTTGGTTCTGTGTTCTGTGATTTTGGGCCTGAGTTCACTGTTTCTGATGTTGATGGAGAGGAACCCCATAGTGGCATAGTTGCATCCATCAGCAATGACAACTCTGCTCTAGTATACTGTGTTGATGATGAGAGGCTTGAGTTTCAGGATGGAGATCTTGTTGTATTTTCTGAAGTTCATGGTATGAAAGAATTGAATGATGGAAAGCCAAGGAAGATTAAAAATGCTAGAGCATATTCGTTTACCCTTGAAGAAGACACTACAAATTATGGTATTTATGAGAAAGGCGGTATTGTCACACAGGTCAAACAACCAAAGGTGTTGAACTTTAAGCCCCTCAGGGAAGCACTCAGTGATCCAGGTGATTTTCTTCTGAGTGATTTTTCCAAGTTTGATCGCCCACCTCTTCTTCACATAGCATTCCAGGGTTTGGATAAGTTCATTTCTGAGTTGGGTCGCTTCCCTGTTGCCGGTTCGGAGGATGATGCACAGAAGCTTATATATTTTGTCAGTAATATCAATGACAGCTTAGGTGATGGGAAACTAGAAGATATTAATCCAAAACTTTTGCGACACTTTGCCTTTGGTGCTAGGGCGGTGTTGAACCCAATGGCTGCTATGTTTGGTGGAATTGTGGGACAAGAGGTCATGAAAGCATGCTCTGGGAAGTTTCATCCACTTTTCCAGGTGACTTATTTTTTAGTGTTTCATCATAATACTCTTGTAATTTGAGATGTGTTATATGCCTAAATGAAAGACCTTTTGAAAATATTATCACTTTCCCTTTTCATTATTAGTTAGCTGATTGACTGAGTGGTGCGTGTTCAGTTTGCTGCTTTGGTGGATATTTGATTGTTTCACGTGTATAGATTTTTTTTTACCTATTGGACAAAGCAAGCCATGTCCGATTGATCTTTGTCCAAACAAATGTAGTAACTTTTCAATCAGCTGAGCGCGACTCTATGTTGAACTTGATGCAAAAATTGGTTGTTTGGGCAGGGTTTTTTTTTTAAATTTAATTTTTAATTTTTGTATTGCACATATCCATGTCATATTTGTTCATCAGCTTTGGTGACCATTTTCTTGTGTATTTTTTTGTGTGCTTTTGTGTATGTTCATCCATTCATCCCTTTATCAAATGGATGTGCATATACACCATTTAACCCATGATATTTCAACATTGTTTTGAAATGGGGATGATATGACATCAAACTTGATAGTGGAAATATACACTGATTAGGGTTCATAGTTCATAGGAGTGATGACATGAGATAGTCTACATATATTTTGTTTACTTTTTGATGTGGAAACTGCTGTTTCATCATGTTTTGCAAAGCTTATAATACTTGTCTTTGTAATTTATTGTTGTTTTGACTTCTGTTCGTGTACAGTTTTTCTACTTCGACTCTGTTGAATCACTTCCTACCGAACCACTAGAACCCAATGATTTAAGACCAGTAGGTAGTCGTTTCGATGCACAGATTTCAGTTTTTGGACAGAAGTTACAGAAGAAATTAGAGGATTCTCAAGTGTTTGTTGTTGGATCTGGTGCTTTGGGATGTGAGTTTCTGAAAAATCTTGCTCTCATGGGAGTTTCTTGTGGAAGTCGGGGGAAGCTAACAATTACTGATGATGATGTTATAGAGAAGAGTAACCTAAGCAGGCAGTTCCTTTTCCGTGATTGGAATATTGGACAGGCTAAGTCTACAGTTGCTGCTTCAGCTGCTGCATCTATAAATCCTGCTTTTAATATCGAACCTTTGCAAAATCGTGTTAGCTCTGAAACTGAGAATGTGTTCCATGATACCTTCTGGGAGAATTTGAACGTCGTGATAAATGCACTAGACAATGTCAATGCGAGATTATATGTTGATCAGAGATGCTTGTATTTCCAGAAGCCTCTTTTGGAGTCTGGAACTCTTGGAGCCAAATGCAATACCCAGATGGTCATTCCCCACCTAACAGAAAACTATGGTGCATCAAGAGATCCACCTGAGAAACAGGCACCGATGTGTACTGTACATTCATTTCCACACAATATTGATCACTGCTTGACATGGGCTCGTTCAGAGTTTGAGGGTCTGCTTGAAAAAACTCCTGCTGAAGTGAATGCATATTTGTCTAACCCTAATGAATACACTAACTCGATGAGGCATGCTGGTGATGCTCAAGCAAGGGAAAACCTGGAGCGTGTTCTTGAGTGCTTGGACAGGGAAAAGTGTGAAACTTTTGAAGACTGTATTACATGGGCTCGGCTAAAGTATGTTGGTTTGATAATATTATTATCCCGAAAAAATATTATATGCTTGTCTCTGTTCTCTTATAGTAATGTTCTGGTAGCATATTAGTCTTTTTGTGAACTAAACTCGTTCTTTACTCACAGGTTTGATGATTATTTTGCTAACCGGGTGAAGCAGTTAATCTACACTTTCCCTGAAGATGCCACAACCAGTACTGGAGCTCCTTTTTGGTCTGCACCAAAAAGATTCCCCCATCCATTGCAGTTCTCAACCTCTGATCTTGGCCATCTACATTTTCTGATGGCAGCTTCTATTTTACGAGCAGAGACATTTGGTATCCCAATCCCTGACTGGGGGAAGAACCCTAAGAAGTTGGCTGAAGCAGTTGATAGAGTGATAGTACCAGACTTTCAGCCCAAGAATGATGTGAAAATAGTTACAGATGAGAAGGCCACTAGTCTCTCTGCTGCTTCTGTAGATGACGCAGCTGTTATTGCTGATCTAATAAACCAGTTAGAGAGGTCCCGGGTGAATTTGCATCCAGAGTTCAGGATGAAACCAATTCAGTTTGAGAAGGTATTCTTTCTATCCATAACACACTGCTTTCTATCTGGATTTTTACTGTGAAGCTCCGTGCAGCTTCACCCTTCTACTAAAGCTGTTTTATAATTGTCAATTACTCCTCCTGTTGTGGAATATTTGTCGTTTAAGGGAATTGCGCAAGGATTTAGAAAGAAATGAACTCATTTATAGGAAGTGTAGATGTAATTTACTCAGTAATCACTTATTAAAATGCTGAAGGTATTATCACTCCATTAATGCTTTCTTTAGTTTCATTTGGTAGAAATATCAAGGGACTAAAGATAAAGTTGAGAAAAGTAGTAATACTTGATTTACTTGAGTGACATATTAATTGGAGAAGAAAAATATTTTGGATGATAGGGAGTGTGTTCTATTTTCTCTAGTTACAGTGGTGAATTCTGAAGTGGGTCGGCACAACAGTAAGATAGCTGCCGACTTGGAGGTCACATGTTCAAATTTTGGAAACTGCCTTTTCCCTTGTTGGGTAAGGCTGTGTGCATCTATGCATTTTGGAGGTTAAGTTTGTATTTGCTTTGAAACTGGATTGTGGATTCAGAGTAAATGAACTAATCACAGCATTTTGTGTATATTTTTTTTTTTTGGTTAATAGTTTTAATCAACTAAGAAATTGTCATTCTGCTCTCTTAACTTTAGGACGACGATACAAATTATCATATGGATGTGATAGCCGGGCTTGCCAATATGAGGGCGCGGAATTACAGCATTCCCGAGGTTGACAAGTTAAAAGCCAAGTTTATCGCTGGACGGATCATTCCTGCTATTGCAACCTCAACTGCTATGGCCACTGGTCTTGTATGCTTGGAGCTTTACAAAGTTTTTGATGGAGGCCACAAAGTTGAAGACTACAGAAACACCTTCGCTAACCTAGCACTGCCTCTCTTTTCAATGGCTGAGCCAGTTCCACCGAAGGTTATCAAGCATCAGGATATGAGTTGGACGGTTTGGGACCGATGGATTCTGCGAGACAATCCTACCCTCCGGGAGCTTCTTGAGTGGCTGAAGGCAAAAGGCTTGACTGCATATAGTATTTCTTGTGGAAGTTCCATGCTTTATAATAGCATGTTCAACAAGTACAAAGAGCGAATGGACAAAAAAATTGCTGATCTGGCAAGGGAAGTAGCCAAGGTGGACATTCCTTCGTACCGCCGACACGTGGACGTTGTTGTAGCCTGCGAGGATGATGAGGGTGAAGATATTGACATCCCTCTGGTATCCGTTTATTTCCGTTAGGTTTGCTTTCATTTCATCAAGTGTCTTTTTAGACTTGGGTAAAACGACAACATTGTCTGACTCAGGTTCCATATTCATGATGGGCTCTCAAAAGCAACACTGTTGATTATATCACAGTTCATATATGAATTGAAAAGCAACTTGAATTACTTGTATGTTATCTTAGCATGTGTTTTGGGATCTTCCTTCGATCCATACCTCATTTATTGGCTTGGTGGATTTATGTCATACCCTCTTTCTAATCCTATCTCCCTATATTGTTCGGTTGTAATGCTCGATACTAGCTTAGGTTTATTGTTGAGCCATAGTACTATTGTTGGAATTGTGCGACTATATGGAATGGACTCCTCAAAAAGTTTTGGGGTTCACTTCATAGGTAACATTATGAATTTACAGTCGCAGATGAGAAAGTCAATTGTGGTTATGATAAAACATAAGCAAAACTTCAAATTCCACTTTTTGAACTTGAAGTCTCGTGTATTTTTTTAAGAAGGTGCTTCAAAGGTTTCTTTTTTGTTTGTCCCTTAAAAAAATATATACGGTTGTTCTTTTGTTAAATTTTATTCTATCTAAGTTCATAGATATTGTCAAGAGGAAGCGTGTGGTTAGATTTATACAAAGCCCTTAGTTTTGTGACCTCTAATGTGAGATGAAGGAAAAGGCGCATTGCCCGCTAGATTTGTGTGTGGTAATGGTTGACCAGTCTTGGTTTACTCTATTCCTCGCTACTTTCCTTCCTTTCATTATTAGCCATTATCTTCAATCATCTATGATACTCCTAACCTTAGGCTTTGTTTGGTAAAATTGTTTTGAGTGTTTATTCTTATAAAAATCAAAAAATTCATTTTTTTTTTATTTTTTTATTGATGTTAAATAAACAAAAGTTGAGGTATTTTTGCTCATTGCTTTTGAATGTCAGGAGTATTATTGAAAGCTCTATTTTTTAGAAATAACTCATGCTCTCCAAAATTTAGGTTATGAAAACTTAGGAGGATAGTTAGGTTGATCTATTAAGATGATATAATATTTCTTTAATATTTAAGCTTGATTTTGAATATAATTATTAAGTGAGGGTAATTTAGAGAATTATAAGTATACATTGTTAATGGGAAGTGTAGATAAACAAATATGAATGTCAATAACCTCACCCTTAAATTGATGTCCTTTTTTCCTTATAGATCAAGAGAGGCTTAAGCCCAAATTGGGCAAGCAAATACCATTGGAGAGATCTACAAAGGTTTAACAATGCTTGGCTTGTAATGGTTGCGCCTTATTAAAATGGCTAAAAAAAAAAATCAATAATACAAAACTTAAGTGATGAAAAAGAGTACATAAACCATTACACTTTAAGGAACTAGGACAAATAAATACATAATTAAATCCAAAAGCACAAATAAACCGTCAGCCACCCTGTAGAGTTTAATGTCATATTTCTATTTCGACTAAAAGAAAATGTCAAGTTTCTATCAAAATAAATTCTTGTGTTGTCAAAAGAAAAAATCAAAATGAAAGTATCAAAAGCATATTTTAAATGATTGAGCCTGTGATTTTAATTCAACAAATCAAAGTGGCGCAACGGAAGCGTGGTAGGCCTATAAACCCACATTGAGTCACTAATTTAACTAGTGGGTTATTGAATCAATTGCTAAATCGAATAAATTAAATAAATATATTAAATTTAAATAAATACAATAAAATGACACAAATAATTAATAATTTGATATAATTTAATAATTTATATATTTTTATATATAAATATAAAATCTTTAAAGAATTATTATATACTAAAACAAATGAAGAATATATTTTAAATATAAAAAAATACATCTAAAATAAAATTAAATCAAATTCATCACTATGCACCCAACCCAATTACATAAAGGAATAACATAGAAAAATGACACGTTAGGGAATATTTTGCTTTTGACAATGTTCGTCTCCGACCCATTACAAAGCCAACCTAATCACCTGAGTTTTTTTTTTTCTTTTAAATTTAAGATTTAAATAATAAAAAACTAAGATAACTAACCCTAATTCCTACCCCCGCTATCCATTCCTTTAGACTCCTGTCTGAATTTCTCCCATAATAGAGGTGTTGCAACACTTTCTTTCTCTCCCTCATCATTAATATCAACACTTCCTCTCAAAAAATCACCCGCTTTCTCCTTCTTCCTCTCTCTCACCTATTGCCCTCCTCATCGCGGTGTGGGGGACGATTGCAAAACTTCACTATTGTTTGCAACTCTCCTTGTTTATTCTTTTTTCATTTTTTTTCGTTCAAGAAAAATCAAACAAGCATCACCCAACTAGGTTTTTGAAACACGACCGGGTCATCGGTTTTAGTCAAAATCAACCACTTCGCCCTAGGTCCCTCTGGGTCCAATGAATAACCGATTAAAAGCAAGACTCGGATCGGTTCCGTGACCGATTCATTGGGTTTCCAATCAAACTTGTTGGGCTGGTCTGGGTTTTATAACACTTCCAGTTAATAGCCTTCACACAAAGATATCTAAAAAAAATGATAGTAATACATTTTTTTCTAGTATTAATTCAGGAAAAGATAATTTTTGGAAGAACATTTCAATCGAGTGAATGAAGATATAATACCTTGAAAGACTAAAAAAAGAAAAATGAATTCTCAACCAAATATAATAAACTTCTCTATCACATTAGTATATAGTGGACTGGGCCGGGAATGAGCCCATGGATAGAGGCTCGAGCTAGATATTCGATTCGCTGACCTCACCTAGGGTAAGCGCATATTGACACGTCTACATAACTGACTTGGCTCACAAACGTGGGAAGAGATTCACATAGTCTCCCATGATGCCATGCCTCATCCCACTTTAGATGTAACCGTTGTGGACATGCAAGAGCTTGACACGTCTCCGCAAAGCTCAAACATGACAAAGGCATGACTTAGGCTAAACGGCCAAGGAGGCTCTATAAAAGAGGACCAAGGGATCAGACAAAACTTGGGAGAGAGTAGTATTAGGATGGGTGACCTCGTGGGAAGTCCTAGTGTCGCACCTGTTTTTGTCGGATTTTCTTTTACTTTCTCCCTTTCTGCTTCGAGACGGTGGTCTGCGGCGCATGAAAACGAGCTCGAGAAGACTCAAAGTTGCAGTGACGTGGGCCTCGAGAGGATTAAATAATGACGTGTAAGTCCCAAAGTCTCAGATAAGTCAAGTGTTATCTATTCATATTTATACCATGATAATTAAATGCATGTAAATAATGACATGCATGGGATTAAATAAATAAATTAATGAAAATAAATCCTTTATTGTTTTTGTTAAATGATGGGTGGGCCTCGTTAAAACTTTCTCAAGAAAACCTCCATTGAGGATAAAAAATTGAGAGAGAAGAGTACTCCAAGACACTTTCCAATCGAGGAAAGAGTACCCTAGCACACCTTCCAATTTGAGTTAAATGAAAAGGCAAGGACAATAGGGTAATTAGGCAAAGAAAAGGTGAGGGCATAATGCGACTTATGGCCCTATTATGCCTGATCAAAAAGTCACGCCAGTTACATGTTTTTCTAAAAGATATGATGCAAAGGATAAGACTTAGATTTACAAAGATGATCTCAATTCAGGAAGGAACATACAACAAGTTTCAAAGTGTCAAACGCCCTAATGTATTTGACATATAAATTGATTATTTCAAAGTGTCAAATGTCCTAATGAATTTGACTAGGGGTGTACAAAACTCGGTCTGGCCCGCTAACCCGTACTGGCCGGCTAACTCGGATCGGCTCGAAGCATTCAACCCAAAGATGATTGGGTCTATTCAGGTCTAGGGTCGGGTTTGGGTCTTTAAAATTTGCTCGGTCTTAATATAGGGTCGGGTTCGGATAAAGGCAAACCCGACCCAACCCGGCCCATGTACATTTTATGATGCAACATTTTTTGGATAATCTATTGTAATTAAACCATATGTTTATTTTGGTGTGTAGAAAGTAGAAACCTAGCACATGAAGGATACATTGCTGCAATTTTCTTAGTTTATGCATCTTAATGAGTGCACCCATTATTTTTTTGATGTTTGTGTTGTGCACTAAAACTATGGAAGTTTGAATGGAAATGCTAGAATTAGAAATTTTATGTCATTTTGTTGTTGTGTTTAAAATTAATGGGTGTTTAGTCAGGAACTATGATGCTTATTCAAATAAGAAGCAAAATGAAAAATGAAATAGTTGGTTTGCAATTTTTTCAACTTTATTTTTTAATGGATATTATTTTTTATTTTTTATTTTTTAATTAATAGTTGGCCCGTTTTAAGTCCAGTCCAAACCCGGGTTTTAACTTGGCCCAAAGATGATTAGGTCTATTTGGGTCTAGGGTCTCGTTTGGGTCTTCAAAATTGGCTCGGTCCAAATATAGGGCCGGGTTCGAGTAAAGGCAAACCTGACCCAACCCAGCCCATATACACCTCTAAATTTGACATATAAATTGATTGCCTCTGACACCTGACATGTGACTTCACATATTGACCAGAGGGCTTATGTTACAGCCTAAACCTAACAAGGAATGTCAGATCTCGTGCACCCGAGATGATCAAGCCAGATAAGAAAGCCTGAGATGACCAAAGAGTATAACGCTCAACTTAGTCACCAGGAGGCTTAAGCAATAATGAGTCAGTTATCACTCGAGTAACTGTTGATAAACACATAATCATTACTTGACGTCATAAATACATAATTATGGACCACATAAATATTTTCTTCCTGGATAACGGTTACGGTTACAAAGTACCTCAACAAACAGAATCTCAACCACCTCTCACAATGTATATATACATGAACTTTGTTTATGCTCAAGTAGAAAAGATCTAGCTATTATTCACCTCATATTTACTTATAAATTAACTTGGGCATTAGAGTGTCTTTTGTAGGTACCTCCACCGCTATCCAAGGTTGTCGACCACCAACCACTGTCGTGTTCACCACCTTCAAGTTCTCAGAACCAATCCAAGGTCTAAGTTATAGGTAGCATCTCAGCATTGTCCAATTTTCCTGTAACACCTACCTATTTTGCTACAAGCCTAAAACTATGGCTCCTGCTCTATCAATTGTAGTATTAAATATTAATACATGTTAAGAGAAAAAAAAATGAAAATGAGTAATATAGGTATATAATACATTTTATTCAAACAAGTTTGCAGTAAAAATTAACTTAATGTTTTTTGAAATAAAAATAATAGGTTAAATAAGTTTATTCTTTTTAATTCAAATAGTTCTTTTAATATAAAAATATTAAAATATTGATGATTTAAATGAATGTTTTTTTTTTTTTTTACAAAGATAGACTGATCAAACATATTTTAGTTTGTTCAAGCAAAGGTCAAACATTATGTCACAGCTCTAAGCATTTAAGGCAGTGTAAGATCAATCACTAAGTTATAGGATCAATCACATTTAAATGAATGATTATAACTGATTATAGGATCAATCACTTTTAAAATTAAGTAGCTAAACACTACAAAGCAATTCTATTATTACAGATCTCCGGCCGCTCTCCACTGATCTCCGGCCACAGTCATGGAGGAGGTGTTGATAATGGCAGGGAGTTTTTTTCCTTCTCTTTTCCAATTTAAATTGAAAATAACAGGACCCAGTTGATTTGTTCAATTGCTTCTGGTTTTTTGACATAGAAAGTTGCGATTTTTACAATTGTCCTCTTGATGTGTATATTAGAGGTCACTAATCTGCAGCTTTTGATTTTTACAATCTACTATTTCTCTTTGTATCTTGGTTTGTTATGTTTGTGGTGCTGAAATCTTAGTATACTTACCCTGGATTGTGTCATGCTGTGCTTTTTTCCTTAGGGAAGAAGGGTCCTTCTTCTCTTTGTGGAATATGAGTTTGCACAAGGTTAGAAATAGAATGGCGGTGAAAATGGAAGAAGGGTAATGATGAGTAGAGAAAGAAGAAAGAGGAGGCGGGTGTGGATGAAGAGGGAAAATGAACGCCCATAAATAGAGCTTTTGAGACAGAGAGAGAGAGAGAGAGTGATGTGTATATGATGGACAAAGAGAGTTACGCCATGGATATGAAACACACAGATTTGGATCTGGAATGACAAGTGTTGGAGGGAAATGTATGACAACTTTGGTGAGCACTATGCCATTATCAAGGACCATTTTAATCCTTAACTCAATCCATATAAGTCTTCTTCCATACAATTATAACTTATTTATAATTTACCTTTACAAAAGATCTTTTATGATAAGCTTATTTTGTTATAAGCTCATTTTAACTTACATTTGATTTCTCAATGTTGGGTGTTGTTTTCTAGATGTTTTATTTGGTTTCCTCTCATTCTTGATGGTCATGCCGAAGGAAACTTTTATTTTCTTGGGTGGGTTTTAAGTTTATATAATTTTGGGTGTTGTAATATCTTTTACTCTCTTTTTTTGGTGTGCCTTAAATTTAATGGGTTGGAGACACACTTTTATTCCTCCTTGAGTTTTTTCCATCTTGGATTTGCCTTTCTAGATTTTTATCAACGCTCTTGCTTATCCTTATTGAGTCGTATTTTCCCATGGCTTTACGATCAATTCGGTTGTATTTCGCTTCCCTTTGGAGCCTTATTCAATGAAAATTTTCATTGTGTTAGGAAAAAAAAAAAAAAGACTTGTATACCCAAATGGACCTAAGCCCATTTGCTGTAAAAAGATTTTGCTGCAATTCTTGTAGTTAAAATCAGATGACTTTATTATAAGTAATGGTGTAAACTCATTAATTAAAAACTAAAATGTGAAACTAACTCAACAGGATCTTAGTAATTACTAAATCACTATTAAGTAAAAAATTCAAAAAAAAAAATCCATCTCATCACAAATTTCCAACCAGCAGAGGCCACTCAAGCAGATGTGATCAAGTTTGAACATAACCTTCATGAATGCTATCTGAACTGCGATACTCACTGCGATACTCGTGTCAAAATAGTTTCTTAGTTTTTATCAGCACCTTCATCAAAATCTCTGGAGACTCCAACTCGGAAATCGATTTGTTTCTGATGCTTATTGCGGCGGCGCTCATCGAAATCGTTCCACCCTTCAAACTGTAAGAAAGCCAAGCATAGTTCAACGTCAACTTCATTTCTTAGGTATTACATGCCTCAATGAACTAACGTAACTATGCTAAGCTTTATCCTGAAATGAAATAGTTACTTTGAAAAATAATGCCAACAAAAAATTTTAGAGAGCCAAAAATTTTGTCCGAATTCTATTGTCAATGTAACCTGGCATAACTATTGAACATTTGATGAATAAGTGAGTCAGAGTGTTTCATTTCGTCCAATAAACCACCGGGATTTATGTCAGATTCTGATAAATTTTTTCATCGTTCAAAAAAATAAAAGAAGTTCGCACCTGACGAAGGAGATCAATTGTTATTTCTGTATTGTGCAGATCCAATGTGGAGAGCTGGAGGCAAGTCTTGAATAGTTTAGAGGGAAGAGATTTCATCCCATTATTACTAAGATACAAAGCCTGCATATTGGTCAGAAAGGTGGAGTTAGTATCCATTTTACTTCAACAAATGAGATGACATATAGGGAAAAATGGGGAAATAGGATACCTTCAAATTGCTCAAACTGCTAAATGTCTCTGGCAATTCTGACAGGAAATTAGATGAGAAATCAACCTGTGCCACAAGAAAACCTAGATAAGTATATTAAGAGTACGCATACTTAAAAAAAAAATGATCATTTCTATTGCATGTTTTAGTTTGTCAATTCTGTATATCATCTAGGTGATTCTGAATAACGAAATGAGAAAAAAGGCACAAGACCAACAATTGATTGTACCTCAACAAGAGAATGGCAATTCCCTACAAATTCACCGATGGTAGTCATCCTGAGAAAAAAAGAGACATTAGTAATGCTTTTACAACAGAAACTACTGCACGAGAAGATTTTTGAATAAACTGGCTTTTTCAGCTAAGTGAACTCATTAGAATTGTCCTGCAATAGATTTGGATTGAAACTTGATGAAATGATGGAAGAAGGCTACTTATGAGCCCTTTTCCACACAGGCAGGCATACTTGAAGGAGATTCTTCCGCCGAAACGACACAAGTTTGAGAATTTAAATTATAAATTATTCACATTCATTATTATTTTTTATCTCTTTCGGGATTCATCTAGATGGGGGCAGGGGGGTTATATTTTCATGCATTCAAAACATGATGCCTCTTAACATAAGAATGTATGTTTTTTCATTCATCAAATTTCATCGAGTAAACCAGGAGCCTATGAATCAATTAAATGGACCCATAAACAAGGCAGCTTCAGGACAATGATGAAACAGTGTTTTTACCAATTTGACCAAACTTATAATTGCATGAGTCAATAAATAAATATACATTAACAGCTAGAGAGTTTCAAAACGATACCTATTATTGTTGGCTAGCAGAACTTCTAATTGTGTCAGTTTCCCTATTTCATTAGGAAGGCCGCCCAACTTATTGTTGGAGACATGAAGCTCTCTTAAAGAGGTTAGAGATCCCAGAGCAGATGGCAAAGTAGTTAACCTGCAGAAATCATGTCAAAAGTCAAATAAACAAATTACATAAAGGGACTAACTTCAATTGACAAATAAAGATCTAACAGGTAATATTAGGGATAAAGAATAGAATTCATCCTCACAAATATGCTGAGAGTTTGACATGATGAATTGAAGTAATATACTAATATATATTAGAACAGAACACCTAAAGTAAGAGTTATTGGTCTAAGATACAATGCAAGCAACCTTTACCATTAGTATTAAACTCTACAAGCAGTATGCTAGAAGCACAATGTTCAGAGCAGATATACTTCTTCCCTCAATCCCTTCACCTTTGGAGCAGGTGACCAACTACAGCATATTATTGATGGTTTGGAATGGACAATAGACAAATGGAAATCCCAAGTACATGCAATCTTAGCATAAATTTGTTCGTTGTTGTACGTGAGTTTAAACAAAACAAACACAATTGATGAATGGTTGTTAGTACTTCAATGATGATCTACTCACTGGTTCTGGTTCAATGATAATACTGTTAGGTGCTTCAGAGTTGTTAGTCCTTCCCAGATAATTGACTCGTCCAATACACCATTTGCATTAATAAATAGTTTCTGCAGCATTTTGAAAGAAGCTAAGCTGGGTTAAATATAGCTTCCTGTAAATCTTTGTTGGCAGCTGGAACAAAAAAACCTATAAAGAGAGAGTTCAGCTTACCTCTAGACCAGTAAGACGAGCAATTTCAACAGGGACATTCTTAATTGAATTGTTGTTGCAATCTAGAACTCTTGCAGAAGGCCCACAAGCCCACACTTCATCAGGAATGGCCTATTTAAATCAAAATCAAAAGGAAAAATGAGGGGATGCGCATTCCATAGCACAATCAAGTAGAAATTAAATCCATAAAAAGGAAAATTCTATTTTTTTCCTGGATTTTCTTTTTCTGTTTTGGTTTTTTACAGCAATTTTTTGATTCAATAAGGTACACAGCAATTTCCCATGACTAACCAACATTACCTATGGTTAACTCAAAAGGACTATTCAATATTCTAATAAGAGCCTATCAGCAATAGTTTATATAACAAATTTCAACCCTCTATTCACAGGCTAGAACCTGTGTTGTTACAATTCCACAACTCATAACTCTCGATGTGCTTAGAACGTTCATGGAATGAGGGATTAGTAGCAGTGTGAATTGCGGCCTGGTTATCACAAAACACCATCACAGGTCTGGGAGAGAGTTCAAATACTCGCAGCAATGAAGTGAGCCAAGTGATTTCACTTGCCACTGCAGATAAGGATCTTTATTCAGCTTCTCCTAAAGACTTTAACATTGTTGCTTGCTTCTTAGACTTCCAAGACACCAAGGAATCACCTAAGAAAACGCAGAACCCAGTGGTTGATCTTCTAGTGTCGGGACAGCTTCCCCAATCTACATCTGCATAAGCCTTGAGTGTGAGCGATGATTGTGAGCTAAAGAACACAGCAAGGCCTGGAGCATTCTTAATGTATCTGAGCAAGTGATGTATTGCATTGAGATGAGGAACTCTTCGAGCTGCCATGAACTAACTTAATCTATTCCCTGCATAAGTGATGTTAGGCCTTGAGATTGTGAGGTATATAAGCTTGCCAATGAGCCTATGATAAAGGGAAATATCTTCAAGCAGATCACCATCAGTAGAGCTCAGCTTCAGATTGGGTTCCATATGTAAATGTGCTGGTTTAGCATCCAAGAAGCTTGTCTCTTCAAGTAAAGACAAGTCATACTTGTGCTGACTCAATCAAATTCCCTTTGGAGATCGAGCAATCTCTAAGCCAAGGAAATATCTCAAATCACCAATCACTTTGATGTTGAACCAAGATTGAAGTTGCTGTCTAACAGCAGCAATCCAGTCAGGAGAAGGACTTGCAATGATGATGCCATCAACATAAACAAGCAACACCACTAAGCTTGCACCCGAGCCTGAATGAAAGAGAGAGTAACCACTCTTAGATTGATGAAAGCCTCCTGTGGTTAGAGTGGAAAAATTGTGAAACGACTGCCTAGCGGCCTGTCTCAATCCATATATTGATTTATGGAGTTTACACACCAAGTGCTTTCTTTCTCCTTGAACCTGATAACCTAGTGGTAAATCCATGTACACTTCTTCAAAGAGGTCACCATTCAAAAAAGCATTGTTGATATCCAACTGCAATAGAGACCAATTCTGTACTGCTGTAATGCTCAAAAGAACTCTCACAGTGGTGAGTTTAGAAACCGGGGAAAATGTATCCATGAAGTCAATCCTTGCTTACTGAGTATATCCCTTTGCAACCAGCTGAGCTTTATCTCTATCCACTTCTCCATTTGGCTTATATTTCACTATGTAGACCCATCGGCAACCTATGGCATGCTGTCCAGGGGGGAGTTTAACCGCTGACCAGGTTTCATTATCTTCCATAGCTTTCAATTCCTCCTTTATTGCCTGTTGCCTTTGAGGAAACTAGACAGCTTGGTGATAGAATGAAGGTTCAAATACTGAACTAACTTGATTGGACAAAAGCCTTTATAGGATGCACTTAGTCTATGATAGGACACATAGTTGATAATGGATATTTGACATTGTTGTAGGTATAATCTTGTAGGTATGCAGGGGTTCTAACTACCCTTCCTGACCTAGTTTGCACTGTTGGAGGCAGAACAGGTCCTGAGGTAATTGATTCTGCATCATCAGTGGTCATATGCAGGGCATCAGGTGACTCATTTGCTGTCGCAGGAATTGGAGGATGCTGTAATTGTGGGGACAAATCAGCAGCAAAGATTGGCAGCACAGTATCAGCAAATAGTTCAGGTTGGTGCTGCAGATGTGTGTTGTGTTGGAAGGGGAAAATGTCTTCATGGAACAGAACATCTCTACTAATGAAGAACTGTCTGCTTTCCAAGTTGTATAGCTTGTATCCTATGTATCCAATGGGATATCCAACAAACACACAAGGAGTAGCTATAGGAGAAAATTTTGTCCTCTTAGAAGGTAAGGTACCAGCATAGCACAAACAACCAAATACCCTGAGATTAAAGTAATTGGGGGGTTGGTTATACAATAATGCATAAGGAGACTGATGCCTCAGTACAGGAGATGACAATCTGTTGATGATAAAAGTTGCAGCTGCAATTCAATCCCCACAAAAGGATATTGGTACTTTGGATTGAAAGAATAAACCTCCAGTAACATTCAATAGGTGCTAGTGCTTCCTTTCAACCACTAAATTTTGTTCTGGTCTCTCCACACAAGAGAATTGATGAAGAACTCCTTTAGTTTGTAAGAAATCAGTAAGAGCTAATTCCTTAGCATTATCTGATCTTAGCTTCTTTATTTTGACATTGAATGGAGTTTCAATTAATGAAAAAAAATTGCATCAAAACAGAAGGAGCTTCAGATTTCATTTGTAGTCGGTCCAAGTAAAACGTGTGCAATCATCAACAATAGTGAGAAAGTATCTCTTTCCGTTATAAGTGGGAACATGATATGGCAGCCAAATGTCACAACGTATCAAACCAAAAGGACTTTTGGACAAGTGGTTGTTTGAAACAAATGAAAGTCTCCTAAACTTAGCTAGAGAACAGATACTACAGCCATGATTGGAAAACTTATTTGGCAAAGATATGAAACCATTAATATCGAATAGAACCTTATCAGAACTATGGCTAAGGCCTAATCTAGCATGCCAAGTTGCCACAAAAATAGAATTTGCTTCTGTTGTTGCTGGTTTGATGACAGAAACGGCAGCAGATAAGTTGTCTTGCCTCAAAACATACAATCCACCAATCCCTCAAACGTTGATCTTCGTCCTCACGATGGCGCCTCCTGCACGTCGTCGTCAATTCGTCAGCGGTCGTTGGCAACACGGGTTGCTACTGTGGTCTGCACGTGACTCATGTTCGCAATTCAGCCTCTCCAATTGACAGGTCAGCAACTCTAGGGATTTGCCCTGTTCTTCTTGCTTCTGTTTTACATTGGAGATAGACTCCAAGTTTTGCCCCAATTCCCCAATTGAAGCAAGCTGCTGCCCTAATTCCCCAATTTGTTCTAGCTTCTGCCCCAATTCTCCCAACAATTCCAATTTCTTTTCCAAGCTCTCAAGACATGTTTCGATTGCAGCGCGTGTATGTACCATTCAGAGGTTCCCAAGATTAGTGCTCTGATGCCAATTGTAATGGCACCAAATAGTAATCTAAGAAATAATACATGATTAAGAGAATTGTTGTTGATGTAGAAAGAAAATAAGGATTAGTGATAATGGTGGTAGCACTTCGAGAGGCCACTTTCTCTCCTAATTGTGATTCAATCTAGTCTTCCGAATGACCCCCCCCCTCATTACATTCTTCTCAACCCTAAATCCACCAGTCTTGCCTCCTTAATTATGTGGAATTTCTAATCTACCCTCCTCCTAGTGTACACCTTATCATAAGAGGATTTCTTCTTAATCTTAGGTGCATTACTATGGACCTCTTCATTTATCCCTACCGGTGGGCTATTCTCATTAATAATAACATTGGGCTCAGGCCTTGTAATCATGACAGTTTCACCAAGTCACAACTTAAAATGTCAAATACTTGTCTTTCTTTTCATGTAATAAACTAAACAATGACATGGATTTTCTAGTTAACCTAATGAAAAATGACACTAGACTTTACTAATAAAACTACCACAAATTATCCATGAGAGTTAGCCAAAATGATAATCTCAAACAACATCAAGACAATTACAAAGGTCTTGAATTCGATTTTTGCTGCCAATTCTCGACTGGTATGTTATATGCAAGTACCATTGTAAGCCCTAGTTGAAACTTATGACATGTCCTAACCACGGAGTAGGAAAACACTCCACTCTCTCCCCACAAACTTATACCATAAAGCTAAAATAATAAATGACTACAAGTTAAGAACTTAAGATGGATTGATGGATTGTCTTGTAAACGGTGTTAGTAGCCTGGAGCATAGCTCTAAACGTGCTATAATTCAAATTAAGCAAACCCTACATTCACCTAACATGTAAACTACAGAATACATTCCAGATGTATAGATGGCATCGAAAAAAGAGAAGAAAACAATTCCATATTAATTTGTTTGCATAATAGGATCTCTATGTTAAAAATCTTCAAATAAACATGTCATTAAGGAAAACTTAAATGTGTTCCTCATCTCTCAATTTCCACATTACATCAAAACCTAAGCGTCAATTGTTAGGTTCCAACTCCAAGATTTCCACTATAATTTAGTTAAATATATGATAAACCACAAAAAGTTTATTACCTCCAAGTTGCATTCAGACAATGCAATAACTCCTGTTACTTTCCATCGTTCCAACCTGTTCTTAACAGGAAGTTTCTTCACATCGTTACTCGATCCTGAGTCGCTATCTCTCCTCAATCTGGGAACAGCCTGAGCTTTCTTCAAGACAGGACCATCCTGTACAAGAAATCCTAAATCTTCAAGCTGCAATTATCTGATTACCAAAGAAACAAAAGTACACTCTACACAGAGCATCTATAACCATAATTTTTTATTTTCACAACCAGCTTGATAAAGCATTTAGATTACCATTTTCCATTTCTTCACCCCACAACCACAAAGCAACAGTTTAATTGAATGATGGAACCATACAGTATTTCTGGTGACCCATCGCAGTAGAATACAGTTGAATTTATTATCACCTCCAATTTTAACTCTAATTTTTTTTTTTTGAATTCCTTATTTCTCTATTGCTCAATGAGCCTGGAATACACCTTAATTCTAGACTAAGAAAAGCTTTCCCTTAACTTTTCTCTTTTTACCCAAAAAAACAACAAACAATTTAACTATATTGAAACCCAATGGTTGCTTGATTAGTCCAAGTGGTTTGGCATTTTTTCTCTTAGAATGTGTTTGCGAGTTGGGTTTAGGAGGGCTTGGAAAGGTTTTTTTGGGGGGGTTTAGTCATGGTTTTAACCCAACTCGCAAACACACCCTTAAGTAAGATTTTGGGTCCAAGCAGTGTGATCAGAGAAAACTGGTGCTGGGAACTTCACCCCATAGTGGGTCAACCCAGCTCGAACCAGGCTAGAGGGAATCAGTAAATTCTGATTATTACTGACTTAGACAAAAACAACCAACAAAAAAATAAAATAAAAAAGATATGTATGAAACAAAACTATCATTCCCAAAAAAGCCAAAAGAAAAGAAAAGCAAATATACAATACCCCTTGATGTAAACCCTGGGATGCCACAAGCATGAGCTTGGACCCATTACTCAAGTTTGATGCTTCCAAAGTCACAGGGTCTTCCAAGACCTTTCCTGTTATCATGTAGAAGAATGATTCAGCCATGAACGAAAAAGCGAAAGAGAGAGAAAAAAAAGAAAGTGAATGAATGAAACCTTTGAAGATGAGTTTCTGGCCACGAGGGAGGACATTGGTGGCAGGTAGAAGGAGGGATTTGAGGTCTTTGATGGTCGATTGCGGTGAGATTGAGATGGGTATTGAGGTGCCACTGAACTTCACGCTGATAGTTATGGAATTTGAATTGGAATTGGAATTGGAATTGGAATTGGGGTCGCTAGTGGAAGAAGGGGGTTCCATTTCTTTTCACGTTTTTTCTCCTAAGATACGATATGAGCTTTTTTATGTGTATTCGAGGAAGACGATGTTTTACTATGAACTAGGAAAAGAAGGCACTGTCTTTTTGTTGGAGAAGTGGAATTTTGAAGAGATTCAGTTTACTGTTTGTGGAATTCTGGAATAGATCGTTGTTTGTATTTCCTCATAAGAACCACCCACACATGACATCACACAGTTATTAAATATCTATAATAATATTTTAATATTTTTATTGACATCAAATTATTAATTTTTAAAAAAAATCTCTTAATTTAGGTTCTGTTAGATTTTTATTTTGGTCAACTTGATCCTTATTAATTTTTTGATCAATTTTTTATCTCTTAATCTTATTAGAATTATTTTAAGCTTATTATAATTTTTATTTGTACTTTTTTCATAAAAGTTTGATTTTTTTTAACTCATCAGTAACACAATTCAAGTATAAAATATAAATAATGATTGCGAAAAAATAACATAATAATATTGGTAGCTTAGTGGTAATGATATTTACTTATTTAGCTTGATGTACTAAATTTAACTTTTAAGTCATTAATTAGTAACACAATTTAAATAATAAATATAAGGATAAATATTAACACCTATTGCACACCCACCCTATTTTATTAAAACCCTCGGCTACTCACCCTAACCAACCATATGTCTTCTTCATCGACATAATCGTTCCTTCCACTCCGTTTGTTTATTCGTTTAAGCTCGATTCGTTTTTTCTCATTCTCTCTGCGTTTTGATCTGTTATGGTTTATCATTTCGTTGTCTCTCGTTCATTTTTTATTTCTTGATCGTTTCTATGCTTTTGATTCGTTCGTTTTTTATCTGTTCTGCTATTGGTTATGTAATTGATATCGACAACGAATCCACTAAATTTCGTTGGCAAAGAGCCATCGTTCATGGAGTTCTTGGAAAGTGTCAACAATGCTACAATGGTGCCGCCCTAACTCACAGTGTTGGAAGGTAATTATTCATTGAATTGATGATTGTGTCATTCATACATGATGGTTGTGTCTAAAGATAAACAATGGCTATGTCTTATAAATTTATTAGGTTAGGTCTAAAACACAATGATGGTTAGGTCTCTTATAATAAAACGGTTGTGTCTTATAATACAACTCACAGTGATGGAATGTAACAATGCAGTGAATTGATGAGTATGTCATTAATAACACGATTGTGTCTAGGTATAAACAAAAGCTATGTTTTACAAAGTTGATAAGTTAGGTCTATAATAGAATAATGGTTAGGGCTCTTATAACACAGTCATTGTGTCTTACTTCACAGAGAGTGTGCTATGTGGCTCCAGCATTCCAACTCAAGTTACCAATGAAGTTAACAATGAAGAGATGGTTTTAGCAACATTTGACGAGAATTCAGGGATGATGGTGTAAAACATTGAAGAACCTGAAGGTATTTTAATGAATTAAATAAAGGTCAGGTCTGTGACGTTAGCAAATATAACTTAGAAAGACATAACCACAAGACATAACCAAACATAACCAAATAAAACAGGAAGACATAACAATGTAATGCAGAAAGACACAACCAACTAGCAAACACAGACCTAACCGTGATGAAGTATGAGACACAACCTTTTGATTGTGTAGGACATAACTTTGTTGTATATGAGAACATAACCTTGTGTAAAAGACAGATATAGAAGCATTACAAATGTAGACACAACCAGACACTCCGCATAGGCATATACAACTATTTCATTGAGAAACCCACAAATTAGTGTACATAACGTAGACAGACCTAACCAGTTTTCTCTCATCAGATCTAACCATAGAGCGTTACAGACTTAACCATAGATAGACTCATAGACATAACCAGGAAAGACAAAAAACAACTAACTCACCAACATCGGAACCAACCGTGGTAGAGAACGAGACAACCATTTATTGTACACAAACACAACCTTTTTCATATTTAGACATAACGGTTCGTAAAATGAGACATAACTTTCTTAAAGAACAAGACATAACCATAGAGCGTTATAGACTTAACCATATGTAGACATAACCACGAAAGACAGACACAACCAACTCACCAACACCAAACACAAGCGTAGTAGAGAACGAGACACAACCACTTATTTTACTCAGAAACAACCATTTATTTTACTCAAACACAACCTTTTTCATTTTTAGACACAGCTGTTCGTAAAATGAGAAAAGAATCCCTTTTTTTCCATATTGTGTTTTTTTGGTTAATTCCAATCTAGAAAGTTCATATCTTTTGTTAATTTCCCATTTTTTTTCCTCTTTGTAAAGTTTACAAAATTGGCTAAAATATTTGATTTTTCTAGTTTTTGTCTCAAATTTTATTCTTGTAGGTTGTTGTGATTATGATTTCCCCCCCCCCCCCCAAATTTTTATGGGTTTTGATTGTTGATGGTTGTGGTTTTGATCATGAGTTGCAGGTTTATAAAGTTTTGATTGTTGATGGTTTGTGATTTGAATTTTGAGTTGGAGGTGGTGTGTAGATGGTGGCTAAGAAGAAGAACTTGTAGATCATTTTGAGTTGGTGGTAGTAGGAGGAGGATGTTGCAGGGAGGAGGCAGAGACGACGCAATGGGCGGAGGGAAGAGGGAGATGTAGGGGTGGAAGAGAGGGTAAAATTAGAAATGTATTTAGTTACATTTTTTAAATATTTTTAAGGGTTAATAGCAACTTATCCCCCTTGTACTATAGTTGTTGTGCACTTAACTCTCTAACGTTATAAAATGTGCAAGTTGATCTCCTAAGATTTTTTAAACAGTGCAAATAAGATCTTTCGTCACTTTTAACGTCTCAAAGTTTCATTAGTACACATGTGTCTGTAACATGATTTATAAGGACAAAATTATTCTTACTTTAAAATAAAAATAAAAGAAAAAATAATTTTTTGAGGACGAAACATGGACAACAATGAGAACAATAGCACTAACAATAGCAAAAACCTGAAGCAATCACCAAAGAAAAATGGAAACAACAAAGAGCAAAGGCGGCACTGGATTAAATGTAGGAGGTGGATGAAGTCTTTGACAATGATGATAAGCATAAAAATGGTTAGGGCTTGGGTTTTGTTTAGAAAGGGAGAGGGAAGTTACTGTGAAAGGGTTTGGGAGAATTGAGTTTTTTTTTTATAAATTAGTTTTTCTTTTATTTTTATTTTAAAGAAAGTGTAATTTTATCTTTAAAACACATTATGTGTATTAACGGACTTTTTAGATGTTAAAAGTGACAAAAAATCTTATTTGCACTTTTTAAAAAACTTAGGGTATTGAATTACACATATTGCAATGTTAGAAAATTAAGTGAACAACAGTTATAGTACATATAATAAGTTGTTTTTAACCCTATTTTAAACCATATTTTAAAAATGTGACTAAATATAAATGGACCACCATATGACTAAAGGCGCATGACACACCATTTTAATCAAGTGCATTCAAGACATCTCCGTTAATAAGATGTTTGTCCATGTGCTATAGATTCCTCAAATGGGGCTGTTCCTCAAATTGTTCCTCTTGATATTTTTTTTATCAATAGTGTTCCTTTTGATATATATATATATATATATATATATATATATATTGAATCTAAAGTCATCGAATGGGAAGATCCAACTTGTTGAGAGGAGAAACTCATTTTAGAAGATAAAATAAAATAATTTTACTTTTAAATCAATAAAATGAGAAGTGAAATTCATTAACATTTTATTAATCTCATGGTAAAAATTTTATTTTAACTATTAAAGCAAGCCAAGGGTTCAAAAACAACACTATTGTGCACCTAACAAATAAAGCAATGTGGCAGAAATTGTAAATATATGATTTTATGTTATGAAACTGTCTTTGTCTTTATTTGAGCAATGTTTAAAAAATCCAACAATTCAACCTATTCATCCCTTTAAGTGACATTTTTCACTTTATTATCTTGTATAGTGCAAGTGAATTTTGACCGTGTAGATATTATCAAAGGTTTTTTTTCTCCTTTTATATTGACTGTTTAGAATTTATGTCTTCTCAATGATTTTTTAAAGTGAAGATATCAGTTTAAAGAAAAAAGTGACATAATTTTATTTTGAGATCAATAAAGTAACCAGTGATATTTATTTTTATTTTATTAATTTAAGAATAAAATTTAATATTTAATTATTTAACTTACTTTTAAAAATAAGATAATCAGATGATTTAAATCTCAAAGATTGGATGAGCAAAACTTAAACATCTTAGTACTAAAGAAAAATGGAGGAAAGAAATGCGACAATATGATTGACGTCGCTCTTGTCTTCGTCAGGTTACTTAGAAATTTCATTAATAAAATGAAGTTTATTGACTCAAAAATTTCGAAGAAGACATAGCTGGAGTTAGTAGGAAAAGTTTTAATCTTAAAACACTCAACAAAGTGAGAAGTTTCCTGCATAAATATAAATCTAACCTATCATGTCATGTTTTAATTACACTCAAAATTATTCAGAAATAAAAGAGTGTATCTTAAACAAAGTAAACAAGACTAATTTCATTAAAGTTATAACTATATATAACGCTTTAGATTTATATTCATGTAAAACTCTCTCCGACAAATAACCATTAAACCAACGGTGTTGAGTTTGAACTTAAAAAATAAGAATGAATTTTTTTTTTTTTGGCAAAAAAAGGTCATACCTTACAAGAGAGTCTACTGTCAATTCAGGCCGGATTAGTTAAACTTTTAACAATAAGGCCTCCATTAGGGGTGATTCAATCAAGGAGAAAATTAATAACGATCTAATAGTAGTCTTAAAACATGCAATCTTAGATGCCGAAGTTCTATAATTAACAAGAAATAACATTCCTGCTCCAAGACAGAAGCTACTTATCTCTGTGTTATTTTAAATGATATATCTATTTCTGTATATTTTAATCTTATTATATAATAGTCTAACTTCCTCTCCTGCCCCTGCAGGGTTACTACATACAACTTTTGGTCATTAAAAAATGGGATCCTGCAAATTTCACTTTCGTAGCCAGCCTGTGATCCCAATACCAAACCACGATGTGGTCATTAGTGCGACACAGTTTTTCTAATGGTTCTGACTTCTGAGCTCTTACTCTCTGGTATAGTGTGTGTGAAAACATTAATTTAAATGACAATAATAATGGTCTCACATTGTTTTATACTTCTGAATATATTTAGTTGTGTACTTTGTGTCCTGCACAGAGATTATAAAAATGATTAAAAAATATGAAAGTAAGAAAAAAAATTAATAATGTTTTACATAATTTTTTTTATTTAACATAGAGATAGTAGAGATAGTTAAAGTTATTAATAGTGCATAAACATGAGAGATGGTGTTTATTTAATAAGAGTATAGTAAAAAATAATAATAATTAATATGATATAAATCTAAAAAGTAGACAAAAATTTGTAAAGATACTAAAATAAAAAAAAAATGTATAAGTGAAAAATAATGGATGAAGCATTAAAGTAACGTATAACAGTAAAACCGCGTTTTTTATTAGAACTTTTATTTATTTATTTATTCATTCCAGAACAAGTAATTATAAGATAAATGAAGAAGTTATTAGGATTGATGTACTGACGAGAGGTTTGCATAATATGCCTCAAGTTTTAGGTTCAAATACTAGTGAGAGTAATGTACTTTTCAAAATACAAAAACAAAAAGACAAACGAGGCGCATAACGTAAAGAACGAATCCTCATACGTTAAATTTTATTTTATTTTTTGCATATCTTGTGATGAGTAAATGTGTTTGGTATGAAAGTAGAAATTGGAGCGAATTTGCATGAATTATGATCATATGTAGTTTTAGGCTTCAAGTTTATGTAAGGTGTAGAGACGAACACGTGAGACAATAACTTTGTCAATGATAAAATTTTGCATACTATAATGTTATGTAAAATCTTAATGTATGTTATTGAAATATGTACAACTTTTTTTTTTTATTAAATATCAATACATTAGGACGACAATTTTTTGTTATTTAAATATCAATAATACATTGGGACGAATGCCGCGGCATGATAATTGAGTGGACATAATTTTATCCTAAATGTAAAGATGTGAGACTCTAACATACTTTTTTACACTTAAAAATGATAATTTGGACTGTGATCTTTGTAAGAATCAATAAAGTGGATGGTAACCATAAGATATGACATGGTGATAACCCATTTGTCATCTTAACAATAAGGTTGAGGTTTCATTGTGAGAATGAAAAAACATTTTGTAACTAACCATCTACCAATTTTATGTGAGTTTAATTATATTTAATTCTAAAAATTAACTAAAATAAGAGAGTCTTATCTCTAAATAACATAAAACTTTAACTAAAGTTAGCAATTTCTAATGGAATAATGCTGCACCAAAATCCAGAAAAACACATTAATGTTAGTTCACATGAGTAAAAAGAAAAGGAGGGGCATCTCTCTAGATTGTTGAATGTTAAATCAATCACAGCATGGCATGTGGGTTGGACTTTGTTTGTGTTTATACTGTTTACCATCTTGGATCCTTCTTTTCCCTCCACTTCTTTTTTTCTCCTCTCATCCTGTCACCATGTGAAACTTTTCAGTATCCACCCACTTTTGTGTGGTGTTGTTGGATTGAAACCCTTTAGCTTTTTGAAGCCATTGATGCTGTACTCTCAAACCACGCCTTGTTCCCTGATCCAGTTATTATCATATCACATGGCCCAAGTGGTCACATGAACAATTATACTTTCTAGTACTATTTTTATTTTTTAAAGATTAATTTCTATTTGCATGCATTGTAAAATAGTTTATACAAGAGTTCATTCAATCACATATCACACATTGTTACATTAGTAAAAGTTAAGTTTCACACCATTATCTTAAAAAGTTTCACACATAGAATACGTTTGGTTAAGGTTATAGAAGAAGCACTTTTTTAAAAACAACATTCTTTTTCTTTTACTGTTTCTCCTTATGAGAGAAGCAGCTCTCTGTCAACTCCTACTTGCTCCTCAAAATAAATAAATAAAATTGATTATTTTTTTCTTATTTTGATCAGAAGCACAAACTAACAACCAGTTAAAATTTAAAATTATTTTTTATCAAAATAAATATATATTTTTTTCTCCTTAAAAGCACAACCAAACAAGTTTATAATTAAATGACAATATAAATTTTTTTTATATTGTAGCTGTCCAAAATCAATCTCTTGCTTTTATCCTTTTGAACCTACTAAAATGATTTAATTAATACTAATGTTTGATTTCAAGTGATTTAATATTTATTTATCTTAAGTAAGATAATATTTTAAATTTGAGTATTATAAATAAAAAATGTGTTAGAAAAATTTTGTATAGATTGACTTAATTCAAATCCAATTAATTGTAATTCAATAAATTTTGGATGCTAGCTATCAGAAAATAAAGGGGCTATTCAGTGCAGTCCTAATTGATGTTGGTTGCGCTGGCAGTGTCCGTGCTGGTAGAGAGGATGGTACAAGCAATCGTCAAACTGTACATTGAATGAGCAATGGACATGGAATGTAGCTTCAAAACGTGGGCATCATATATATCCTTTCATGTCATTCTCTAGTGTTGATGGAACCATCCCTTTTTACCTTTACTCTGCCGTAAATCTTAAATTTTGTTTTTTGATTTTGTCGTCTTTTTTAAATTTTGAACAATAATCTTTTGATGAAATTCTCTTATTCTAAGGTCTAAGGCTGGTTTTGACTTCTTATGCATACATGGTGGGTGTGATTAGCATGCATATGAACCCATCTTTAAAAAAAAATTAATTATTTTTACATCAAAATATCTAAATACCTTAAACATTATGACAATGATATTTGGTGGGATCATAATATATAATAAAAAAAATTCAATCATTTTTAACATTTTTTCTCTATTAAATCATACATCCTAACTAAAATGCATGAGCATCAATATAATAAAAATATGTATCAATATAATAGTCATATAAAAATAATTACACTGATCTCATTCTTAACATGCATTGATAGCACATGCACACACGTTAATGTCATATGTACATGTGTTAATGCCATCTGCGTCAGAGATACTACTAATTATACCAAATACAACAATTTTATCGTTTTCCTTTTTATATACGATGTATATAAAGTGTTTGGACACATTTGGTGTTCAAATAGTACTCATGAAAAAAAAGCACACATACACACTATGTTACGCAGGTAACAGGTACGGGTACAGTACTGGGACAGAATCTTTTGAAAAATATATAGAGATACGAGTACGCCAAATATATATATATATATATATATATATAAATTTAATAAATTACATATACAAAAATTCATAAGATAACTAATGTATATATTCAATCCAAAATCAATACCACAAGAAAAAATCAAAATCATATTTCATTTCTTTTAAAAAAAAAGTTGCAAAAGAGAAGAGGAACTAAAGCTGGCCAAAAACAAGGTCGTATTGCCGAAGACAAGGGCGTAGACTAAAGAAGGAGACGTAGAGGAATGAAGGAAGATTTAAGGTATTACGTTTTTATAAAAGTTTTATCAGTATGTCAAACTTTAAAAAAAAACAAAAAAACACTCAAAATGTCGTAGTTTTAGTCATCTGGCTTACCCGCAGCGTATCTAGCTTTTTTCTAACCACACTCAGCCGTACCAGTTCTATATTTTTCAAAAAAAAAAAATTTGGGTACGTATCCAACCGTACCCAGGTGCACTCATAGCGTACATGTACTCAGTACGTACCTATACGGGTACTTCTCCAAAATTCGAAGCACCCATGCAACGTAGTATACACATAAAACCCATAATTAATGAGTAAAATTTTTAATTTGTCACTGATATCACTAATATTGCACTCATAGCGTACATGTACTCAGTACGTACCTATATGGGTACTTCTCCAAAATTCGAAGCACCCATGCAACGTAGTATACACATAAAACCCATAATTAATGAGTAAAATTTTTAATTTGTCACTGATATCACTAATATTGCACTCATAGCGTACATGTACTCAGTACGTACCTATATGGGTACTTCTCCAAAATTCGAAGCACCCATGCAACGTAGTATACACATAAAACCCATAATTAATGAGTAAAATTTTTAATTTGTCACTGATATCACTAATATTGCACTCATAGCGTACATGTACTCAGTACGTACCTATATGGGTACTTCTCCAAAATTCGAAGCACCCATGCAACGTAGTATACACATAAAACCCATAATTAATGAGTAAAATTTTTAATTTGTCACTAATGGCAGTAATATTGATAACATTAGTCAAATTCGTTTCCAAATTATAAAAAATACTAAATTTGTATTTGGAGTTATCAAAAATCAATTAAATTATTCTTTCATTGTTAGTCAAGTTAATCATTTTCAAGAACTAATTTGATTGATTTATAACAATTTTAGGACAAATTAAAAAGTTTATTCTATAATCAATTCATAAGTATATAAAAAGAAATTAGTGTCAGATGAGAGGAGAATAAATTGATTGTGTTCTAACTGATAATAATAATAAGAGTTTAATTGTTTTTTTATACTTTCTTGTAATAAAATCTTACCACAAGTTTTGAAATGATTGGTGTAAATATCTGTACACGGTCAAGGATTACATACAAGTAAACTCTTAATAATAAAGTAATCTCTTAATAATAAAGTGATCCTATCCCTCAGTCATTGGATAATGCATAATTCATTTTGGTAATTCCACTTACACAATAAAGCTTGTAAGTAATAAGGGCATCTCATCCATCCATTCTCCTTATGCCCCAAATAAAGGCAAACATAGACCAACCCCTCAACTACCTTAACCACTCCCCCCCCATAATCCCTATTTTCACTCTCCTCCTATTTTTTTCCCTTTACCATTTCTTCCCACACTCATTCACACACCCGTCTCTCATGTAAATAAGGTGTGCAAAATCATCATCCACTTCTGCATCTCTCCCTCAAATCCAAAAATCCCTCATTTCCTACTTCACTACTCCCTCGAAAAATCCCACATTTCTCACCTTTCAAAACCTCCAATAACAAAGAAAAAAACATTCAACCTTCTTTTTTTTCTCTCCCAATTCACACTTTCAATGTGGTTACCATGGAACAAATCAACACTTCAAATTCACAACACATCGCCATCACCGCCCTCTTCTCACTTCTCGTGCTCCTCATTCAAAGACATCCAAACTCTCATTCTAGATGAGTCTGCCACCACCGCCGCCCCAAGACCCAAAACCGCCACCGTCTTCCACCGAGTCACACTCGCCAACTCGCTCCTCCGAGCCTGGTCAACTCACCTCCAACACCAAACCCCCATACTCGCCCATTCCTCTTCCCAGCCCCAACCCCATGATCCACGCGCCACAAAAAGGGTTCCACGCTCCGAAGAAACGGTCCCACGCGCCGCTGAAACGGATATCCACGCGTCCGTTCCACACGCCGAGCAGCGCGTGGTGATATACTTCACGAGCCTGCGCGTGGTGCGCGCGACGTTCGAGGACTGCAAAACGGTGCGTTCAATTCTGCGCGGATTCCGCGTGTTACTCGACGAGCGCGACGTGTCCATGGACTCGGGTTTTCTCTGCGAGCTCCGTCGGGTTATGGGTCGGGTTAACGGGTTGACACTGCCACGTGTCTTCATAAACGGTAGGTACGTCGGTGGGGCCGAGGAGGTGAGGTGGCTGCACGAGAGCGGCGAGCTCAGGAAGCTTCTGGAGGGGCTGCCCGCAGCGGATTACTTCCGACAGTGCCACGTGTGCGGCGACCATAGGTTTGTGCTGTGCGGGGAGTGTTCAGGTGCGCGCAAGGTGTACGCGGAGAAGGGTGGGTTCAAGACGTGTCCGGCTTGCAACGAGAGTGGCCTGCTCAGGTGCTTCTCTTGTTCTTGTTGACCACGTGCACCCGCACACCCCATCTCATCTCATAAATCATGATGATCCTTTTTTTTTAATTTTCATCTTGAGTGAGTGGGACCGATATAATAACTAAAGTAATAATAATAATTTTTTTTTGTATCCAGCTTTTACAAAAGTATTAATATCTCGATCATAATTTACTTTTTATTTTAGATTTAAAATAATAAATATTTAGAATTAGTAAAAATTTAGTTGATTTCTAGTTATAAATAATCATAGAATATCAATATGCTTAAATTTGACAAGATACTATAGAAAAACCCTAAAAATAAAGGAATTTTTTTTTAGGATTTTCATTTTTTATTTTTATTTTATTTTATTTTGGGTTATTTAGTTTAGGCCAAGGAGGTGGAGGTGGACATAATGTGAATTTTCTGCCTATGGATTGTTTAATATTGTGCTTAACCACATCTTTTGTTTTATTTCTTTGTTAATTTTTCTGAGATAAATATATCATTTTAGGTTCATCGCTTTATCTTTGATTGGCAATCAGAGAATGGACTCTTAACAAATAGTTGTAAAATCAAGTTTCTGCTGCTATGAATGAAATGAGGTTCATTGTTGTAATCAAACAGAAAAGAAGTCATGCGCATTCTTGTTTCTAATTTGTTTTTACGTTCATCTCTGCGCATTTACGGGATATATTTTGTTCTTGTGCATCTTTGGTTCCATAATATATTTGTTGTTTTCACATGTTAATAGAGAATTTATGGTTATAACTTAACTCATTAATGTTTGTGACTTTTGAAAGACTCATGAGTATGAAATTAATAAAGTGATGCAATTAAATGTTAAAAATTGAGTGAAGATTATGGTAAGAGGAAGGTACCGAAAAACCCGACAAATTAACTTAAAAATCAATTCACTCTATTCTTAAGGGAAAATTTTAAGTGTCATATAAAGAGTTGGTAAGTTAATTTATAGGTTGATAAATTAAGTTTTACAATTTTTTTTTCTTTCCATAAATAAGGTTTGTAATGACTGTTGATTTTAGGTTTCTTGATTTTTATACATTTTATTTAAGTATCATTTAAAGTAATTCAGAAGTAATTGAAGTAGATATTGATTTGAGACTAGGAGTAATTTATATATTTGTCAAAGTTTAAATTTATCTTATTAATTTTAATTTTAAATTTTAACAAATATACATATTAGATCAATATTACGATAAATTAAGCTTAAATATCTGATATTATGATAAATTAAGCTTAAATGTAGGTCCTCCGTATTTTTCATTCCAAGTTATCATTGAAGTATGAAAACTGTATATTTAGAAACTTAATAGCATAGCTCAAAATGGATAACACACCACGGAGACGCCCCCAAAATGTTTATTGTCATTCTCTCATCGTTTAATTTTGTTTTACTTTCTCGAAAATATCCTTTTGTATTATTTGAAAGCTAAAAATTAATAACCTAATGCTTTAGTTATTTATTATTAATTGTAGCTATAATTTAATTTAATTTTGTTGATTTTCTTTTTAAATTTTGATATATTTTTCATTTTATGTTGTCCTTAAATATTATAAAAATTTACAATTAATGTATTTAATATAGAAACCTAAATTAAATATTAAGTTATTTTTTAAAATTTTCGTACAATTATAATCATCTACGTAATATAGTAGTGATTATTTTGAAAAATTAAATAATAAATATAAATAAATAACTATAAAGATAAACTAGCTAGTCGTAATATGTAATAAATATATTTTATAACCCACAATCCGAAATTGTATGAACAACTCAATAAATAAATACATAAATATCTTATTTAATACAACTTTTTTTTTACGGGTTTTATTCATAGGTAAGTTTAATGACATTTACAAATAAAAAAAGACACATAATATATAATGTTAATAAGAAACCAATGTATTATACATCTTGAAGTAATTGAAGATTTATACCTCTGTTCCTGAAGACTATCAATGTCTAAATATCTTTTATAACGGAGATCAACACAAATATTACAGTTTGAAGAATACATTAGTCTCCTTTCACAATAGACATGAATATCTTGATCATCTGTAAAAATGTATATGAAAGAAACATTTCAAAACGCTAAATTCTAAACACCCATAGAAGGTGAATGAAAACAACCATAAAAAGGGAACGAATACAATGGAGGTAAAAAAGCACAAGATCTATTGTTTTAATAAACAAATCTAAATTATTTATTAAATAAAAAATCTAAATGATGAAAAAGGAAAAAGCCCCGTGAGAGTACTTAGAAAATCATTTTTAGTTAATTTAATACAATTTAATTTAGTCAATAATGATAGAGAAGATAAAAATTTTACAATAAATTCAAGATAAAGGATTTATACCAACTAGTGATGCTATTTTATGTGTATATATTTAATATTAAATTCTATTATATATATACACACATTAAATAAAATCTTATTATTTGTTAGTTTGTTTGTATTCGTACTATTATTTATATTAGGAAAATTTTGAAATAATTTAGTGTTAAATTTGAATTTTCAATTTTAATTAAATTATATTATAAGTACTTCCCTTGCTATTGATTTCATAAAAATCAAAATGAAATGAATTAAAAAAATTAAATAAAATTATAATAACTGATATTTAAATTAAAATGATAAATTTAAATAAAATTATGAAGGATAATTAAAATTAATATTTAGCTTTTATCTTAGTTGTCAAATAATACAAAAGGGGATTTTGAAAAAATAAATCAAAATTAAAGAACAACGGAGCGACAAACAATAGATATTTGGGTCACACCATGATAATTTTCTTTTGATAAATTGGGGGAAACCAGTGACATCTTTTCTACTGCCGAAGTGTCACAATTTTTCAACACGGTTTTGACAAAGTTATATAAAATTCTGGCTGATATTCTTCAAGCCATAATTCAATTTCATGTAAGATGTAAGTCACTAAGTTGAGTTGATCTTTCAATTGCAAAAATGGTATGGAAAAAGAGGAGACGGTTCCAACGGACCATAATGCTAGAGTAAATATATTTGTTTAATTAGTCCTAACATTTTGAATTTGAAGTTAATAATAATATGATCCTAAACTTTATTTTGACGTTAATTTAGACATACATTATTTGCCATGGATTGAACTCTAATATGATTGAATTCTTTATTAGATGGTTTTCCATTCCAAGCTTAAGCCAAAAAAGGATGGTCTATTTGTCATGTTCCTAAATTTCTATCTATAATCCAGTGTGCTATTAATAAATTTCTCTTCACTGACTATTATCAGAGGGTAATTAATGAACACATATTATCCTGTATTTTTTTTATTTTAATTTTACTCTATCTTAAATTATGTGTAAAATTGCACTCCATTATATTTTTATTGTAACTGATCATTAATGATTGGAGATCTATATTTTTATTTCTTGGGTTTGTGTTTTTGTTTTAAATTGTGAGAAAAATAGTGAAAATAATAAAATATATTTTTCCTGTTTTTATTTTCTATTTTTATTACTTTTGTTCATAAAAACTTGGACTCGATTTGGTTTCTATTTTTATTTAATCTTTTTCTTGATCTCAGAATTTGGTGAAGTAAATAGCAAACATAAGAAATAAAAAAACACTATTAAAAAAATGTTCCCTTACAACGAATATATTCATTGAAATTACCAGAAAATTTTATGCCTAAAATTCGCTGGCAAGTGCTTTTTGGAAGCCTTTGGATGAAGAAACTCAAATTTACTGGCGAACAATTATCCATTGGAAAGTCCGCCGATAAATTTTGGCGATTTGGCGATAATCTGCCAGTAAATATTGAGTTTTATGTTAGTTTGATGACAACAATACCAGCGGATATATCTGTTTAATTTGGATGTTTCTGGTAGTGTATGCATAACCTGAAGATAAATGATGCAATCACTATTTAAGCTTCCAGATCAAACAAAGAGAATTACCATGCATAATAAACTATGGTATTATAGCTCAAATTCAAGTTCTAAGCATATTATCCAAAGAATAATCAAAGTTTAGAAATATAAGGGATAAAAGTTAATTCAACAAAATATAAAAGGATGAAATGGTGAGAGATGATATCACCAAAAGTGTTTTCCTTGTAATTGCATTGATGTTTTAAAGCACTAAGCTCCCAGTCTCCTTTTAACAGCTCAATCTCGTGGTCATTCGAATGTATCTCTTGATTCACTTGCTTGGGAGAAATTTTTTTGGGTCATTCGAATGAATATGATGTTTTATTTGAATGACTTTATTCAATTAGTTGGCATTCCAATAAATTGGCTTTGGTCATTCGAATGACTTGGTTCTAGAGCTTTTTGTCTTCATTTCAAACTCTCTCATTCGAATGACTATAAGAGGTCATTTGCATGCCCCTGCATTCTAGACTTTTTTTGGTTCCATTTTTCTTCCAATCACTTTTCTTGGTTGACTTTGTTTCACTTGTCTTCAATAAAATTTGCCATCATGAAGTGATTTAGTATATGATGAAATACCTACAAAACAATTATATTTTCTTTGGTATCCAAGAGTCTTCAATCCTTTAAGATTAGTCTTCAAGAATTTTTTCACAAATATAAATGTCACAATATGTAAATTGGTAGAATAACTTGAATAACCTATATCTTTCACATTTCCAATAACATGTTTGATTTCATATGATATTGATAATATGAACCATGATTAAGTATAGAATATCTCATGATCATATACACAAAACAATAATGGACATATATAACAATAATGAGCATAATCATGTGCTTAATGTTAATGTATAATTCAATTGTAAAGAACATAGACACATGATTCTATCAATTTCCTAAGGCCCATAAGAGATATACATCAAATTGTTTGATTTTTCAATTGAAATTGCAAAAGAGGTAAACATATTTGATACCTTGGCCCTGGAAAATAAAGGAATATTTTTTCTTGTCCATTACTTCTCCTGTTAGGTCACTAAAATTATTGGTATAGTTAGAAACGAATATTATCAAGAGTTTGTGTCGAAAAGAGTACTGACGACGAGAAATGGTAATGAGATTAGCGACATGAAGGTTAGTAGTACAACATCCCGCATATCAATATCAAAAGCTTCCATATAAATTTTTATTCTAGATTTCCAAATCACAAAATATTCACCATCAAAGAAAAGTGGTTTAATAAAATCAAACTCATTCATTTTTATATACTTAGGATGTTAGCAACAATAAGGATCTTTAAGCTATAAGCAGTTAAGCTTTTACCAGAGTATCTATGGTTAAAGGAAAATGACCACCGCTTTACCACTAGATAACGATCTCCATCGCCCTCACACTCGCTCTCCGTTTTCCCGTTGCATCTATACATTTCCTGTAATATGCACCAGAAATATATAATATTTGTTATAGTAAATGTTATATCCAATTTTGAATATGTGGTGTTACCGTCCCAGAAGTACTCATTGTCATCCATGTTTGGAAGCATAATGAGGATTAGCATCATATTCCAATATATTATTATTAAGCATATGAGAGACACATACTAAACTTTTCTTAGCTCTCCTCTTACAACGATGTGGATGATGGCATATCACAACTGAAGTTGGGTGAAATTTTTTTTCCTCTCCATGCAAGAAATATATCTAAATGAATGTCCAACTTTGTGATAGACAAAAACATCAATAACTGTAAGAAGACTTGGTAGAACATGTTTTTGGCAATTCCACCATTCATGTTAATTGTTAAGTATAGCTTTTAGTTATACAATGTTTCAATTATGTAATATTGTTGGTCACTTTTCAATTATGCAATATTATTGTTAATTTTATTTTTAAAATATATTAAATAGTTATTTTAGTTGAAAAAAAAAGGTTTGAATTTTTCAGATTTTAACTTTTAAGAAAATGTATGAAACATTTATCCTTAATTTAATTTATTGAAAATTAATTTAAAAATATTCAAAAAATAATTTTTTATTTTTATCCAATCTAAAAGTAAAATTGCATAATATAAGATATTTATAATAAAATATTTTTTTGGTGCTTTAAAAATTATGTTAGTCACAATAAGATTTGAACCTAAGACCTCATACATGCTACTCAAACCCTTAAAAACTAGAATATAATAAAATATTTGATAATTATATTAATTTTTCTTTTTTTTTTAATTTAAAAACGTGTGGGGTAATAATTAAAATCATAATTAGTTTCTTTTATTGGAGAGAAGAAAGACACTCTTATGTTATTTTTGCATTTTATAATGTATTAATGATGTGTTATCAATGTGACAAAGGTGAGACCAAAAGAGAGAGTACCTGTAAAGACACTCATAAAAGGGCCACCCCTTAGGCTAAGTGCACCTATTCCCCTCTAGGACTATATTTACAATTTTTTTTTTCCTTAACAACTTTGTCCTTGAGAAAAAGTCGTTGAGAAATCTCTGGTTTCTAGTAGTGAAATGACTTCCAAATGATAATGATTTAATATTAACTAAAGTGGGTGAATATATCAAGAAAGATGATCATTTGAGAAGACAAACAAAATTTAACACAGTTAACTAATGATTAGATTTCTTAAATATTTGGTTAGTAATTCAATTTATGCTAGTATGTATGAAAAAAAAATTTTGTTACCCACTTTAGCAATCTCCCAACTACGAAGGAGGATTAGTTACTGTCAACAATTGACATCTCCCAAAAAAACCAAAAAAAAAAAATTATTTGGAGAAGTTTCGTATACCTGTCATACTTAATGAATTTGTTGCCTTTGATTGTATATGCCATTAATTTTTGGGTTCAATGTATTCACCCATATTTTGGCTCTATTGTTAGAAACACAACTAATCTCTATTGCATTGCTTTTATATGTTTTTGCCACTGAAAAGATAAAATTATAGGAATCAATATTTATTTGTTGTTCACATCAAAATGGTCCAATTAGCGCTTGCCTCATAAATAAGAAATCTACTCCTTTCTTAGTGTTTTATATTTTTTTATCCCCACCTTCTAATAACTACTTTCTATTTATTTTTAGTTGTTATTTTTTATTTTTAAATACATTATTGATTAGATGTATTTAAATGTAATTGTATTTAAATATATTTAAATAATAATATATCTAAAAATAAAAAATAACAACTAAAAATAGACCAATTGTAAATTAATGAGTAGTTGGCACCGTATAAGTCATAGCCTTCTCTTCCCATCGTCCCGGTGAGAAAATTCATTTTAAAATAGAAGGCATGCATCTCGAGCTGCGTTTACTCGTTTTTTTATAAACAAAAATTCATGCGATTTAATATCGGCCATTCTATCACACTGAGGACATACTTTCAGATTTTTAGAGTGTTTACATAAATAGATCATAGTCATCACATCGACAATAATTGAATTAAAGTTTTTTTTTATTTTATTGACAGAGGTATGTGGGGATTAAGAAAAGGGGAGGTGAGGACTAATCACAAACTTTTAACTTTCGCAGATAATCACTCACCTGTGAACTTAAATGTGAATTTACGGTTTTTTTTAATGAGAAACGAGGTCTTTTCCAACACATCTCTATGTTGGACCGAATCTAGTATTTGTTCACACTAGCGTGAATTGCCTAATTAAGGCGTGGAACCATATTTGATCTTTATTTTCAAAGTCAAGCGACATTACACATTAATGAATCATTGATTATAATATCCTGTGACTTACTCTGTACCAAACAACTCCTAATTTTGTCAATCTTCTTAGTGTTATATTAGTTTGGAGCATTAACTTTAAATCTTCTCTACTCAACTTAAGACCAACATCAACCCAAACAACTCTTAATTCACGTTACATTTAAGAATGACATCTTGTGTTGTTTTAGGATTCAACCTTTCCCTTTTTTTTTTTAGTTTCATGTATAACTATTGTTAAATATTAAGAAGCTTAATTAAAACAAAAATGATATTTGTACACTTTAAAAATAACCACTAAAATAGATAAACAAACATAGTAAAACAAAAAAAAAAACTAGATGAAGATATACAACTAACAAAGTCAACACAATTGATAGACTGAGTTCTTTAAGCATTTGGTTAGGATTCAATTTCTGACAATGTGTAAAAAATGCTTTATTAAAAGAGAAATATACACTTCAATAATTTTAATTTTGAAGAGAGATTAGTAGTTATTGGTGATCAACACCTCCAAAAAAAATTGAAGGTAAGGATATGTAGTATGCCAAAAAAAAAAAAAAGGACAAAAAGAACGTGATCCCTGTAGACAATTCTGCAGCACGTGGTTAGGTGGTTCGCAGATGATTTGGTCCCCACATGATTAATACACGCTGCCACTAACAACTACTGTCATAAATCTTTGTCTCTAATCTCTGCATCACAACCCCACTTTTTAAAATGGGTAGTATTATTTTCACATTAAACTTAATGTAACCACATAGCTACTCATTTTACAAATATCATAGAAATCACACTAATTGATATTTTAGTTATACATGTTTATTCAATTTGATTTTATCTTTTTTTTTTAAAAAAAATTTCGTCTTCTTTCTTTTAAATCGTGTTCAGTTTCATGAAGTAAAGCAAAGTGTACCTAGACTTTATATATTATTGTCAAAAAAAAAAATTGTGGCCAAGCTATAAAGGGATTGCAATTAAGGCTGTCAAACAGGTCAACCCGGCTTTTACGCCCAGCCTGGCTAACTCGCGGGCTTTTACTATTTGCATGCTGGTTTTTATACGTTTGATCCATCTATTTATGTGGCTAAAAGGGTTAGTCTGTGAGTTTTGTCTATGTTAATACTAAACAGGCCAATTTGGTTCGTGGGTTAAACGAGCCGGGCCTAAACGGATTTTTGCTATTCGCGAACCAGATTTTATACGTTCGGTTAGTCCATTTAACCGACTAAACGGGCCGGATTCACAGGTCAGACTCATTTTGACAGCCCTAACTGCAATTGGTTCCCATATATCAACATGTATGAGATTAAAACAATGTAAAGAAAGTGAGTTACTGATGTTAAAAGGAGTTTACGTTGTTTAGCAAAATGATAAGTATCACATGGAAATGTATTATTGCTAGAAGTGACATGCACATGGATGAATGCCTTTTCATTACATTGAGTTTAGGGTGGCCTAATCTAGTGCCACAAATTGAAATCAGGCCTATACGAGTTCACACTAGGCAAGTGAGCAACATTCCAAAGTTGGTTCTGTAATGATTTTAAAAATTGTTACCAACATGTAAGAGGCACTGAACCTTACGGAAGCATTTGACTAATGTTACATCGTAAACATGTATTAACGTATAAATGAAATCTGAATAAATAAAATCTTTCTACTTGAACTTCATGATTTCATAGTTGAAATAACATCATTTCTTGTCTCAAAATTTCTAAATAAATACAACCGAATAAGTAAATAAACCGAATACTAAACTCATCAAGATCGATCCACAACAAAAATTAAACCGAAGACGTTAATTACTTGTGATCCACTGGAACAACTCTAGCATAAAAATAAACTATACTAAACTAGCTCTTGCGCCAATACAAGGAACTAAGCAATATTATATTGACATAATGCACATAGTAGTTTAGGTACATAAACCATGCGAAAAAGAAAACCACTAGTCCCGAGTAGATCTATTATAAAAAAAAATAAAATAGTATTTATTGAGTATCCATATTAACTATTTTGAAAAAATTGGCAAAATGACACAACAAAAGTTACAGAAAAATACAAAAAAACAAATAATGTAATTGTATTTTGAGAGTTGTGCGATCGGTACAATAAAGTTATGTCAATTTATAGACTTACAATAGAATCAACATATAATGAAAGAATAATTCCAAATCAAAACTAAATCAATCTTTAATATGATAAAAATATTATATTATTTTATTTTAATTCTAACGATACAAATTTGGTTTATGCATTCCATATCTAACTCACCCTTTTGTTTGTATATAACAATAAAAATTCAGAGAGAAAGGGAACTCCAAGTGAGACTCGCTGCGTGTGTGTGAGAGTGTGTTGTCTCCCACCACAAACACAGACTCTGCAGTCTTTGGTTGTAGTCACAAGCACACAATCAATCTTCCTTTTAGGTTTTTCATTTTTTTTGGGATACATCTTTTAGTTTCTTTTTGTGAGTGTTTGTTATTACATGGCTAGTGGTAAGGGTGATGATAGATGCTCCTCAATCACCATACCCTTTCTTGGAGATGAGAAAACAGTGCAAAAATATGTGTCAACAGCTGGTGATGATGAGGCTCTGCACCACCCAGTTCATGTGGGTAACACCTCCTTTTTCAAGACCTGCTTCCATGGGATTAATGCCATTTCAGGTTCCTATTATATGCTCTCTCTTTCTCTCTCTCTATACATTATTGTCTATCATTAATCATTTGTTGACAAGACGATGATTTAGTCTCTTGTCGCTTCCTAACTCCGTAATTTGTTACTTAGTATAGAAAAGTGTGCTTCTTTATTTCAACATGGGACTTTCCTTTGTGCTTCATTCGATGACAAGACTAAGAAAGGGAGATACTCGAATTCGAGATTTTTAAGAAAAGTGAGGAACTAATGGCAATTGGGTTCAAGATACATGAATTATTGAATGTACTACAAAAGTGAAAATGATAGATAGAGTGGACTAGAGGGAGAGAAGAGTATGTTTGGAAATGAGAGACATTCTATCATATTCCATAAGTCATCTTAATTAGCCATTTATTTACTTACTTTATTTTTGTTTCTTTCTTTCTTACCCTTTTAACATTTGATGATATATATAGATGAACAAGATTTATTTCCTCCAAGTCTCCAACGTATATAAGTCTTTTTCTTATAAAGTCAACCAAGCTTCACCATGTTTTTCACTATGCCTTGGTGTGAATATTAGACAAATTTCCGCGTGAAGAGAAAAAATATATTAAACTTTGCCGGAAATATTGGCGAAAAGTGGCCTTTCTTGGGGGGGGGGGCATTTCTGGGTTCGAAATCGTAATGGCTTTAATCATTGCTTTGGTGTTATACGCGTGTCAAGTCTAGCAAACTTTGGAATAATATGGAACATTCTAGAAAGAGATCAAGTGATGTAAAAGGCCTAATAAAAAGACATAAACTCATAAAAATTAACAAGAGGCATTGATGTTCACTCTTTCAATTGGTTACAAAATTACTGAGTTGTTTTATGAGCACATGAAAGTGCATAACTTATGCTGACCTCCCGTGTGATAGGCGGTTTTTTTTTTTTTTTTTTTTTTTTTTTTTTTTTTTTTTTTTTTTTTTTTTTTTTTTTTTTTTTTTTTTTTTTTTTTTTTTTTTTTTTTTTTTTTTTTTTTTTTTTTTTTTTTTTTTTTTTTTTTTTTTTTTTTTTTTTTTTTTTTTTTTTTTTTTTTTTTTTTTTTTTTTTTTTTTTTTTTTTTTTTTTTTTTTTTTTTTTTTTTTTTTTTTTTTTTTTTTTTTTTTTTTTTTTTTTTTTTTTTTTTTTTTTTTTTTTTTTTTTTTTTTTTTTTTTTTTTTTTTTTTTTTTTTTATGTATTATAGAGTAAATATCAAATTTTTACTAATTTTTTATTTATTTATAATTTTTAGAACTAAATTTATCAAATATTGTTATCATTTCATAATTTAATGTCATATTGATGTGTTATGATCCAATATGATGGATTAATACTTTTCAATATAATACTTGTACATATGTGTATCATAAGCTCAAATGGTATGCAAATCTTTGAATATTTTACAAGTTAGCTCTTTTATTGATTTGACTAATGAAAAAATTGTCAAAATAATATAGAATATGAAATGATAACAAATTTTGATGAATTTGGTTCTAAAAATTGTCAAAAATAAAGAAATTTAGTAGAAGTGAGTATTTATTTGATGAACACGTGAGAAACAACCTTTATAGTACATATAACACTTATCGATCATTACACTTATACTCACATCTCTAGATAGATACCTAGAGTCATGCTTAAAGGGTTTAGGGTGTACACTTGTTTTGTTGTCATTGTACAACCACCATATGACGTGTGTATGTTATACACAATGACACTAAATGCACAAACTTTTTTTATACATGTGCACAAACATTTTTTTACATATGGAACCAAAGTAGATCGGATTTGTGACGCATTAAATAACGAAAAGTACTTGTCACACTCTCTCATGCTCTCCACTCACATTCTAAGTGCGTGGACTCACTCGATATCATTCACAAACATTTTAAATCAGATGCACAAACTTATGAATTGGCGTGCATAAACTTTTCAATATGTAGAAACAAAAAATAAGACAAAATGTAACAAAAACAACAAATAAGAAAATTTTAGTACTTACCTGCACAAATTTTTGAACAAGAATGCACAAACTTTTTTGGATATATACACAAATTTTTGAATAACCAAAAACAAAAAATATGATGAAAACAAAAATGAACACGAACACAATCACGGAGAAGAAAACTAAGATAGACATGAAAACGAAAATGACGACAAAAAAGAAAAGTTTGGTATTCATATACACAATTTTTTTCACACATGTACAAACTTTTCAATAAACAGAAACAAAAAAAATGACGAAAACAAATAATAATAACTCTAAGATCCATAATGTCTTGTAAAGAAAAAAAAGAAAAAAAAGATTATATCAAGATAACGCATTTGATAAATGAAGAAAAAATGAACAAGAAAAATTGAAAAAATGAAATAAAAAAAATGTTTGTGATAAATGAAAGAAAAAACGAAGAAGAAAAAAAAGAAGGGAGAGTGATGGGAGAAGAGAGGGAAAAAAAAGAGGAGGAAATGAAGGAGAAGAAGAGGAACTTGAGGGGAGAAGTGAAAGAAAAAAAAAAGACGAACAAGAGGAGAAGGAGGAGCGTGGGTGCGTGAGGGAGAGAATCTAGGTGAGAGAAGGAGAAAATGTGTATTTAATGTAATGATAAATTTGTGACAAAAAAGTAACGCACACAAAGTATTTTTGATTATATTAAAATATATAAAATTGTTCAATTATCTGTATTCAACAACTTATGTTTTTTTTATGATTCTTTGACATAGCATTAGAACAACCATTTAATTATCTCTACCAACCAACTTATACTTTTGAAAAAGATGACTCTTAATATATTCCACTTAAATATAATTTTTTTTTCTTCTTTCTTGAATTAGAAAAAGAAAGATCCCAAGCTTTAATTCCTTGAGCTATGAACTATCCCAAAAACCTAACATGCTGCTGCTGCTGTGTTTTCAGGAATCGGCATTGTTTCAATTCCATATGCACTAGCATCTGGTGGATGGCTAAGCATATCACTGCTATTTGTGATTGCCATTTCTTGCTACTACACTGGCATATTGGTTAAGAGATGCATGGACATGGACCCTGAAATCAGAACCTTCCCTGACATAGGACAACGTGCTTTCGGTGACAAAGGGAGGCTGATGGTTTCAATTGCCACGAACTCTGAGCTCTACCTAGTGGTAACAGGTAACAGTTTAAAAACATTTTGAAAATATAATATTGTAGTTTAATACCTTTTCTTTTCTAGAAATTACCAGATTGTGATGTACAGAGTAGAAACTAGCCACTTGAAGGATGGTGATGGATAACAGTGGAAGTGTGGAACAATAGAGATATATCTCTTATGTCATTCATTTTCAGAGATATAAAAATTAATTTATAAGTTTCAAAATATGTTTTTCGTTTTCCTCTATTTTGGAGAATACAGATTAGCTTAAAAATTATCGAGAAAAACAATTTAAAGTTTGTTTTATCTTTGTCCCTTTTTTAAACATGTTTAATGTCTGTCCCTTTTTAAAAAATCATCACATGAAGTGCCATATTCAAAAACTAAAGTGGGGAGTTCACTAATGCATTATCACATTTCAAAACATGGAAGTATCACATTATGAAATTTACAACTCATTTGCCACTAGTTTTAGCAGGTATAGAAAAACCACATCTAAGAAATTTCTCTCAAAATTCCATATCAGCTCTAAATCCTACAATCTCATAAAAATTCCATAACAGGTTACCTAATCTTGGAAGGGGACAACTTGAACAAGCTAATGCCAAATGTCCAAATTGACCTTGGAGGTTACTCAATTGGGCGCACAACAGTCTTTGTAATACTTGCAGCACTATTGATTTTGCCAACTCTGTTGTTGGATGACCTGAGCATGCTGTCTTTTGTGTCTGCTAGTGGGGCACTGGCTTCAACAATGTTTCTACTTTCTCTTTTGTGGAATGGAACCATTGATGGAACTGGGTTTCATGAGAAGGGAACACTTTTCAGGTGGAGTGGGATCCCAGCTGCTGTTAGCTTGTATGCATTTTGTTACAGTGCTCATCCTGTGCTTCCCACACTCTACAATGCCATGAGAAACAAAAATCAGTTCTCTAGTGTAAGTACAAAGCAAGTAGTTTGGTAATTTTACTATATTTATTTGTTTTTTTTTTCCCACTTTTATAAGAAAAATACTATTTTAGATTATATAAATTGTTTATATACTCTATCGACACTGGGTTTGATTTAGGATTTAGGGTTTAGGGTGGTTCGACACTTATTTCTTTTAAGTAATGTCTTAAGTTCAATTCTTGTAAATAAAAGTAAAAGTTAGATATGGAGGAGTTTTACGCCTATGGTAAGCTGACCCAGCTTAAGTTAGATGAACAAGGTTAATATAGATTCAGGTTCATTGTAAACCTTACACATAACATGTTATCGACAATGATTTTTATAGTATCTGTATAATTATAATTGTAAATTAGTTTTAAATACGCAATTTAATGTTCACGGTGAACCTGAATCAATATCAACATTACTCTATTCAAATTAGCATCTCAGCCTTATTATAAGCGACTCGACTAATCTGGCTAAACACACTGTAGACCCCTTCTTAGGGTATAGAGATTTCTAAGTGACGGTTTTTCTATTTTCAAAACTTGAACTCGAGGTCACTAGTTAAAAGATTAAGGTTTTCATCTCTTTGACCAATTAACGTCAGTAGTTCTTTACTTTCTTAAAAAAACATGCAGGAGTTTCTCAAAAGAAATATTTTTGAAAATGTATTCTTGAATATTGTTTTAAAAACACCTTTTTCCCGAGAACATTGGTCTAAAAATCTCCAATATCTAAAGTGCTTCTAATTATGGATTGGATTCCTATGTTTTTGGCAGGTCCTATTTGTGTGTTTTCTAGTGTGCACACTTGGATATGCAGCAACGGCCATTTTGGGCTACTTAATGTTTGGCCAAGAAGTTGAGTCCCAAGTAACACTAAACCTCCCAACAGGGAAATTCAGCTCACATGTTGCAATCTACACTACATTGGTCAACCCCATAGCAAAATATGCATTGATGCTCACACCAGTTATTAATGCAGTGAAGAACAAGGTCTCATGCAATTACAACAAGAGGCTCACACACGTTGTTGTGAGCACCTCGTTACTCATTAGCACCCTAATTGTTGCAGTGGCAATTCCCTTGTTTGGGTACCTAATGTCGCTCGCCGGGGCATTGCTATGTGTCTCTGCTTCGATCCTCGTACCGTCGGTGTGCTACTTGAAGATTTCTGGGTCTTACAAGAGATTTGGGTCTGAAATGGTCATCAATTATTCGATTGTTGTAATGGGGGTTACTATTGCTGTTGTAGGTACTTACACATCTCTTGTAGATATAGTTCATAGTTTGTGAGTGTTAGTGTCGAGATTGCGAGGGTGAATGTTTGGATTTCCATTTGACATTTCAAAATTATGATTTGAACGAAAGTAAAAAAGAGAATTTTTTGTTCAAACCATAATTTGGATCCGAACTTGTTGAGGTGTTGGTATGCCAATTGTAGGCTGCTATGGAATTTGGAACTTTTGGCCTAGAAAAAAACTGATTTATTTCTTTGTATCCTGTGTGTATAAAGATGTGTTGCTTCTGTCTATACCTAGATTGAAAACTTGCATGTGAGGTTTAATTCTTTTTCAGGTAGATATTGTCTTGTTATAAGAATTATGAGAATAATTTCTTCGACAATTTTTTTTACCAAGATATCTTCTGATCATTTAAACATATATTTAAGTGATAATTTTGTTGTAAGAGACGCTTCTTTTGAGTGAGGTGACAGAGTGTTTTAGAGGGAGTGATCCTTAATAATCTTCAAGTTGCTAGACACTTAGAGCAGTTCATTATATTCTATTCCTAAGCTTCACTTTGTGGGAGAACTCCTTTATGATTTGATATCAAAGACTCATAATTAAGTAGGGACAACGAACTGATAAACTGACTAAACGGGCCTAAATGGGCCGGGTCAAAATTGTGCCTATTTTTAGGATCCGGCTCGTTTATGGTCGGTCTGTGGGCCTAAACTGACTAGCCCGCTAGCCCGTTTATTTTTTTTAAAAAAAATTAAAATTTTGGTCTATTTTTTATGATTTAAATACAAAGTTGTGAATAAGCATGCGCGATCATTTTTAACTATTTTTTTCGTCTCTCTATTAATTAATTAGAAAGAAATAATTTAAATGGTTGATTGCGATATTATATTATCTTTTTTGTTCCTTCAACTATCTTACTTGAAAGATATTAAATGATTTCAAATGCTATTTGAAATCGATTCATGAATTAATACAACTTTCATTAATTAAATGACGACATATAACATTGATGTGAGTACTATTATGTTATTGATCAAAAACACAATTAGAACTCTTTCTCGTAGATTAATCAATAATAAACAAGGTTTGAAAGTATATATCAACTTGTAGGGCGTAGACACTCATTGAAGGAATAGAATGCAAAATTTATCAATATCTATGTCATAGCACCTAGCTGTATAGCAATATAAATATAATTAAGTAGTTAAGCATAACAAATAGTTAAACATGCTCAATTATAAGTAAACTCTTAAACTCTAAAATAAAATTTAGAGTCTAAAATGAAACTTTTAAAAAATTGATTTTTTTTATAAATAAAAAAAAATTTCACGAGCTCACGGGCTAGCCCGCGGGCCTAGCGGGTCGGGCCTAAACGGGTCGGACCAATTTTTTTTCAAAATTTTACGGGTTTATTTTTTGCATGTAAAACCAGTCCATTTAACCGAGTAAACGGGACGGACTCACGGGTCAAACTCATTTTGACAGCCCTAGTAGGACTAAATCACATATTTAACCCTTACTTTCAATGATGATTTTCCTTATATTTTAATTTCTATTTAATAAATTCTAAACCTATTAATAAATATTAACTTGATAAACCAAATTTAAAATTTTCATTCTTTTCATAAACACTTTATTTCCCATGCATTGCACCGGTTACCAATACTAGTAAAAAAATAAGAATCTTGCACTCCAATACAAGCAATAACATCATTTGAATCAAATTTTCTAATTGTTATATAATTTAGAAGTTTTAAATCAAGTCCCTGTATTGAATAAGTTTTGTAATTAAGTCTCTAGATTAACTCAGTGTTACAAGAACTTCTAAATATTTTATATATTTTAATAGGTCCCCAAACCCTAAAACCCTAAACCCCAATTTTGTAAGCTTAAATGTAAAAATTTGTTTAGTCTATAAAAATTTGTAAAGTTTGGTTGTTACAAGGACTTTAAAATACAATTTTATTCAATATAAGGACCTAATTAAAAACTTTTAAACTATATCGACAAAATTGAAAATTGAGTTAAACTATGGGGACCTACAAATTAACTAAACCATGGTTTTCAAACTCTTAAATCAACTTAAAAACTCTTACAATTTTATGAGTGTTGGTCTTCAAATCGTGATAACTCGCTTTACACCTCATACTTGAGTAAATTCGGGTAAACTCAAATAAACTAAGGTAAACCTGGGATAAACTCCCGAGTTCACAATTCTAGTCCAAATTTAGTATGTCAAACTCCAAAACACAATATTTCATAAAGATCACTCTTAATTAGAACCTCCAAATAGAGGATCTTGATATCTTGACATATGTTATGTTGATTTATAATATTATGAAGTTTTGATTTTATTTTGTTTTTTGCAATTATAACTTATATTTTATACTGTATGACTTGTGTTTACCTCATTATGATGTTGGAAGTCAAATTTTTATTTAAATTTGTTTTTATCATAAATGTAATATATTATATTAATGTATTGTAAATATTTTTATTATTATTTTCATAATTAATAAATTGTTACGAGTTTACGATTTGAGTTTACCTATGCTCCACAAGTTTAGGTAAATTCGTGAGTTTGACAACCTTGATTAAACCAACTATAATTTTAACTTGAACTACATACAAATTTTGTGTAAAAAAAAAGTAAGCAATACAACCGCTTCGCTTGCGAACACTCCCATCTAGAGTTGAAAAACGCATTAAAAGTTTAAGATTTCCTTTGCCCTACACAAATGGCAAGTCATTTAAACAAAATCATATTGTAAAAGCACGATAACAATACATTGCATACAAACCAATTACGGATTATTGTGTTATGGCTAGGTACAGACTACCAAAAATTTGCATTCAATTTGGCTATATCGTAACACACAAATTATCCTATATAAAGAGCATAATTGAGCAAGAGAAAGGCACAAAAGAAAAAAAAAATCTTGATTTCATTCTTAATCTATTGTTTATATTTTTCGATCATCACCATGACTTGAAAGAATATGGAACTCACATACATAGTGAATGACTCAAAGAGGAGGGCAACACTAAAGAAAAGAAGAAGTGACCTGATAAAAAAGGTTGATGAGATTAGCACCCTTTGTGGGATAGAAGCTTGTGTTGTTATCTACACTCATAATGAACCTCAACTAGAGGTTTGGCCATCCCTTTCCAGGGCCAAAAGCGTGATCTCAAAGTTTACGGAACTGCCTGGACTGGAACAACGCAAGAAGATGATGACTCAAGAAAGTTTCTTGAGACAAAGAATCCAAAAGCCCCAAGAACGACTGAAGAAACAAAGGTATGACAACAGGAAGAAAGAGATGTACAATCTTATATTCTAGTGCCTAAGTGATGGCGAGGTCTTTGACAATCTTATCATGATTCACCTCAATGACTTGTCATGGGTGATTGATCAAAACCTCAAGGAAATCAACATGAAGATCAACAATAGCCAATGCCAAGAAGGGAATGCATATGGATCAGTAGCCATCAATGGAGAGCAAGCACAAGATTAAGCCATGCAAAATCAACCTTGTTCGGTGGACAATAACATTAGAGGAGGTGGGGGTCATGAGATGCAACCATTTTGGGATTCTTAGTGGTGTGTTTCGTGAGTCCTTCTAGTGATAGTTGTCTACGGACTTCTTTAATTTCATCTCCTTTGTATTTAATATTTTTATGCTTAGATGCAACAATATTCCATCATAGTCTAGTATTCTAGTACAAGTTTGTTTCCAATTTGCACAACATTATTGTTCCATGGTCATTTTGATCTCCAAGTATAATGTACTATTGAAAAGTGTTGATGATAAGTAGATTTCATTTTTGTGGTTTTGTATTGTGTTTGTGTAATAGGCACCAACGCATTAAGAGATAATGATGGAATTGGAGATGTTGGTGGCGGCTAAGGAGGATGAGAAACTTGATGGTGGTGGCTTGGTGATGGTGGCCAAAACGTGGTGGCCAAGGAAGGAAGAAGGAGCTGTGATTTTCATCTTATTTCCTTCAGTTTGAAGAGAAGGAAAGGTGAAGGGAGGAGCCATGGTGGTGCTTTAGTTAAAAAGAAATGAAAATGAAAACATATACATATGTATATATATTAATTTGAGGACATGCATGCGAATTAGTGGGCTATGGCTTGCATGGCCGTGTCTTGCCATGAGGATTGTGGGGGAGACAGCAGCTGCCACGTGGGGAGGGTAGGTGTCACGTGGTGGCAAGGTGTAGTGGTGATGTGTCACTGCACGGGTGTTCTAGGTGCGATACGAGTTGTTTTGGAATCCAAAAAGAGGCGTTAAATTTGATCCCTAAAAATTAGAATTAATTTAAAATAGATAAAATTATTTATTTTCATTCAAAAAGGGATTAGAAACTCATGTTTGGTCTTTAGAAGTCCTCATATGAAAAAGGGAACGGTCCAAGGGCATGCCCCAAGGCTCTCCTCGGTGACCTAAACTCACTATAATAGATCTAAAAATAATTAATGGGATGATTCTGAGGGGCTATACTCGTTATTTGAGGCTAAATAGATGAAACGATGATCTATCAGCCTAAATGATTGAGGAATAGTAAAGGAATTGATAGGAAAAAGGTGTTTTAATGATGAAGAATGAGATAAATCAGAGTGGGAAGGTTAGAGCTCTACTAGGGTGATTTTGCAGGCATAAGATTACATGAATGAATGAGAACTAGGGCTGCATGGAAAATTCAACTCGCATGGCAATGCAATGGGGCTACATGAGTGCAATTGTGTTCGCCTCTACATGCCCTAGCGTAATAGCTCTCCATTGGTACAATTTCATTGGCACTGGTACTCCAAAGTCTACTGGTTTGAATTTTGAGGTAAAACTTGCTACTAAGTGTTGTCTGACTTAGGGTTAATGGCTTTCTAGGTACAAGGTATCACATTTACAACCCACCAAACCACAACAAAGTTTGGCACATATAAGATGAGCCCCATTAAAACCTTCAAGGGAGAACGTAGCTAGATAAATCTCTTAATTTTTTATGGAGAAAATAGAGTACTCAAGTCACACCATTTAAGAGACACTAACTCAACAAAGGTAGTGTATAATTATGGTAGTGTCACAAATGTACATTTGATAGGTTGGTTTGGTAAAGTTGTTGCTTTTTAAAAGTTGTCAAGTTCTCTGACCTCTTAAAAAGCTACTTTTAAAAACTCATATTGATATTGTTTGGTAAAATACGATAAAAGTGACTCTCAATAAACAAAAGTCACAAAATAATATTTGGTAAATATATTATAAATTTGCTCATAAAATATAAAATGGCTAGAATAGAAACATATAATGAAGGATTGATTAGAAAGAATCAAGATTTCAATGGAAAAAGTTGGCTTTCTATTTAAATTTAATGTTATTTAGTCATTTTACATTTTAGAGAATACAAGTTAGCTCTAAAAAACTACTTTTGAGAACTCTCAAAAGCACTCACGACTCTTATAAGTTAAGAGCAAAATCTCTTTAGCTTTTCTATTTACCAAACACAAAAAAGTGACTTATGCTTTTTAAGAGGAAGAGCACCCTCTCAAAAAGTTTTACCAAATCAAGCCGACGTACGTCTGACATACACAACGACACCAAGTGCACAACCTTTTACACACACATGCACAAAATTTTTAAATACAGAACCAAATCAAATTGGATCTATGGCACATTAAATAGCAAAAAGTAACTATCACATTCTCTTTCATGCTCCCTACTCAACTCTAAGCGTGTGAACTCACTCTTTACCGTACATAAACTTTTCTACACACATACACAAACTTTTGAACAATTAGAAACAAATACTATGAGGGAAATGGAAACAAAAATGAAGACGAAGAAGGAAACAAAAACATGAAAAGAAGGAAAAATGAAGAAAAATTTGATTAAAGTACCATATGTGATGAATGAAGAAAACAAACAAGAAAAATTGAAAAAAATGAAAGAAAAAATGTTTGTGATGAATGAAAGAAAAAGAAAAAGAAATCAATGAAAGGAGAAAAGAGAGAGAAAAAATAACAGGAAAAGAAGAAGAAGAATAATAATATGATCGTGAGGGAGAGGAGAGAGAATATGCATATTTAATGTGATGACAGGATGATGATAGCAGAAATGATATATACAAAACATTTTTTTTAAACTAATTCGTTGAAATTAGAAGAAATAAAATCTTGTTTAAACAAAAATAAGTAAATGTTGTTTGTTGGCTACCATGGAAATTTCGTTTTTGGACTACCGCCATTGTGGCATTTGCGGTCTTAGATTGTTTTCTTTTTGGAAAATAACAACGTTAGATAACTTTTTATTTTTATTTTTATTAAAACCTTCGATAAGTAAATGTTGTTTGTTGGCTACCATGGAAATTTCGGTTCTTGTCATTGTGTCATAGTTAGATGACGCGGTGGTGAATTGGGTGGGAATGGAGGTAAGAACTCGCAGTGGTCGGAGAGCTTGATGGATGAATGAGCAGGACGGAGCACAGAGGCGGCACATGAGTGATGAGAGATGAGCCAGGAAGAACCATGACGGGTGTCAAACCGGCTTGCCCGACCCGCTAAATTATGTCTATTTTTAGGATCCGGCTCGTTTATGGTCGGTCCGTGGGTCTAAACGGGCCAGTCCGTTAGTCCGTTTATTTTTTTTTATAAAAATTTTAAATTTTAGTCTATTTTTTATGATTTAAATACAAAGTTGTGAATAAGTATGCGCGATTATTTTTAACTATTTTTTATCGTCTATCTATTAATTAATTAGAAAGAAATAGTTTAAATAATTGATTGCGATATTATATTATCTTTTTTGTTCCTTCAATTATCTTGTTTGAAAGATATCAAATGATTTCAAATGCTATTTGAAATTGATTCATGAGTTAATACAACTTTCATTAATTAAATGACGGCATATAACATTGATGTGAGTACTGTTATGTTATTGATCAAAAACATATTTGGAACTCTTTCTCGTAGATTAATCAATAATAAACAAGGTTTGAAAGCATATTCAAGTTGTAGGGCGTAGGCACTCATTAAAGGAATAGAATGCAAAATTTATCAATATATATATCATAGTAAACTCTTAAACTCCAAAATAAAATTTAGAGTCAAAAATGAAACTTTTAAAAAATTAATTTTTTTATAAATAAAAAAAATATTTCACAGGCTCACGGGCTAGCCCGCAGGCCTAGCGGGTTTAGGCCTAAACGGGTCGGACCAATTTTCTTTAAAATTTTCACGGACTTATTTTTTGCATGTAAAGTCTGTCCATTTAACCGGGTAAACAGACTGGACCCACGGGTCTGACTCATTTTGTCAGCTGTAAGAACAATGATGGATTGAATAAAATATAATAAAAAATAAAAAGAGTGAAGAGAGGTGGCACATGAGCATTTAAGTGGGTTGTTTTGAGCCATTGGATCTTAAAAAAATGAATGGTGAGATGGGGTTTAAGTGATTAGACTTACATTAGGTGTAAGTGGATCTCCACTCTTGCTTAATTATATCTTTTGGAGATCTAAAACATTGAATGTGAAAGTCAATTAAGACACAAAAATACTAGTTATCAATAACATCAACTTAAGTTTTCTCAAAATAATAATAATAATAATAATAATAATAATAACAACAACACATTTAAAGTCTGAGATTTTCTTTACCGTCCACAAATGGCATGGAATTTAAACAAAATCATATTGTAAATTCATTGGAATAATACAATGTACACAGATTAATTACAGTTAATTGTATTATGACGCATTAAATTTGACTATATCTCAAAAGACAAAGTATCTTATATAAAGAGCATAACTGGGGCAAGAAAAAGGCACCAAAAAAAAAAATCTCAATTTCTTTCTTGATACTTTGTTTATCTTTTTTGATTGTTTTTCATTCTTGATCATCACCATGACTAGAAAGAAGATGGACATCACATACATAACGAATGATTCGAAGAGGAGGGCAACACTTAAGAAAAGAAAAAGTGGATTAATCAAGAAGGTTGATGAGATCGATCAGCATCCTTTGTGGGATAGAAGCTTGTGCTATTTACACTCCCAATGAACCTCAACCAGAGGTTTGGTCATCCCTTACCGAGGCAAGAAAGGTGATCTCAAAGTTTAGGGAACTGCCTCAATTGGAAAAATGTAAGAAGATGATGAATCAAGAGAGCTTCTTGAGACAAAGGATTGAGAAGGCCCAACAACATCTGAATAAACAAAGGTATGATAATAGAAAAAAAAAGAGATGAACAATATTATGTTTCATTTTCTGAGTGCTGGTGAGGTCTTTGACAATCTTACCATGATTGATCTCAATGACTTGTCTTGGGTGATTGGTTGAAATCTTAAGGAAATCAGTAGGAAGATCAACAGTAGCCAATGCTAAGAAGGGACCACATATGGAGAAGTAGTCATCAATGGAGAGCAAGCACAAGTTGAAGCCATGCAAAGGCAACCTTGATTAGTGGAGAATATCATTAGTGGCAGTGGGGGTCACGAGGTGCAACCATTTTGGGAGATTTAGTGGTGTGTTTCCTGAGTCTCTTTATTAATAGTTGTCTAATATCTTGTTTAATTTATCTCCTTTGTATTTAATGTGTTTATGCTTAGATGCAATAATATTTCATTATAGTCTAGTATTTCTTGTACATGTTTATGTTCTATTTGGACAAAATGTTTTCTCAATGGTCATTGTTATCTTCAAGTATACTGTACTGTAGAAAAGTATTGATGATAAGTAGAATAAAGAGACACTATGTTTATTTGGATCTCAATGATTTGGAATTAGTGTTTTTTTTTTTTTAATTTTTTGTTCTTGAAAAAAATAATTTTACATGTTTTAAAGTTAACCATTTGAATACATCATGACGAAAAAGTTATCCATTTTACCAGGGTATTGGCGTTAATTAAGAATAAGAATATTCATAACATGATGAGAGTTGTCTCTCCCACTCCATGTTTATATTGTTGCCATAAACTTGGATAATATGAAAATATGAGAATTAAATAAAGTAGAAATCCTAGAATTGTCTGATTGTCATATTGTTTTAAGTGGTATTTTGACATACTATCAAAAACAAATATAAACGACGATTAAATTTGATTTTTGATGTTTGTTTAGGGAATAGAAGGGGTTTTGTGTTCAGAGTGTGAATATTTAAATCTCACATTGATGAAGTTTGAACTAAGTGAAGAATATATATTTGAGAATACCCATGAACCCATTTTCTTAAGGTTTTGAGTCAAGATATGATGTCTAACCCGCTTCGATGTCTCACTTAGCCTATTGATTTAAATATCCTCTGATTGTAGGATGCCTCTCATCACTTAAAATCCAACAAGGTTTTGGGTTATGATGTGGCATCTAACATGCTTTTGTGTCTCACTTAGCTTGTTGGTTTAAATCTCCTATGATTCTAGGCTCTCCCTCACCAATTAAAACCCAACAAGTGGTATAAGAGTCGATGGTTTAAATCTGGCATAAGATTTGCTCATGAAATTTACACTAGGGTTGCAGCCTAGCTGGTGAGTGTTTACTCAAGGTGTGGTACCATCCCATGAGCATTTGTCATGAGTACAGGAAATTTCCCTGAGGGGGGAGCATGTTAATGTTGGGTCTTACACTTGATCAGAGGGAAGATTGTTGTATTCTAAGTGTGAATGTTAAAGTCTCACATTGATGAAGTTTTGACTTAGTAAAAAAATATATATTTGGAAAAACCCATAAATCCATTACCTGAGGTTCTGGGTCAAGATATGGCGTCTAACCCACTTTTGTGTCTCACTTAGCCTGTTAATTTAAATCTCCTCCAATTGTTGGCCCCCTCACCGCTTTAAACCCAACAAGTGATTCCTTTTGTAAGTTCTCAAATTTAGAGTGTTTATCATGATAAATGTTTGATTATTTCTAGTTTTATCTCAACTTTTTTCAATCCATGGACTTCAATTTTTGTGTTTTTCCAATGTCATTAATTCATTTGACATTAAAGTAAAGCAAATCAATAAGAGTAATAGAAAAGAGAGAATGTGAAGCACTAAAGAGAAGAAGAGAAGAAGAAGTGAGAAGGGAATGAGAAAAGAGGTTATATTAGTGCATATTATACATTGACAACAAGGTAAATAAATTGAAGTCACATAGACAAATAAAGGAAAAAGAAGAACTAGGGGCAATACAGGGAAGCGAGTGAAAGTATGAGAAGGGGATTGAATTGTACAAGTTAAAAACATTTTGACTATCTGAATTGTACAACGAAAATTATTTTGTTAAGTTGGTCAAATAAACAACACAAACATTTATGTCATGAAATCGAAAATGAAGAGATAGGAGACGACACTTCAATTTATTTACCTTGTCGCCAGTGCATAATATGCAACAATATAACCTCTTTTCTTATTCCCTTCTCACTTCTCATCTCCTTCTCTTTACTGCTTTGCATTCTCTCTTTTCTATTACTCTTCTTGCTTTGCTTTATTTTAACATCAAACAAATTCATGATATTGGAAAAACACAAAAATTGAAGTCAACAGTTTGAAAAAAGTCAAGATAGAACAAGAAAGAATCAAACATTTATCATGATAAATACTCTAAATTTGAGAAATTACAAAAGGAATCGCTTTTATTCCCTAAACCAATAAAAAAAAAATCAAATTTAATTGTCGCTCATTGGTTCTTGACAGTATGTCAATTAAAATACCACATAAAATAGGATGACAATCAGAAAGTTCTAGGATTTCTACTTTATTTATTTTAATTCTCATAATTTAATATTATCCAAGTTTATGGCAACAATTTAAATAGGGAGTAGTAAGAGAGACAACTCTCGTCTTGTTATGAATATTTTTATTCTTAATGAACATCAATACTCTGGTAAAATGAATAACTTTTTCGTCGTGATTGTATTCAAATGTTTAACTTTAAAAGATGTAAAATTATTGTTTTAAGAACTTTAAAAAAACAAGAACGAACGCTAATTCTAAATCATTTAGAACCGAATAAAGACAATGTCTCTTTATTCTACTTATCATCAATACTTTTCAATAGTACATTATACTTGAAGATAAGAATGACCATTGAGCAAAAATATTGTGCAAATAGAAAACAAACATGTATTAAGAATAATCGACTATAATGGAATATTATTGCATCTAAGTATATACCCATTAAAGACAAAGGAGATGAAATAAAACAAGACATTAGACAACTATCACTAGAGAGAATCATGAAACATACCACTAAGACTCCCAAAATGGTTGCATCTCATAACCCCCACCACCATTAATGACATTGTCCACTAAACAAGGTTGGTTTTGCATGGCATTAGCTACTGTTGATCTTCCTATTGATTTCCCTGATATTCTCATCAGTCACCTATGACAAGTGATTGTTATCAATCTTGTTAAAATTGTCATAGACCTCACCGACACTTAAGCATTGGAACATAAGACTGCTCATCTCTTTCTTCCTATTATCATACCTTTGTATCTTAAGATGTCGTTTGGTCTTTTGGATTCTTTGTCTCAAGAAACTTTCTTGATTCATCATCTTTGTGCATTGTTCCAATTTAGGTAATTCCCTAAACTTTGAGATCACCCTTCTGGCTCCAGAAGGGGATAACCATACCTCTAGTTGAGGTTTATTGGGAGTGTAGATAATTGTTGAAAGCTTTTCTACTTCTTTCTATTTGATTTTCCTATCTACTGTGTTGCTTTCAAATCCCCAAAAGGATTCAATTGTAGTACAGTGGAAGGGTTGTCGTCCTCTGGGAGTTGTGATATAAAGTCATTCTTGAGTTTCATTAATTAAACAAGATGGTTAGTTGGTTTGTGCATTTACATTTAAAAACAAATAAAATAAAATACAGAGATAAAATGACAGCGAATGAGAAGCAGATAGGGAAGCTTGTCGGGAATTAACTCGTACTATAGTTTTTATATATCCATTAACTCAATGCATATGAACTATCAAATCCTTGATTCCTCGCCACCAGCTCTTATCGTACTCATCTCTTTCAAGCATGAGAAGATCATTCGGTCCCCGTTGTTATTTGTCGATGTCTTGCACAATTAACAAAGCGAATCGAGATAGCTTCAGGTGTTAGAATGACTAATAAACCTAACTCTATGTCTAGCAATTAGGAATATTAGATGATTTGATCTAGATCCAACTCAATGATGTCGCTCTTGTGCACAAAATCAAATCTTAAATCGAGTTATAGTTGATCAGGCTAAAAGAAGCATTAAATTCAAGATCAAGTCATGCAAATCATAGAAATCAATAGCTTCATATATAAAAGAGTTAAAACGGATACAATCAAACCATAATACTCATCAAATCCCAACAATAAGAGGATTAACTACCATCTTACAAGAAGAAATCAAAAGGACAAGATGATGGATGCTCACCATGACACGTTCTCCCGCCGCCATGGTGAGTGTTGTCGTGCTCCTTGGACAACTCTTGGCTTCCTTCCTTGTTCTTCTCTTTGGAGTCTTTTGTATGCCTATGTCTCTGTATCGATGGATTCCTCCCCGAATGAATGAGTTTGATTCCCTTTTATAGGAAATTTCAGGCCCAAGTCATTCAGCGGTTTACAAGGTCACGGATCGGACTGTAGGGCTGCTTAGGTTTCTTCGCCTTGAAGTTACTTCATTCTTAAGCAAGCTCACTTGGAACAGAGGTCGCTCAGTGGCCCTGAGGAGGCACTGAGAGGCTAGAAAACTAATTCTTCCTTCTATTCTTCTTACCTTGCATTTTCTTTGATACATGCCTCTTATCTGTATGGGAAATTGATAAGAAATGCATTATTTTACACATATGCATCCATTATCTTGAACTTATACTAAATTTATACAAAAATGAGGAATTTGGCTAATAAATTCATATTAAGCAATCTATATAAGTGTTATTCTAACCAATGAAAACACCAAAATATGACACTTATCAACACCCCCTAACTTAAGACTTTGTTTGTCCTCAAACAAAAGGTAAGTACTAGTTATCAAAAAATCTATATCCAATACTTTTACAACAAGAAGTATACTCATGAACAATCAATTTTCACATTTCATTGAATGGGTCCACATGTTCCAAGATTTAAACTTCAAGTATAATTTAATATGAGATATTTGGGATTGCATTATAATGTTAATTTACACTTCTTATTTTATTTATAAATGATACAATGTTGATTAATATTTTTTTTTTGTTTTTCAAAGTAGATTTTAAGGATCAAAGTGACTCCTGGGACATACAACTATGTCTATAATTTTGTTAAATTGAACACACTTTTATAATTTGTATTAAATAACTATTACTTTCAAGGTTTAAATATGTTTTTAGTCCCTCACAAATTTTGAATTTTGTTTTTATTCCTCATAAATTTTTTTTTTCTAAAAATCGACCGTCATAATTTTTTTTGTAAGGTTTTATTCTTTGTCGTCATGTTAAGTCATTAACTGTTGTCGTGGTAATTCACTTGACCGTATGGCGAAGGTGAGAGAGGGGGGGGGAAGAGAAGCAGGCGATGGCGTGTGGGTGAAAACACTTCACTAGCAATAGCGGGGGTAGTGGCTCACGGAGCTATAGCCAAAAAGAAGAAGAAGAAAGCAAGCGTATGCAAGGAACAGTGTAAGAGTAAGCAGAGGAAACAATAGTTGGGTTAATTATGTTACATGCTATCGTGTCAGCAATTAACAATTTAACATGACGGCAAGAATTAAAACCTTACAAAAAAAATTTATGATGGGCAATTTTTAGCAAAAAAATTTATGAGCTGTAAAACACTAAATTTAAAATTTATGAGAGACTAAACATATTTAACCCTTACTTTCAATGATGACGTTCCTTATATTTTAATTTCTATTTAATAAATTCATTTAAATTTTAAACCCATTACTAAATATTAACTTAATAGGCTAAATTTAAAATTTTTATTCTTTTCATAAAGACTTTATTACCCATGCATTGCACCTGTTACCAATACTAGTAATACAATAAGAATCTTGCACTCCCATACAAGCAATAACAACATCATTTGAATATTTAATTCTATCAAAAATAAATAAAATTATAAAACAAAAGATTGTTTAATTAATTATCATGCCTTATAGTTTGATCCAGTTTACTAATTGTTCCTATAATTTAAAATTTTAAAATCAAGTCCCTACATTGAATAAGTTTTGCAATCAAGTCTCTAGATTAACTCAGTGTTACAGGAACTTTTAAATATTTTATATATTTTAATAGGTCATCATCCAATTTTGTAAGCTTAAATTAAAAATTTATTTAGTCTGTAGAAATTTGTAAAGTTGGGTTGTTCCATGGACTTTTAAAATACAATTTTATTCAATGTAAGGACCTAATTAAAATTTTTTTAAACTATATCGATAAAATTGAAAATTGAGTTAAACTACGGGGACCTACAAAATAATTAAACCCATGGTTGTCAAACTCTTAAATCAACTCATAAACTCTTACGAGTTTAAGAGTGTTGGTTTTCAAATCATGATAACTCCCTTTAAACCTCAGACTTTAGTAAACTCGGATAAACTCACGAGTTCACTATTCTAGTCAAAATTTAGTCTGCCAAACTTCAAAACACAATATTTCATCAAGATCACTCTTAATTAGGACAAAACACAATATTTCATCAAGATCACTCTTAATTAGAACCTCCAAATATAGGATCTTGATATCTTGACCTCCATTAACTCAATGACACTACCATAATTATATATCCATTAAATTTGTGACACTACCATAATTATTTTAACTTTGATCTTGTCCGTGTATAATATGTTTAACCCAAGATAATATCATTGGGCCGAGCTATTAGACTATAAAATCAGACTAGTCTATATTTATTACATATTTAACATCAAAAAATTGTTGATCTGTTGGAACAGTAGGTGTTCATTCCCCTTAACACAGTCTCAAGTTCTAACCAAAATAAACTCATGAGTAATATTTTAAAGTAGTCTCTCTAAAATTTTAAGTTGGCTAAATTAGTCCATCTTTTTTGGTAAAATTGGTCCCTACTAAATTCAAAAGTATGAACGTTAGTCCGTCGATTAAAATGTAAATCGAAATTGTCTATGTGAATGATCAAAGGATGACATGTCATTGTTAAACATGTCACACTTTCATATCATTTGTCCATCTCAAAATGACGTCAACAGTTTTTTTTGTAGGCTTGAAACCTGGAGTGAGAATGAATGTCAAGAACCTTTTTGTTGTGTGAGGGCTTGCTACTGCTAATGTCTTAGTAGAAATTCCATCTATTAAGTATCTTAACCGCGAAACTGGCAGGACGCTAATTTGGCTAAATTGAAATTCTAGAGTGACCAAATTGATTGAAATATTTTTAAAGAAACTAATTTGACAGAATTTAAATTTTAGGGGAACTAATTTGAGGTATTACTCTAAACTTATTGGATGAGTTATACAATATTAAAGTTTATGCTTAAATAAATTTTTAATCTCAAATAAATCACAAATTTTGGTTTTAGCCTCTAAACCGTTTACACACACGCACGCTTGCACGTACACACACACATTGCTTTTAATTCTTGCTGTTAGTTTGATCTGTTAACTATTGTTGTAGCAGATAGAAATCAACAGTATTTACATAATACTCACTAATCCTTAAATAAGTTTTTAGTGCCTAATAAGTGACAAATATTTGTTTTAGCTCCTACTGAGAAACAATTTTGATTTTAGTCCCTAATAAATACTTTTTCTTTACTCTTAGTCCCTGCCATCAACTTGTTCCATTAATTCCTAATGCGAAAATAACTTAACCATGTCAACCTCTCTACCTTGGCATTTTGGATCCACATGGTAAAAGCATGTGACTTGCACATGCCACTTGACATAAACCCACAAGAAACCCATAAACTTGACTTATACCTACCTGAGAACCAACCCGACCCAATCTAAACCCACCCATTCTTTATCCCCTCCTCTCTCCCATCAGCATCACTAGGACAACAACATCACACCACCACTACCATCACCATTGCATTACCAATTCTCTTCCTCTCCTTTCCTATGCCCAGCACTAGTACCATGAGCACCACCCATTACCGCCACACTATCGCATTGCCTATTCTCTTCCAATCCCCTCTCCTATCAACATCACTAGCACCGCCACCACACCACCACCTCTCTTTCCCTATTCCTTTCACTCGATCCCCCTCACAATCGCAACCTATCATCACTAATCCTCACCCCTTCACTCCCACAACAACAACATCATGAAACCAACAACAACATTATAAACCATAGCATAATATCCCAACACAACAACACTACAAATCTCAACATTATCCACAAAATTCAATATCACAAAAAAAAAATCGTAAATCACAATAAACATTAGAACCCTAACATTTTTGTGTGCATTAAACTAACAAGAGAAAATAAGGAGAAGAGAAGGTAGTTCCTATAAATATTGCTTAATCTAAAATGTCTCTTTGATTTTGAAGTTTGAGTCACTTCTCCTTTTAGCGATACGAGTCATGCTCTTTCCTTTTATATCCCCAAACCCTTTATAATAATGATAGCTTTTTGACAAAGTTCCATGAAGGAGACCCTCAATGGTGCGCTTATGTACCATGAGGAGGCCCCCATAGCTCTTGGTGACGGCCTTCGCAATGGTGGCGTTGTCCGTGCTAGCAATGGGGTTGAGTGGGTTGGGTTTTGTAGAGTTTCTGGAAGCCTTTGATGAACCACCACCACATGACCACTATCATCTTCCCCTCTCGGATTTGGACACCATATTGGTCGTTGTTGTGATAAAAAATGGCACTGTCAAATCCAGGGTTAGAGAAATTGTCGCAATTGAGTTAGGAGTCAGGGCCCACTCTAGAACCGCCCTGAAGCTTGTTCAATTGATGAGATTGTTGGATTTTGGGGAGGTGTGAGGCTAATGGTGAGGGAGGAAGAAGAACAGGATGACTTTGAGAGAGGAGAGGTCAGGGCTAGTGGTAATGGTGTTGGTAGGCAGTGGTTAGAGTGGTGGCAAGGGTAGTGGGCGATGGTGATGGGCGTAGGGGAGAGAATGGATATAGGAATGGAGATAGGGAGGGGAGAAATATTGAAATTTTTTTTAAAAAGAAATTGATTGATTTTTTTTTACAAAAAATTAATTGTTTTTCTTTAATGATAGGTGTATGTTAGATGGGATTAGTGAGTGCCATGTATACACTAGTTACTTTGACTTTCGTCCACCACATTAGTAGTTAATGGACCAAATTGACAGCAAGGAATAAAAGCAAACAAAAAATAATTATTAAGGACTGAAACCAAATTTTGTTTTATTAAAGGCTAAAATCAAAATTTACGATTTTTTAGAGACTAAAAATTTATTTAAGCATCAGTGGTGCCACGTAGACACTGTTTACTTTGAGTTTCATCCACCACGTTAGTAGTTAACAAACCAAGCTAATGGCATGGATTAAAAGCAAATGAAAAAAAAATTATTAGGGTCCGAAACCAATTTTTTGTATTAGGAGCTAAAAATAAAATTTGTGATTTATTAGGAATTAAAAAACTTGTTTAGGACCTAAATTTTTATATGTTAATGTTGGCCAGGCCACCTACTTAAGCCAACATGTATAATTCCTCTCCTACTAGCAATTCCTAAACCAAGACTTGAGATTACAATTTGATGAGAAATAAGAATATAATAATGAACCTTCCACAACCACTTGGGGATTACACGCGCAATTTGACTAGTGATGTCATGTGACAATAATAGAGCAATTTCTCTCCAATTAAGCTCATCATTACAAAGAAAGTTTTAGAAACAAGTGAAGTGGGTATGGTATGGGGATGAATTCAGTGTCACACTCAGAAAAAGGTTGCACGCCATTTTCTGCCTAAAGCAATAGGAGGTTGCCTTGTCCATTTGCTGATCTAAGAGACCAACCAAGGCCCACTTTTTAGGTCCATGAGAGCCATGTCTCGTAATTTAGATAAACAACACTGCACACAATTCTGCACCTACAAGAATTGAGGAGCAAGTTATTGGTACTTGTAACCCTCACAAGGGTACATTTAGAGTGTGCACAACTTGTTCTACAGATACACACAACTTGTATTAGCATGTTTTTATTGTTATAGTTTGAAAATTATGATTTTCGCTCAAAAGTGAAGTAATTTTTCTTATTCAAATTATGATTTAAGACTTAAAATTATTTTTTTTCTTGATTAAACCACCGGTATTCGTACTTTATTATTAGGGATCTGACTAACTCAATATGACCCCATTGAAGGTCCTCTTATATGGGGCAGAGATCTCTCGGGAATTTTTTTTTTCATTCTCAAAGTTCAAACTTGAGACCATTAGTTAAAAGATTAAAATCAGCATCACATTGATCAATCTCATGTTATTAATTATGTTTAAATATAACTTAATTATAAATTTGTTAAATATATTACTGACAAATAAAAACTCAATTGAATTACACAACATAAATTGTTTATATTATAATTAACATGCTATATCTAAAATACGTGTATGACATATGTTATGTTTTAAATGTGAATGTTAAAGTTTCACATCGATGAAATTTTGATTTAGTGAAGAGTGTATAATTAGGAAGACCATAAATCCATTTTCTTAAGGTTTTGGATTAAAATCTGACGTCTAACCCGCTTTGTGTCTCACTTAGCATGTTTGTTTAAATCTCTTCTGATTTTGAGTTCCCCTCACCGGTTTAAGCTAAACAAGTGATATCAGAGTCGATGATGATTTAAATTTAACCGATGTTGGACTCCATACTTGAGGAGACTTTTGGGTAGCACCTAACCCATTTTTAGTCTCACTTAACCCATTGGTTTAAATCTCCTCCAATTTTAGGTTCCAAATTTTGATAGGTCGATGATATCAAGTGTTTTATGTTATAAAGACTTTATATATGGTTATATTTATAATATTTGAATAATTATTTTATAAAATTTAAAGTGTTTTTAATAATATATAATGTTTGATTTAATGATAACATATCATATTAAATTCTACAAAGTATATATCCACTATATATATAACACTAATAAAACTGGTTATGCATTATCACAATTTTGGTTTGATCTTTAGCTTTTTGTTTTAATCGATGATAGGTGATTTATAAGCATTTTTATAAGTTTTTTATGAACCTGAAAACATGATTTAGCATTGGATTAGGATGAGTCTCGCTCTTAAGTCTTAAACATAAAGATTTGTTAAATAAAATTATGGCCATAAATAGGTAGTAAAATTCATCTGAATTTTGACCGCATGTCGCTATGCTCATTATAATTACAACAGATTCTATGGTTTTATAATAATTTGACATTACCAACCCAACAGACTCCAATGGTGGTGCTTTATTTTTCCAAGTTATTATATAGCTAGGGTGGACCATCAATTATTTCTTGGCAATTCTGATGTCAATTTGGTGCTGAACTGCTGGCTTTAAATGGATCTTATTCGGTGTAAAATAAAAGTAGTACAGTGTGGTCCGAATTGTTATCTTTGGTAGTAGCATTTGGTTTCTTGCTTTATGTTCAGAGTCAAGCGTACACTGAAATAACAGAGATGCATCTCTTGTATTCTTTTGTTTAGAAGGTATAAAAATTTGTTTAAAAATTATATCAAATAGTTAAACTCTAAACTTTTAAACTCTAAAATAAAACTTTTAAAATTTTGGTGTTTAAAAAATAAATTCACGGGCTGGCCCGTTTAGCATGCCGGCCCAAAAGGGGCGAACCATTTTTTTCAACTTTTCACAGACCTATTTTTTGCATGTAAAGTTCGTCCATTTAACCGAGTTCGCAGACTGGGCTCATTTTGACGGTCCTACAAATTAACCTTTCATCTCTTCACGTTCTTCTTAACCTTTGTTGCAGTTCTTCTCTTCATGACCTTCACTATGCCCATCACTGTTTGTTGCCTCCCACTGTTGCCCATCGCCGTTTGCCACCCCTTGCCACTGCCCACCTCCGTTTGCTACCTCCCATCATTCATATTGTTGCCTTGTCTTCTCCATCTCTCTATTTTGTATTGAATGTATCAGAGGGTGTGATTCAGATTGTGTTCTTGAATCGAACTCTGCCAAAATCGCATTGTGGGTCACCGGAATTGTGTCATCCAAGAGTCATCTTTGCTACTGCTCAAGGGCCATGAACCTTACATGCATTCATTTTCTTGTTTCTGATCAAATATAATGTAATTAATTAGTAATATGATATATGGGTTCTACTATATAAACTTTTGCAGGAAATAGGAATGAGGTTTTTGAGAATCCTTGAATCGTTGTTGTTGTTATTAATGGTTCTTTTTAGTTTTCAATTTTTTTAATTTTATTTTGTCAATGAGATTTGCAGTCAGCAATGGATATGTCTTTTTGAGAGAGATGAATACAGTTCATCTAGGTAATTCTATAAATTGTTTAATCATGTTTTTTGTAAAAATTACTTATTAATAAAATTCTATACATAAGTATTTTTGTCGAAAAAGTTAATTTTATTTTATGCAGACTTATATTACATGTTATGTGCGTCAAACACACGATAGTATAAAAATTTATATAACGTATTGTTTATACTATACTATCAAGTCTTATACTATCAAGTTTAGCACTATCATGTTTTATCTTATACGACATAACAAACATGGCCTTAATTAACTTAATGCAGTGAGGTGGCGGTCAGGGGCAACGGCGGGAGCCAGAGAGAGTGATAAGAGAAAGGAAAATTGTGGTTGGGAGAGGCATGGGCTTTGCAAAGGAGACGAAGAAAGTGTGGCAGTGACGACAGTGTGGGGAGGACGACATTCGTGGTAGGAATCGGCAACCTGGTTAGAGAGAAGGAGTAGAGTAGTGGACTTAAGAGTGGAGAAGATGAAGAAATGAGGAAGAAGAAGAGGTTTCACAAATTTAGAGCTCTGCTATTTTTACCGACAATTTGGATGGTTAGATTTGTTGGTAATGATATTAATGAAACGGTACGTTTCACACATGTGACAATCTTTTTCTCAATGAAAAAATTTAAACATCGACAAATTTGGACGGTCAAATCCATTGGCATTATCCTAACCCTAAATCTTAATAAAAATGAAGGTAAATAAAAACTTACTTATTTACCTAATATCGTCGGATAAATACATTGATAAAGTACCCTCACAATTAAATAAATAAAAAATAAACCTTAAAAACCCGTCAGAATACCTTTGGCATCTAAAAGTGCCAAATGACGCCACCAAATTCGACGGATTAACGGACGAAAAATTCTCCATCACTTGTTTTGGGGATTTTTCTTTGGCCAGCCAAAAATGCATCTGTCCGGCAAGTTTTGAGGAATTTTCTTGCTTTCGGAGGATATTTTGGAGTGGAGTAATTTAGAGAAGATTGAAGCTTGTTGTGTCTTTTTAGAGATCTCAGTGGTAAGTATAATTTTTGAATTAATTTTTATAGAATAATACTCCTCCTGTTTCATTTCATTACGTATCTATCATTTTCGGGTTTACATACATATTAAGACAAATAATTAATGACTTGAATAATGATACAAAGCAATCTAATTTGATAAAAATAAAGTAGAGGTCCAATTTGGTCCTATCAGATCATTAATAGATCAATTTGGTTCTTAACAAAAAATAAGGTCCATGTTAGTCCCTATTATTTTTAAATGTGGGTCAAGTTAATCCCTCTGTACTTAGTCACACTTTATAAATATGGTTAAATGCATCTTTGAATGTGGTTAAATGCTTGATGCGTTTACTTAACCTTCTAAAAAGCCCTATTTAATCACGTAATTTATTTTTATTGAGTTTAGCTAGTAACCAATCAAATCTTACTACATCAACACAAGTGATTGATATTCTCTTCCTCTACTTCAAACGTCATTAGGCATGGCAATGGGTAGGGTTGCGTAGGGTTTTGGCTCAACCCTAACCCTACCCTAAATCTGTTGGATAATAAAAAAACTCTACCTTACCCTACCTATAGGTTTTATAAATAAAAAATCTAACCCTACCCACACAAAAATATCTAAAGCCTTATCCTACCCTACCCTACCCATTACTTTCTAAAAAAATAATTTTATGTTTACATAATATAATTGTCGAAATAATTATTTTAGTGCATAAGAACAATATAATTTAAAATAATAACATAATTCATTCACATCTAAACCGTATATGGTCATGTTAACACAATAAACCAAGACATATTAAATTGAAAATATGCATACTTCTTCAGATGAATCGAACTGATGAAAATAATTTTCACTTTCTATTCATATTTATTTTATAAAAAAAATAAAAGAAAACAGAATAACTACATATAGACATTAGTCCTCACGAATTAGTTTCACATAAAGAAAACTCATACGTCACAAGTTATGTACAAAGACAATTTAGATATAGTTACAGAAAAATGACCTCAAAAAAATAGAGTTTAAACCTTATAGAAGGAGATGATGTGTGAAAATATAAGTATGGTTAAAGAAAATTATGGAGAATAATAAAGAAAATTTGAATATAATAGTAGAACAAAGAAAAATATGATAAAAAATAAAATATAATATAATATACATAGGGTGTGGGTAGGGTCGGTGTGGGTACATTAAAACCCTAAACCTACCCTAACCCATGCAGGTAATTTTGGATAATTACACGTGCGGATGATTACCCATTGAAGAGTGAGTTTTTATCCTACTTATCGGGTTGGGTTAGGGCGGGTACCCGTGGGTAGGGTACAAATTGTCATCCCTAAACGCCATGCATATCAAAAGATCTTATTAGATGGCAATGCAAAAAATTTTACACGATCAATGCATAGTAATTAAACTTTTCTTTATTTATATATTTGAATTTTAAAAAAAAAGTATTGTTAATTTTTTTAAAAATATTATGTTGATATGTTAAATAAATGAAATAGTATAATTAAATTATTTATAAAAGGATTAATTAATAGCCATATCATATTATTGTGACTATGATGACAAGTTTGTCTATACTTAAAAAAAGATTAGTCTTTTTTTATTGATAAATAGAGTTGGGGATACTTGGTAGCACCAAAAACTATTATTGTGACGGCTAATTATGATAAAGTTTCTCAAAAAAATTTCATACATGAAAAATCAATGTTAAAATTAGGAGTCGAAACTAACGGTTATACACCAACATATTCTCAGGTCACATTCAGAGAAGATTGGATCTCGTTATCCCTCATCTTTCTCTTATTTGCTAAATGGAATGTTTCACCCACACACCCAACTCCAACGTCATCTACGTACTTGTCTTTCACGCCATGCCTTTTCTTTTCTCCTATTACCAATATGTTCATCCATTGGGTTATAGAAAAGCACATATGTCCGTTCGGTATAAAATTAAATTAACTATTGCTAGTTTCTTTTAAAAGGAAAAGGAAAAAGTAAAAACTCCTAAGTTTGGTCCACATGGCACTCATGCATCTACGTCAAGGTTCAATTTTATGGTATGTTTGTTACATTGAGGGCCAGCAGCACCGAATTATGTGAATTGATGAGGCAGTAGACTAATATATATAAACTTGAAATGTTGTTACGTCTCTTGCAGGGCGTAGTTAGGTTCAAGAAATTAAAACATATACAAGAAGTCTCTTAGATGCTCCAATCAAATGGTAGATATGTGGAGTGTTGTGGACCTCTCCAAATATCTCCCACCGATCGAGTTGAAAAATTAAACATGAAGTTAGCCCTATAAAAAAAAACGTTGGAGAATATCATGAATTGGCCCATGTATGAGTGATGTATAAGCAGTCAATAATATTTGTACTCGAAAACTCAAGTAGAATTTTTCGTATAATGTGTACAACGGCTTGTTCAACCATAGTATAATATTCAATTAGTTTAAGTCACTTTAATCTCCTTTAAAATTCAAAATTTAATGTTATAAACTTTGAACTTTCAAGTTGTAGGTTAATTTAATCTTTCGATTTATTATCATTATTTTGTAGTCACATTTTCACTAATTTGTCGTGTCAAATGAGGTTGTAACACTAATTGTGGCTAGAAATGAGGTGTGACAGTACCTGAGACTACAAATGAGGTTGTAAGAGTGTCTACGAAGTTATGGTAGCGACTAAGATTTACAGTCTTAATTATTGTTACAACCATATTTTTAGCTTCAAATGGCATTACAATCTTATTTACAATTCTTGTTGTTGTCATAACATCATTTAATGTGACAAATTAATGAAAACATAACAACAAAGAACTGAAAGACTAATTTGACCTACAATTTATAATTTTAGGGATTACAAATTATTTTTTGAACTTAAAAAAATAAAATTGACTTAGACTTACAATATCAAGAACTCAAACGAGCATCAACTCGTTGAAGAATATTAGATTTGACATTTCTTGGAATGACCTATCTTATGTTTCTGTTGCCCCCTTTTGGATATTCCGTTTGTATGGTCTTATAGATGATAAACATGTTCAAATCTACGGTGAAAGGAGACGTAGTATACATTCTTCAAACTGCAACATTTTCTATGTTGATCTTCAATGTAAAAGATGTTTCAACATCAAATAAACTTTGGGCAAAGAGTAAAACTACACACCGTTTTATTTCAAAATATATTATATCTTATTAACGTTAGATATTATGTATCTTTTTAAATTTAAAAGCATCACCAAACTTCTTTATAAATAAAATTTATTTATTTCTTTCTTGTTAAAAAAAATATATCAATTTCATTGTATTACTGATATTAAAGAAAATATTTATGATTTTTTTTACTAAGATTTCATTGTAGGTTAAACTTTTGAAATAATATGGGTGAGAATCAAACACTTATACTAATATAAAAATATGATTAAATGATTATGTTAATAAAAAATTACTTGGATTGTATATAAATTTTTTTTTAAGTAATTTCTATATTTTGTTCTTTAAAAAAAATTTAAAACAAACACTTAAACATCCGTTAAGTCAATAAACTCTACTTTAATTGATATTAGTATCTCCCTCCAGGTAAAAGATATGAAGTTCAAACCTCTCCCTTATTTAAAAAAGAAAAAAAGAAAAAAAAAAGACACATGCTAAAAAACCGGCTCATTGATTATACGTTGATAATTTCATCTAAAGTTGTTTATGGGTGCAACAAAGCTATTAAGGGTTGCCAAAAAGCCAGTCTATAGTGACCCGATACACGATTGGCACGTGCAATTAAAAGGAATGATCCTCTCACATGTCTAATTTTTACATGACAAAGTTATATTAAATTTTTTATCATTAATTTATTTTTATTATTTATATTATGTATAAATCATATTTTCTCAATCAAATAATAAGATATAAAACATAACATTATCATACGAATAATTGATATGAAATGATCAATTCGGACAATATAAGGAGTAGTTGTCCAGTCGAATTTGGTGACCATTCCAAACAAGACACAAATCCAAATCCTGAAACGGTGATGAAATTATAAAGCCACCGTGTATGCCATCACATGATTCATCATCCACCTCCGCAAAAAAGAAAGAAAGAAAAAATTCATAAAAAGAAGCCCTTTTTTTGGGACTCTGTCTCACTTCTCCCAAACACTCTCCTTCTTCTCCATCATCATATACCATTTCCCAACATTTTATTCTCCCCACTTTTCTTAATTTCTTCCAAAAATACACTGCATCGGTGAGTTTTGATTGCTCTCTCTTATCACCTTTGTTGTTCATCATTTTGCTTTGCAGTACAATCCCATTATTAGCCTTACACAATCCTATTATATGCTAATTACTATATAGTTATAATATGTTATGACACAAGAATAGTTAATTATTATTTTTGGACAGCTAATAGAAACTCAAAAAATTGCCAAATGAATTTGTGAGTCACTTACATATGATATAACTGTTCGGTCACCATAAATTGATTTTCTTTTTTGAATTTCTATTGACTAACTGCTTATTGAATATAATTCCTTACTACTTTTAATTATTGTATAAAAATTCTAATATAAAATGTGGTATATAATTTATTTTACTTTATTTTATTGTTTATTTATATGTATATATATCCCATGTTTTGATGGTTGTGTTGTTCGCTCTCTTTCTTGTTTTTCTGTGCAAGCCAGAAGAACTGAGTGAGTGAATCTCAGATCGTTGTTAATTTCTTGAAGCTCTTTCGTCAAATCATGGAAGAAGCGTGGAGAGTCATCACTTGGTTAAAGCTGTGGTGCATGGTGGTGCTTGCGGTGATGTTGTTTGTGTTCCCGTTGAGCGTGAAACAGAGTCATTGCTCCATTCTGAACAACGAAGGTAAAAAGGGTGGTCAAATTCTCCGTTTTTTTTGTCTTAGTAATGCTACTCTCAATTAGGAAAAAATTTGTCAATTTTTTTTTATACTGAAAAAATGGTTATTGCATGAAACAAAGTTGTCAAATCCGCTTAAGGATCATAAAGGTAAGAGATCTATCTTCTCAATTAGATTTCTTATCTTATATTATTAAGTGTGATCTCTAATTATTAATTAATGAGGTAAATTCTATAAATAATATAAGAATTAAAAATATTAATGGTGTGAGTGATATCACATTTACAGACGTATGACAAAAAATCTAATTAAGAGGATTCACTCGTCCAACAAATGTACTGCATCATTCTTTAATAAACCAAAAAAATTAAGTTTCTACAAAATTTTTCTTTAGGCAATGTTTTAGGTGAAACCACTCAAAATTGATTCTGAAACATGAGAAATTATCCAAATTAGTGGCTATAGAATCATTCCCCATTTAAAAATCAAACATGTCACTTTGTCATTTTATTTGTTTGAGGTTTTTTTTTAATTATTTTAATTAAGGTGTGTTGTGTTGTTTTGTGGTGGTGTTTTGCAGGGATGGGGCTGGTAGCAATGAGGGAGAGGGTGGGGAGGGACCCACTGGGGGCATTGTGGAGTTGGAAGAAGGGTGAAGAAGAAGGAGCGGTTGTTGATCACTGCTCTTGGTTCGGTGTGGAGTGCTCTGACGGCAATGTTGTCTCCTTGTAAGCAACCTCTCCTTTTTCACATTTTTCATGCTACATATCAGACTTCTTTTTTTAGAGGTTTGCTTATACGTTTCTAAAGGGAGAGAGAAAAGGTGAACGCTATCTTTCATAACTTTTATCCATAGATATGAAATGCTACAATTGAATCTTATATAAGTCAACGGAAAATGCTCTCTTTAGATATATGAAAACGTGAGTTTTATTATGTATGATGAGAAATATGATAAAATGTAGACGCATTTTTATATGTTTAAATAGTAAAATTGATAGATAACATGTGAAATGACATGTTAAAATTAGTCCTTTCATTTGTGAATATGTTCAATATAATACTTTGTGGTTACACAAATTTTTTCTGGAATTTGGGTCACTTTTACATTTTTTAAGAGAGAAAAAAAAAAAGAGAAGAAAAGTGAATGCTAACTCAAAGAAATGCAAATGTAATTATGAAATGTCATACTAAATATTGCAAAAAAAATCAGAATGGATATTTTTATGTCAAATTTTCACGTTATGTTTGTGTTTGGTCCTTACTATTAATTTTTTTTATTGTTTATTAGTGGTCTTGATAGACATAGAGCATCAAATATTGAACATGATTAATTAGCAATATAAAAGAAAAGTTTTCAAAAGAAAAGAAATTGTAATGATACAAAAAAGAGTTTAATTATTGTGAATTGGCAATGTAAAACATTTTTATATTGTCATTTAATTAAATATTGTTATACCAATTAAAATAATTAACTCACTCTTCTACTACTTAAAAAGTCATGCAAATAGAATAATCTAATTGCATAACATTGTAAAACACTTTACATTGTCAATACTATTAAACTCTATAAAAAAAATTGACATGAAAAGATTCATATCAACAAAGAATGATATGTTAGAAATAGTCCCCCTACCACTTTAAGTTAAAATATAATTCTCATTGTGCTTATCGACATGTCGAACGTAACCCTTCATGACTATATAAAAAGTTTTCCTAAACATGAATCACTTTCATGGTTGAACTTAAGAAATTAACCTTTTAATACTTAAAAAAAAAAGGAAGGTCTGATTAGATCTTTGAATCAAATTAGTCCTTCAAACACTAATTTGAGTTAAGACAGTTCCTAAAAACAACAATACTTGAAGAATTAATTTGATTTGAGGAAGTGTAAACTAATTTGATTCAAATGACTAACTTGACTCATGTTTTATAATTTTAAGAATTAACATTAATTATTTAATTAAATTTAGGGTTAAAGTAAGTCATTCATGTAACCTTTTTTCAAAAAATAGAATAACTTAAGTATTTTCATAAAGGAATATTGTACTAATTATGTGGTTAAAAAATAAAATTAATTTTAATAATCGTCATTTTAAAGGTAATAATGAGCCAACTGAATTGAAAGAATTCAATCTCTAACAAAGCAAGCAAATGAGACTGATTAGGCGTCCGTTTTAACGAGTTATGAAACGTTAATATGAAATCATCTACCATTGAAATTAAAAAAAAAAAAAGTTAAATACATTTTTTCCTTTTAATAAATTATGAATTTTGATTTTGCACCTATTAATATTTTTTGTTTGAGTCCTCAATAATTTTTTTCTTTTTTGGTTTTAGCCCTTGACATTAAGTTAAACCGTTAAAAGATGACGTAACATGTCAAAGTTAAGTGAACTCTACTGTAATTTGATCAAATTCAAGTTTTAACCATTATCAAACCAATCAAACATAATCAAACTAGTTTGAACCATGAACAAATTTGACCACGATTTAAGTTTGATTTGATAACCACAATTAAAATTTGATTTGGTTACATTTGACCAAATTGTAATGAGGTCCACCTAACTTTTGTATGATATGTCATCTTTTAACGATGCAATTCAACGTTAGAGATTAAAACTAAAAAAATTATCGAAAACTCAAACCAATTTTTTTTTAATAGGGTGTAAAATTAAAATTCACGATTGATTAAGGGATAAAAACTTATTTAGCTTTAAAACAAAACTTAGAGTATTTTCTTAATGAAATATTGTATTAATTAAGTGATTAAAAAATAAATTTAATTTTGATAATGGTCAATTTAAAGGTAATAATGTGCCAACTCAATTGGAAGAAATTCACTTTGTAATAAAGTAATAATGAGTAAAAGGGGCTGAATTGGCCTACGTTTTAATCATTCTCATAATTATTAGATTATTTTAAGTACTCTTAAATAAGTTTTTAATTCCTCTAATATCGAAAAATTTGTTTTTGGTTCCTAAAATTTTTTTTGTTAAGATTTAGTCCTTATAAAAAAAATTTATTCATTTTTAATCTCTACTGTCAATTAGGGTTAGATGGCGCTGACGTGAATATTAAGTTCGGCCACGTGGCATAACTCCATATTTTCAATTAAAAGATAAACAAAACCAGGAGCCCCAACGAAACCCAAAGCCCAACCCAAAAATTAAAATAAATAAATAAAGAAAAAGAGCTGAAACCCCACCTCACAACCCCGAATTCTTCTTCCTCCCCATATTCATCTTCTTCCTCCTCACTCCCCAGACCTTCTTCAACCCCACGACCCCATAATCCTAATTCACCATGGCACCCAAGCAAAAGCACCCATCACCTCTTGATTCTGATTCCGACAATGAGCAAGAACCTTCATCCCAACAACGAAACCACCGTGAAGGAGAAGAAAACAACAAAGAAGAAACCTCATCTGACGAACAAGGAGACGAAGACGAAGAAGAGGATCAACCTTCACAATCCGTTCAAGCTGCTTCCAAAAATCTTCAACCCCAACCCACAAATCTCACCCCAAACCATTATCCTCTTAATCCGAAGTAGGTTTGGGGAAAGAGAGAAGTATCCAGTAAGGAGAAATCTTCGTCTGGTATTCTCGAGAAGAAAAGTAACAGCAAAAGCGCAGCGAAGCCAAAGCCCGAAGCTAAAGCAAAACCTAACTCAAAACCTCGGATGCTGTCAACGGATTATGAGGAATTTAGAAAGGCTAATGAAAAAATCGAAACAAGTTTGGCTGTGAGTTCAACGGTAAGGTTTGACAAAGCAGTGAGCCGTGGTGGGCTGGGTAAGAATCTTGTGACTTGTGAGGCTGGGTTGAAGAAGGTCTGGGGAGTGAGGAGGAAGAAAATGAATATGGGGAGGAAGAAGATTTGGAGCTGTGGGGTGGGGTTTCAGGTCTTTTTCTTTATTATTAATTTTTTTTTTTAAATTTCGGGTTAGTTTTGGAGTTGGATTCTGAGTTTTGTTGTCACGTGAGGAACTTAATGGTCACATTAACGCCGTCTAACCCTAACTGACAGTAGGGACTAAAAACGAATAGAAAATTTTACAGGGACTAAATCGTAATAAAAATTTTTTTAAGAACCAAATATAAACTTTTTAATATTACAGATACTAAAAACTTATTTAAATATACAATGTTAAATTATTTGTTAACTAACTGGAGTTCGTTCAATTGGTAAGCGACTTAGTATCGTTTAAGTAAGGTATCGTCATAGTCAGGTGCGCGATCCGGGTCGATCCGGATTAATTAAGGCTAAGCCTTGTGTATCGGACAAACAACTTAAAAAAAATAAAAATTGGATTTGTTAGGATGAGAGAGGCCCGGTGCCGCTGGGGTACATAGAACCCATCATTTCAAAATTGTACTTGTTATGCTACAGTTCTCTATGTGCCATAGCTTCGAGGAAATTGAATACGCTCTGGTAATACACTTATTCCTGAAACAAAGATTATTCAACTTGCAGGAATTTGAAAGATCTATGTCTCCATGGAACACTAGCACCAGAAATCGGGAGGCTGACTCACATAAAATCAATGTAAGAACATGTTCATGCCATGATTGATTATGACAAAAATATGTGAGTTCTTGAAGACCCTTTCTAATCCTTGTCAGTTTTTGCAGTATTTTGCGCAACAATTCTTTCTTTGGAGAAATTCCCAAGGAGATACTTCAATTAGAGGAACTTGAAGTTCTTGATTTGGGATATAACAACTTTAGTGGACCATTTCCATCTAAGATCCTTGGCAGCAATCCATCCCTCACTACCCTGTAAGTTGATATTTTCATGCCAAATATATTGTGTTTAATTTCAATGAACGGGCGCTTTCATCCAATTGAAATCCAAGAAACTGCCATATCATAGAAATTGATACAACTATTTAGGACGGCATGCCGGTTTCTTACATTTTCAGTGAATGACAGTGTAAAATAATTTTACATATTCAAGTAGTCTTTGATTCCTATTTTGGGATAGGAATGTCAGATACAATAAGATAATAGTGGCATGTTTTTTTGTGTACTTTTTTTTTTTACGTATAGAAATAAATTTAAAAATTGTTCTGAAACGAGGACAATTTTGAATATTTTTGTTTCCAACCTCTATCAATGAAAGCACCAAATTGATATGCTAAATTATGTTATAAAGACTCCTAAAGCTGAACTTCGTAAAAGCTAAAGGACAAATATTTTTTGTTTGCTTCATTCCATAATAGAATAGGTTACATTTATAGGATGATATAAGAATTTTAGAATCTGCTTTATACCTTAACATGTCATTATCTCACACAAGCTCTCTCAATTAATGAGACCTAACTTATTTGAATATTCTTATAAACATTCTTTCTATCCCTAATCCTATAATTATATACTCATAAGTGCTTACCCTTGACATTTTATGTCGTCAATCTGTCTCCTTTGTACCAAGACAGGAAGAAAAGCAAACACTGCCTTAGAGCATTGAAATTAAACTCATATTTAGTTGCTTTCTTGTTTTTTATGAGATTTTGTTGTTGAAAAGTTCAATTTTGTGCCGCAGTTTATTGGACAACAATGACTATCTTGCCGACTTAACCCCAGAAGTGTATGAGCTCAAGATGATTTCTCAATTGCATGTACAAGCATCTGTTAGCATATCTGGTTTCAGGTAAGCCCGTGATCATGATTCATGCAGCTAGATAGAGATATCTTCTGCTAATTGGTGAAAATGATATTTTGCTTGTTCACCTCAGCATTCATTCAATATGAATTTAAAAACTTCTCTTCTAACTCCAGTTTTTCTTAAAGTGTCCTCATTAACTATGAGAAATCTTAGATGTTTTCAGAGCAAGAGAGAAGTTTTGTTATGTACCATTTATCACTTGACACATCAACTTTGTGGATCATTATTGTCTCTTACTTTTCCTACATTTTTAATGCAATATCCAATACATGAAATGGTAAATGGTACGGAACAAACTGAAAGCTTGTAAGAATTTCTCACTAGGGGTATATCAGATCATGTTTATTAAGATTGCATGTTTGTGACAGGCACATTGGCAAAGATAGGGATATAGCATACAGGAGGCAACTTCTCCAAGCAACAAAAGCTGCCAAGAGACACAAAACCAAGAGGGATAATAATAGCAATAACAAAGAAACTTCTTCACCATCACCATCACATTTTCCCTCTTCAATTTCACTATCACCAGATTCTGAGCCTTTCCCACCATCTCAAAGTCCCTCAAATTCACCATCATCACCATTAAGATCTCCAGATGATTCTCCTTCCCCTTCTCCCTCTAGTATCTTCTTCGCTCCTTCACCCTCACCTTCACCTACGGCAGCAGCACCATCACTTAATGATCCACTTATTGTTGCTTCCACACCAACTCTTTCCAATTGGATTTCAGCACCATCCCCTCCACCATCTTCAAATTCAAAACCAAGGCAGCATTCTGTGATAATTTGGTCTACAGTTGGTGGATTCTCCTTCCTGGTTTTGGTGTCAGCCATTTGTTTTGTTTGCTTCAGAAGTAGCAAGGTTGTAGCTGTAAAACCTTGGGCCACAGGGTTGAGTGGCCAGCTTCAGAAAGCTTTTGTGACAGGTAATTTGTGCTCTCTTCACAGTTCTTTCTCGGTCATATTTACTTCAGAGAAACAAAAACAAAAAACACTGCACTCTCTTGAATTATACATCATGTGTCCTTTACTCCAGACTTCTAAAAATGTGCAAATCAACCCTAATGTTTCATGAGAATCATAACAATACAAATTAACTGTTAAATGACCAAAGAATCCTCATCTTGCAAAGGAGGAGGAAAGGGAAGAGAAGGAGACCAGAGTAATTTGATCATTTATGGATTGATTTAAACTCTTATGAGACAATAGGCGCCAATTTGCACATTTTTAAAAGTGTAGCGGTAAAGTGCACATGGACTAGTTCAAGGGTAAAGAGCTTTTTTCCCTTTACTTTGGGCCCATTTCGATTGACTTAACAAAATACAACTTTTTTAAAAAAAAGTGTTTAAATACAACTTGAGAAAACAATACTAAAGGAAACCAAGTTATAATATCACTCTTTTTAAAATGTTTGTAATACTCAACTTCTTAAAAATGTGGAAACAAAAGTGGTTTTTAGTAAAAGTATATTACAAATGTAAAATAAAACTCTTAAACAAAATCTATACTATAAGAACTTAAGTAAAAAAAAGTTTTTTTTTTTTTTTATGTCAATCCATAAGGACTCAAAATTTACTTCATTTACAAGCTCAGCTATAGATTTCAAACTTCAGAATGCTAGCAACAACTACCAAGAATAAAAGCTTATGTTCTAGTCCTTAACTCCTTCATAAGTATTCCTTCATTTGAAATATACATTGCAAAATCACCGAGCAGCATGTGTGTGACTTTAGGTGTTCCAAGTCTGAAACGAGCAGAACTCGAAGCAGCTTGCGAAGATTTCAGCAACATTATTGGTTCTCTACCAGATGGGACTGTTTATAAGGGCACACTCTCTAGTGGAGTTGAGATAGCTGTAGCATCTTCTGCAGTGATTTCATCCAAAAACTGGTCAAAGTATATGGAAGCTCAGTTCCGAAAGAAGGTATGCAATGCAGGCAACAAATGTAGCAAATGCAACACACTTTGTGAATTGGTTTCATTTCTGAACTTTTTTTCCTTTTGGTGTTTGCAGATAGACACATTATCAAGGGTGAACCACAAGAATTTTGTGAATCTTATTGGTTATTGTGAAGAGAAAAAGCCATTCACAAGGATGATGGTTTTTGAGTATGCTCCAAATGGAACACTTTTTGAGCATCTGCATAGTGAGTGCAACTTTGTTCAAAATAATTTCCTTCAAGATTACATCGATAAGCATGTGCTTTAAGATTCATTTTTTCTCATATTACTTGATAATTATTAGTATGAAGTTATTGACATAGCTTTATCAAACCCTTCTTGTGATAAGAGTAGGCAAAAAGGCATTTGTAGTCCAAAAAGTTTATTTGATTTATTAATTTGGTTCATTACCTTTTTGTTGTATCAATTTGGTTCATCCGAAAAAAAGCCAACATATTTTGCTAACATGCCATAAACGGCGCTGGCATGGATAGTGCCACATGAGTAAAATCTGTTAGTATTGTTTTATTGATGAACCGAATTAATAGCGATTTGAAATGTAATAAACCAAATTAATACCAAAAAGAATGTTAATGGACCAAATTGATATATGATAAACATAATGGACTAAGTGTGATTTTGCTGATGGAAACATAAATGAAGAAACACTCTCTGACCTTGATGATTCTTGATCAAGAAGTGGAGGGATTGTGTCATAGGAATGTTGTGTAATGGCAGCTAGAGTTATGTGTTTGACACCAGTTCATGTATGTGTTGCAGTTAGAGAAGCGGAACAACTAGACTGGGGAATGCGAATTAGGATAGCTATGGGAATAGCGTACTGTCTAGAGCACTTGCATCAACTGACACCACCCATTGCCCACAGAAACCTCTTGTCTTCCTCTATATACCTCACCGAAGATTACGCAGCCAAATTATCCGACCTCAGTTTCTGGAATGACACAAAGGGCTCTCAAGCCACAGAGCTCTTGGAGACAACTTCATCCCTTATAAAGGGCAATGTCTACAGCTTTGGTGTGATATTGTTTGAATTGATAACAGGGAGAGTTCCCTATGCTGTGGATAACGGCTTTCTTGCAGATTGGGCCGCCGAATACATGAGGGGGCAGCCCTTGAGAGATTTGGTGGATGCAAGTTTGAGCTCTTTGCAGGCGAATGAGGTCGAGAAATGGTGTGAAGTGATTAACAAATGTGTCGATCCGGATCCGGAAAGAAGACCGACTATGAGAGAGGTTGTTGCCAGGCTGAAGGAGACCACTGCTATGGGGCCTGATGGAGCAACTCCTAAAGCATCCCCTCTATGGTGGGCAGAATTGGAGATTATGACACCTGATTTAAGTTCAGATGTTAATCCATAAAGAAGAAAAAGAGAAAAACATTGGGATGAGAATCTGAGCAGTTAGTCTGAGTGTTTCATGCCATTGGTTTTTCAATTCTTTTTTTTTCTTCTTTTTGGTATTGATTATGTTTTAGATTCTTATTTTGAACCTAACAGAAGTAGGGTAGCAGGGTGTGTGTGTAGAAGAGACAGCCTTCGTCTCACTACAGTGAATGGTTTATGTAAATATTTGAGGAATGGAGAATACTTCCTTAATATATATCCTTCTACTTTTATTCTTTTCTAAAAGGAACTTTGTTTTTTGTTGAGTGTGAAAGAAGCTTCAAGGGCTAGGGTATTGTTTGTCTGCACTGGGAAGGAAACAAGTTCCACTATTCTGTGATATGCAGACAAGGTCAAAATATCAATGAATGAATGTGTGAGGATGCTCCATATAATATAAGAAATACTGAATAATGCTAGAGAAATTGTATTAATAACGAACATGAAATAGTAACAAGGATTAGTTCGAGAGGTCACCGACTCTTCCATTGGTAGCTCTTCAAGAGGGTATCAACTCTCCATATTCTAGTCAAGTGTTCCCAATTCCTAATCCCTAATGCATTCTGCTCAACCATAAATAGCTCATAATTAATTATAAAATTACTAAACCACCCCTAACTGTAATTCCTAGTCATAAGTAGAAACATAACTTTGGGCCATGGCTGCGACAGAATGTTATCCTATAAAATACTAGCCAAACAAGCATGTTTGGAAAATTGGTGGGCTGATCTAGAATCAATTCTAGCCGATTCAGAAGTGAATTATTTTTAGACCCTCAGAATTGATTTTGGGGCTTGTTCATTGAAATCCAAATAAACAAAATCTTTTTCCAGGAATATCTTGGAGTGTACCTGAAGTACTAAGCACTGCACACCAAGAACAAACTAAGAAGATAGCCATTCTATCAACACTCACATGGCTGTGGTGTTCCTTCTAAAATAGTCCTGTGATCTTGATTTGCTTCTTCCAGAAAGGAATTCTGAGAATAAATTATTCTTTGTTCTTTCTTCCATCTTTTGACAAAAACAATGATATAAAATTAAATTATACAGGGAACAAGAGGTATGCATCTCTTTATAACCCTGCGAACTGTACAAGAGGATATCTGACAATAATATGAGACAAATTCTGTGAAATGGCTCACAAGAATCCATTCCATATCAAATCAATGGAGTTTTAAAAGAAAAATCATTTGATTCTGAATCATCCTCCTATATATATGATAATGTGAATAACTCAATCTCTTCTATCCATCTTTTTCGTGAAGTATCCAAAGATGTATTGCTTCTTGGGTTCTGTTTCCACAATCCATGTTGTCAAATCTTATCTATGTTCTTAGACGGCAGTTGTGTCGGATTTCTGAGGAAAAAATCCAGTCACTTGGGATATCTGCATTGTATCCTTTTTATGCATATATAGCTCAAGATCAGAAGCTCAGTTTCTGAGTCCTTTGATACAGATCAAGCGTGTCTGCGTGATTTGGGTCTAAGCATAGAGCTGCCTGACAATCCCGGCGAGCAGATGATAGGTCTCCCATCGACTCATAAAATGCCGCACGCAGATGAAGCATTTGCAGGTCAGGCTTGAAATTTATGGCCTTGGTGAGTTCTTCCACAGCTTCAGTTTCTTTTTGCTCATCCATCATCACTGCTCATATAAGTGGCACTTGATATAAATAAAATGGTTGATTTCAAAGGTGGTGGTGTGTGAAACTTTTGAAATTTAAGTAGCTTTGCATCAATTATGCTCTCTTCAATTTCCATTTTTTCTTTGGTAGCAAAATAAGTGAAGTTAGAATATGGTAGGAGGGACTAAAATTTCCCCCCATTTTATTTACTTACCTACTCACTAGATACAAAGTCACCTAATACTAAAAATTACAACTGAACTTTATGAAAGATTTTGGGCTACCAAACAAGGACAACATATAAAAATAACTGTCCTTTAGGAATTCAGAACCAATCAGCTTATTACTTAATTCCAATGCAGATACTATTTAAAATCTAAGTCTTCAATAACTCAATTAATAAAATCAAATGGAAGATAGGAGAGTGAGGGATAAGGGAAGTATACCTGCTGCCCTGAATCTATATGGATATGTCCTTAAAGGATCCAGTTGAGTAGCAACATCAAGATCAGCCTTTGCCATCTCGCGGTCGCAATACTCTGATCGCTTCTCATATGCCGAGGCATTGCTCTCCGCCTTCTCAATAAGCTTTGTCATCTCATCGTACGCAGCTTTCCGTTGACTCTTCTGATGATAAACGCGAGCGAGCCCTTGATGAGCTCTCGTGTGCCTAATTGCAAGGGCATTCTTGTAGCATTCTTTCGCAAGTTCTAGCTTACCGCAATCCACATAAATGCTCCCCAAGTTATTCAATGCCTGCAAAAATATTACACAAGACAATCAAGTAAATGCAGAAGACAGACTTCATTAGCAATAGGGGATGTTATCAAAGATCACTAACTTGTCCTTTGCGAAGACCGTCTGAAGGACATTTAAGTGCTTCTTTCAGAAGTTGGATGACATAAGAAGAAGACTCGGGATCCAGATTTGAATCTGCCAACACATAAGCTTTCAGAAAGAAGGCTTCAAATGATCTCTGAATTGTAATGGATCCGTCAGCCCTTGTAAGAGCCTCTTCGCGATAGCCAGTATCGTATAGAATCCATCCTTCATAAATTAACCTTTCTTGCATTGAGCTAGAGTGGTTTCTAGCCATCCGCAGACTGCGCATCGCAGCCTTTTGACAGTTTAACCTGCGAATTAGGTACGTTTGAGGAATTCTATTCTATTGACACCGTAAAGAGCTATTCTAGATGGTTATTAGACAATGTGCTATGCTTGTCCAAACACTCAAAATTCAAGTCCTAAGGATCCAAGAGAAAATGCAATAAACACAATAAGTGTATTCAAAGTTAAAGAAAAGAGATACTTATTTATAGGTTACTTCTCACAGAAGGTTACCTCAAAAGGAGTAGCGACTGGCGAAACTCAAGCAGGCTTTTTCCAGGCTCGTTCTCTAGCATCTGATGGATAACAGCCAAAGAAGCAACATCGTCTACCGAAGACCATTGATCATACAGTTGCATCCAGCAGTCAGCCTGGCTCTTCTGCTGAACGCCGCGGCTTAGAAGCCGGAGCAAGTATTCCCCTTCGATCTTCCCATTTAAAGTTATGTAATTCGGATCTATAGTCAACAATGCTCGAATATCTCTCATTGCACCGCCATAATCCTTGAGCGCGATATACAACCAAGCTCGCAGTTCCAGGCAATCAGGAGAGAGCTTGAATCCGATGAACTTATCTAGCTCCATGATTCCTTCCTTGATCTGCTTCTGCTCCACCTTTGTCAGGGCTCTATACTTAAATGGAAACGAAAGCGAGGGGTCCAATTTGGTTGCAGCATCCAAATCAAGACTCTTTTCCCTCCCTAGATTGTACAAAGACCGCTCCTGGTACATCCACCCGGCTCGCCTATGCTCGAATATGAGAGAACTGATTAACTTGTAGGCCGAATATGGCTGGCCCTGCTTGTGCTTTGTTCTAGCCACACCAGCCATAGAGTAAACATGGCCAGCCTTGGCCGCAGCCTCAAAACAATGCTGAGCATCTTTGTATTCCTTCCTTTCGAGCCAGACACACCCCAATTGGTGAAACGAAAGCGCCTTCTGCCACCTTTCTTCGGCACACTCCTTCATTCTCTCCACCAACATCAATGTTGTTTTCGATGCCATGTTTTCCTCCATGGCCACCTGGCTCAGGAAATAGTACAACAAGAAAGAAGCACACCCGACAATGTCCAACCTTTCCTTTGCCTCTGAACCGCAGAAGATCTCGACCACCTTGGGATTGTAAAGAGAATTAGGAAGCTCCCTAAGCAACACTTGCAAGCATGACCCTACAAGAAGTGCTGCCCTCTCTTCAATCCCATGCTCAAAAAGCACCAATGCATCCTCAACACTCTCAATAACTGAAGCCAAATGGGAATCACAATCAGATTTCAACTCCTCACAGCAGAACCTATTGGCAAAAGATAAGAGCTCCAAAACAGTCATGGGACAGAAAAGTTCCAAACTTTTGTTCCTGCTGTAAAATTCCAATGCCCTCATTCCCTTAGGGGATATCCCATTTCCTGAGAACTCAATCTTCCTCATCATGGATTCTGCAAATCCACCATAGAGCATTGCATTGAATGGTTCAGAAAGTGATGCAATTCTCCACCTAGCACAACTTATTTCCTCATTCCCAACATAGAATGAAACAACATCACTTACCTCAACATTCTCAATGAAACTTTCCTCATTACTTTTCTGAGTTTTCTCCACATGATGATGACACTGGCACCTATCATTACTACTAGTAAAACCATGTTCTAGATTCTTCTTTGGACACTCAAGAACATAACCACCACACTCCATTGAGGACACACCAACAAGCTCATCATCCCTCCTCTCAAGCCTCAACCAAGCAGATAGCACAACCTTTGACAGAACATCCTCTGAGTTCATGAGTGCTGTCCTGAGACACCTCCTCAGAAGCTTCTGGTCGCCAAGGCCGCGCAAGAGCGAGTACTGCTCCATGAACAAAGATGCCTTTTTTGATGAGGATGAGCAACACTCTATTCTATGGTAGAGTTCTGATAAGACCTCTGTGAGGTTGATGGGTTTGAGAAAAGGGTCTATGGTTGGTTCGATTGTGTCAGCGGAAGGGAGGTGAAGGGAGACATTAAGGTTTGCAATATCCAAGGTGGTTGTTTTTTTGCTGCTTGATTTGTGCTTTGACCAATAAGATGGTACTATCTTGTTTCTGTGTCTGTTGAGGCTGTTGTTGAGTTTTGTGGCTTTGCTGCTAGTGCTAGTGCTGCTGCTGCCACAACCATTGGTTTCTGATGATGATGAAGAAGAAGAAGCATTGAGGGCATGAACTTGTGTGCTCTTGAAAATTTCACTTATCTTCAAGGCACCCATTTTTTCTTTTCTCTTCTTCAGTGATTCTATGTTACTTTTGTTGTTTCTTTCAACACCTTCTGATAAAGTTTTCAACTTTGAAAAAACATAAGCTCGGGGTGTGAACCTGAGGCAAGAAGCTCATTATGTACTTTGCTTCCAAAACCCACCAGCTTCAAGTAAAAAGTGCGAGATTGATGGTTTAAACCACAACAGATTGAAGCTTCTAGCTCTAGCAGAAAAAGAAGAAAAGATAAAGATTAAGGATAAGTAATGATGATGCAGAACCAATGGCTTAAACAGAACATGGCATCTTCACTTTTTTTCTTTGCTAAAAGAGAGTGGAAATTTCCGGCTTTAGAGAATGTGTGATTTTTTACGATTAAAGAATGAAACAGAATGGGATTCAAACACACACATATATAGAATCAAAGGTAGCTAACTAGCTCTTTTTCTCTAGAACTAGCAACTCCATTTTTGTTCCTGCTTCACACAGAAAAAGAGGAAGGGAGAGAAAGCATTACACTTACCAGATCCATCAGAAAGGAAGAACCACTCCAATTTTGGGCATAAGCATGCTGGTTTTGGTCAACTGGTTCCATAATCAATATTCTTTTTTACTTTATTTCTTTTGATTATATTATTGAAAAATAGGATAAGAATAATTTATCACTTTAATTATTGTGCACCTTAAGACTGCTCTTCTTGTTAGCTAGCCATCTTTACCTTAATTAAGGGTTCATTAAACCCCAAAAGAAATGGGTTAAGATGGAATTGTAGGTCAAGCAAAGGTGCACCAGGTGGAGTGAGTTGCGTAACCAATCCAATTATTTTTTTACTTTTTTTTCAAGTTCAGCGGTCTTATCAACACCAAACAGGCATGAACATTAATTAATTAATTAATATTCCCCGTCCTTCTCCACACTTTTAAAAAATAAAAATTAAAAGAGGAAAAAAAAAACTTTGAAATTTATACTTTTTGTTTACACCATTCACAAGTAATTTAGCTTGTAATGAGATTATTTTCATTACATTGGTTGAATGTCTAAATCATCCTTGACCTTTTAGATGTTTATATTGAGAAGGAAAATGTATAAGATATAATTGAGGGACGACATCTTCCGAAGCCTTAATAAAACTATATTATATTCTTTGTAATATAATATTATGTACAGAAAAAAATAATTAAAAACGGTCCACTACATCTTCACAGCTCATGAATTTGCGTGAATATGCTTGATCACATCTAAATAAAAAACGGTAAAAAACAAAAGAAGAAGAAAAAACATAACTAAATCTGAATGAATAAGCCAAGGATGGGGTAGTGTCATGAACCTAATTATTGAAGAGTTAGGAAGTAGATCTAGCTACACCTTATTATAATTTATTTATCCCTTTATAAAAATAAAAATAAAAGTAAAAACATTATGAATGATGTATGTTGGTTCTTCTACATAGAGATTCTATCCATAATTGGATTTATATATGATGTATGTTCAAAAGAATAATGTTTGCAAATCAACACAAGTTGGAGTTGTACATGGTTAGAGGACACACAAGCAAACGAGGCACAAGATGATCGTCATAAACAACGAATTCATATCCTCTAATATCCCGTAAAGATATGAGATCAATTCTTATCAGTGATTTATAATTACTTTTACAATAACTCAAAACACTTAAGTGTCGTTTGGTATGAGTTAATCTATTTAGATTATCGGTAATTTGACTTTTAAATTACTTAATAATCCACATTGACTTGTTTGATGCGACATGATTATTGGTAATCTAGATTATCCAAGTAATCCACATTGTCTTCCAATTGGTTAATGAATTACCTCCATGAGAGGTGTTTATCTTGAATACCACATCCATGTAATCCTAACTACTACTACTACTAATAATAATAATAATAACAACAACAACAACAACAACAGTGTAATAATAAAAATAAAAACAGTAATAATAAAATATAATAATAAAAAAATAAATATAAATATAATAATTATTATTATTATAAAAATAATAATGAAAGTAAAATAGTAATAATAAAATAATAATAATAATAGTAATAACAATAATAATAAATAATAAATATAATGTATATTACCTTGTAATATTTTTTTTATATATCAAATAAGGTAACACAAATTCTCAGTTATATGACCCGTGCATATCAAATATAATAATGTAACATTACCAACAATTTAACATCTGGTAATCTTTTTAATAAGTAACCCAAATTACCTAGTAATCATTAGAGCAATGTATTAAATATCTCCTTAAAAAATGCTCTAACTCTTATGAGATGATTGATTGTGAACTCACCTAAATTTATATAATAAAGAAAAAAAAAAGCAAACGGGGGAATATATACTCATCACAAGAGGGCAAAATGACAACATAGATTATCAAGATCCCTACCATCACCATGTGACACTACTGAAGCATGTTGTTCCTCTAATTGCTGTCCCACAAGGAAAACATGAAAGCAAATTGTGGAAAATGACTCAAGTAGCTTTTGGAAAACAATTCCTCAAATCTATTCAAATCTAGATATAGTTGCTAATTCGTGTGTGTGTGTGTGTGTGATTTGATGAAAAAAGACAGAACAATTTTTTTGTGGCACGGAACACAAAGTCTTTTGTGTGCAGAGAGTGCAGTATCTTTAGGTCAATTCTCCAAGTGGTGTGACCTTCACTTTTGCCACAATTTCGAAATTTCAAGATAGGAATATGACATTATGAGACTACTAAGATAAAAATAAGAACTAAATATGCATATATCTTATTGTTTCTATTAAGCACAATTTAGGGGTATGTTTTGGTTGATTATGTAAAAAAGCAGAAAGAGGACAGAGTTTAAAGTATTTCTTTTAATTCTAAGAAAAGAACTGTTTTTGTTTTTATGTTTACAAAAAAAAATACTACATGATACATATTGTTTTTTCTTTCATGTAACTTTTCTGACAGTGATGCATATTGTTTAGATATTCATTGTTTTGATTTTAATTTTATTTACCCAACCGATAACATCATAATTTTTTTTACAAAGATAAATAGTTTTTTAATTCAATGAAGCAATACTAAGGGTCCGAAAGGACAAAACAAAGAAATAGTGGGATATCCCAATAATTAAAATGACAATCGGAAAAACAAACTTTAAGGGGGGAGATAATTGTCTTTAACCTCTTGTATTCTTCATATGAATTAGTATCAGTTGCATAGTTACTTTGTTAATCCGGGGAATGGAATGTAAGTTCCTTCTTTGAATGATTGACAGCAATTTTCTCCAATCCTAACCAATTCTACTTTGGCATATTTTGGGCCTAAAGATGTTGTTTTAGGGCTGACACCCTCGTCTATCTCATATTTCATTCCTTCCTTTAGGCACTACTTTTTTGGGTCGCTGTCCACTTCTGTTTCCATTGTTCTTTGCTTTGCTCCGCAAACTATTGGACCAACACCAATTCTATTTCCTTGGCTTCTCGCTAGGTCTTTACACACCTTCTTGTGAGGGTCAAATCCTTCATTCCAATTGCCTCCATTGCCCTCTATGAATCCTTGATTCAGGCCCAAGTCGCCAATGCACCTCTCAATAGTTGATGAAAAAAATATTCTTTAAAATATATCCCTCACTTTAGAAGATAAAATGAGTGATCTTATTAATCCAATGGTGAGATCCCTCACTTTACCGTCCAAAATGAGGAATCTCACTTTAGATAATCTTTGTTTGTTGATGAAAAAAGATTCTCTAAAGTATATCCCTCGTAATTTGACCATTATGAGTTATGAAGATAATATCATTATCCTCAATCTCCTCAAGTTCGTTGCCCTTCTCAATCTAGTCTTCATTCCTAGCAAGTATCATAAGGGAATTCTTGAGTAAAATGGCATTCTCCGCGTCGGGGAAGCTATCTCTTCTTGTTGAGCAGTATTACTTAGAGTGTCTTTCATAGATAAATTGGAAAAGACACGAAGGAGACTTACTGGTTTTGGTTTCTTAATTTTTTTTGTTTTTGATAGGTGGGCATTTATGCTTATTTGGCCTTCCATAATTAAGCATTGCAGACTAATTTTGCTCATAAATATAGCAGAATATTGTATTTGAACTATGTCCTCTTTGTGCTTGAATTATTAAATTGTTGATTTTATTGTGCCATTTTTGAAAAATCAACTGTTTTGAGGATCCTATATGTTTAACCCTTTTCTTGGGATGTTAATTGTTTATAGTAACCATATAATTGTGCAGACTTGGAATTGGAGTTGGAAAGAGTTTTGGACGCTGGTTGACATCTTCATATCGGCACAGCAGTACATGACTGCCACATTAGTCTCAAGGAAGCAGAATTGGAAATAAGTTTTCTCCGCAACAGTATAAGACCGCTGCAAAACACTAGATCTCCTTGTTTGAAGTCCCTAGGTCAAAATTTGGCATTATACCTCTTTGTTGTCCTTTGTTTTAAAATTTCTTCCCTAAGATGCGATCTATCTCACAATTCTTGTAACAACTCAGCCTCCTCATTCAATTTCTGAATATTTTCAACCTCATTGTAAAAAGAGACTTTCAAACTATCTTGTCCAACTTCAAGTGGAATCATAACGCCATGTCCATAACATATTTTGAATGGAGACTCTTGAGTAGTTGATTGTGGCACAATCTTATAAGACCATAACACATGAGGTAACTCTTCTGCCCATCGCTCCTTAAGTCTGTCTAAGCGTTTTTTTTAATCCTTGGAAGGTGACTTTATTAGCTGAGTTGACCTAACCATCTGCTTGTAAATGCTCTACCGAGGTAAAATACTACTTTATTTTTAATCCAACTAATAACTCTTGAAAATTCTTGTCGGTGAATTACATGCCATTATCCATTATAATGGATTCTGGAACCCCAAACCGAGTAATGATATTACTTCACACAAATTTTCACAACCTTGCTGCTATAACAGACAATACAGCCTCGGCTTCCAACCATTTTGTGAAATAATCAATTGCCACTATGATATATGTCACTTGGGAGGTAGATTGTGTGAATAGGCTGAGAAGATCAATTCCCTATTTTGCAAAGGGCCATGGAGAACTCACAATTGTCATATTCTCGGACAGTACAACATGGAATAGAGAATAGTAAGCCAATAAAAACCTGCTCGAAGAACTTTAAAAGCCAAAGTCTTTCCCCCAACATGGCTTCCACAAGCTCCTTCGTGTACCTCCTATAGCGCGAGTTGAGCCACCTTGGGTCCTAGACATTTTAGCAAAGGCTATGCCCAACTTCTCTTATATAACTCATTTGAGATGACAACAAAATATGCTACCTTTCGTATCAACTTTTTGGCTTCCCTAGGATCATTGCATAACGTCCTCTGCTGGATATATGTTTGTATCGGAGACATCCATGCCGGTCCTTCTTCTCGGATTTGTCCTACTTGAAGACAAAGAGATATTGAAGAACAACATAGAATCTCTTATAGTGAGACTTGCACACTCACTACCTTTTGTTCATCTCAGATTTGTTCAGGCTCTGAAGAAAGTGATGTAAACTAATGCCAAAAATTAAAGTACTATGAGTAAATCAATGATAAGTTTTTTTTCAAGACCAAACTAACATCAATTTCAAACTATTAAGATTGAAAAAGCTTCTTGTATGAAAACAAACACACACAAAATAGCTTCTTATAGCAGGGCCCACTGTCCCACCACATAACATCTATATGCTTATACCATCGACTGGGTCTAAGATCATGACACGAATCTAGACATAATAAACGCTTATAAAAATACATCCAGATGATCCACCAGCGGTAAAAACCCATAACTCAACTCATGACGATTCATGAGCAGAGGGATGATTATCTCATAACACCGTGATGAAACAATAATGCACGTGTAATTCAATTCCGGGGAAAAATACTGAACATACATTCTCATTATACCATTGCTATGCCCACTAGATTTGGTCCTAAACATTACATACTCATTGTACCGTTTCTATGCCACTAGAATTGGTCCATTTGACATTAGGACTATACAAAATTATACATGTAAGAAAGCACCAACAAAATCAGTGCTCATGGTATACAAACAATACCTCAGAAACAATATAAGGTTGGAATATTTGGCCCTGCATCAGCTCATTTTCTTAGAGCATTTTCACAACCCAAAGCTTATATTTTCTAATATACAAATATACAAGACAAGGTCCTATCAGATTTGCATCAGAGAGTGACTTACATATATTGAGGTATGTATCTACATTTCCATTTTGGTGGATCCTTTTCCTTAATCCTTGCAGCACAGCAGCCCGGTCCAAATATTCTGGATAGAGTCCCAATTCGAGCATTTTCATGACTGTCTCCGCCGCCTCGTTGAAATGGCCACCTTTAATGTAGCCTCTTAACAACCACGACAGGCTTTTCTTCTTCTGTGGCGAGCTTGCAACCTCCAGCCGGGTCAGCAGCCTTCCCGTGGCAGTGGCCTCCTTCTGCGAGGCACAAATGGCAAGAACAATGTCGTAGAGGTCTCCATCAGCCTCCTTGCCTGCGAGCTTCATCTCCCACAGCTGCCTCTCTGCCTCCATTCCGCGGCCAGCACAGACATACATCGCGAGGAGCCTCTCGTGGATCACTCCATAGAGCGACGGGGGGCTTCCATCTTGAATCACCCAATTGGACAGGCGCACCCCATCGGCTAGAAGATCCGATTGATACTTCTCTGCAAGTTCAACATCTTCTAGATCTAATTCAGCTACTGAACCATCCCTAACATAACTTTTCAGCTTCCGTAGAGCTTTGGCAAATTCATTCAACTCTTTAACCACAGCAGTCATTGCAACAAGGTAACTGTAGACCTCCGGCTTCAAGCCAGATTCCCTAAATCGAATTACTAACCTAACTGCGCCTCTGTAGTCACCCTCAACCTGAAAAAGAAAACACGTATATATAGTAAGTCATCCTTCTAATATAAGCTAAGGAGGATATTCTGGAAATCAAGTATCTGTGGAAGAGTGATAAACTTTCAACAACGATGCTCTATACATTTGGTCATCTAAACACTGTTCCTCAACAAACCGGGCTAATTACAACTGATAATCAGAAAAGAAATTCCCTAACCTCCCTGCCCCAATGGATTAAAGAACAGTCAGTCATATGCGCACATCATAGTCCAAGGTACTAAACACCAGAGTCAGTTGTCACACAAGGCACTTGCCACAAATACAACAACTAAGTTTTGTCTTACTAAGTGGGTTCGGCTACCTGAGTACTGCTCTCACCACAAATATGAAGAGATTTGAATTCAATATCAAGGTAATAGTATAATTGACTAAATACAGATGAACAAACAAGTGAACAACCAAAAACAAGCTATTGCAACTTCCAAAAAACACTGATGATAAATAAAGCTCCAATTCTATGTTTGGATAAGACATAAGGAGGGTAAGAGAGGGAAAGGGAGAATGGGGAGCATTCACCCCTACTCGAAAGAAGCACCCAATTACTCAAGAATCAAAATAGAATAACCATAACAATGAGAACCCACCAGCAACAATTTCATTCATCAATTTGATTCAAAGCAAAGCAACATCAGATAACCAATAAATTCCACTTTTCCTATGATATCAGACATGAAACAAGAGCTAATTCTCCAAAGAAGTAACACTAAACATGAATCAAGGAGCTAATTAACCACATGATACAAACAACAAACATATTCCACTAAGATGTTCCTACTATATACCAGACAGACAGATTCGAATAAGGGCTAATTCTCCAAAGACATGTAATGAAACTAGACCTTAATCTTGGTTAACAAAGTCAAACAAATGCATACCATCATTTTCCAAGCAAGATAACCAGTTGGCCCTCCCTTATGCCCATCGGGGTCATCCTCGGCAGCATAAAGGATCCCGCGCCTCAAAACCTCTTCCACGAAGGAGACCGCGCCTTCCTTCTTCCCCATCTCCCAATACAAAGAAATCACCTTCTCGATCATGCTGAAACCAGGCCTCAGCCCCACACAATCCATGTCCACAAGAAGGTCAACCACGTCACCAACACCATGGTGCTCCTGGATCAGCTTCCTCACCCATCCGCACATGATTGCAACCATGAGCTCCATGGTCTCCTTGTCAACCCTGTTCTCCTTCCTCAGCCAATCAAACACCTCCAAGGCACACCAGGAGTCCCTCCCATCTTGCGAAAAGTAAACCAACACAAGCTGAAGCTCCCTTGCAGACAAACGGTCATTCATCTCTTCAAGAACATCAGAGGGTTCCCTTGTCATCCTCTCAAGTTCCTCAATTGCCTCAAAGAACCCATCACCCATTTCGTCGCCGATTTCGTCTTCCTCGTCGTCACTGGTCACAAACTGGTCAAGCTCCACTGATTTCGCTGGCCTAAACCCTCTTCTGGTTGATGAGGCTTTTGCAGCAAAAAGGGCAAGGTTTTGGGACTTCAATCGCCTAACTGAGACCCCATCACAGAGTTTCAAGGTAAAGCCGCAGTGAGATGAAGGAAGCAGCAAAGGGTTTCTCTTTTGTTGGGATGACACAGAAGAAAACACCAAACCCAATTTGAACAATGGAGAAAAAGCACAATAGGCCATTTTTTTCTTTAATCTTCTTCACAAGGGTTTCTCTCTATACCCCAAATTTTCTCTCTTTCTCTCTCTCTCTAATTCAACAGATTCAGTTCAGTGGAACAGAGAAGGTTCCATTCACTCCCATCACATGAGAAATTATGAGTAAACCGGGAAAAAGATTGAATCTTTGTTTCTGGGTTTGAGTGAACTGAAGTCAAAATTCAGGACCGGAAACTATAAGAAAAGAAAGAAAGAAAGAAAAATAACAGGGTGTTTCTTTTTCTCCCACAATTTCTCAGCAGCCAAACAAGGTGCTGTTCAAATTTAATCCATCCAACTATGAAGGAAGAAAGTGACTTTGACGAAAGATATAAGAAAATTGAGAGGCAATATTTATTGCCGTAGAAAAAGAAATTATTAAAAAATTCAACACAAGAAACTCAAGGAGCTATAGTTATTGCCACAGAAAAATTAAGAGTAAGCGGTTAAATTCATTCTTCAAAATTTTTAAATCGAATAAATGGGTGATTAGACGCCACTTTAGTTTTTAATAAATATGCCTAAGCTTTTAAATTTGTCTCTTTCAAATTTTAATTTGAATAAATTGGTTATTCACAAAAATAAATATTACTTTAATCACTCATAATTTTAAAAATTGAACTAATAAACCTCCTCATTAAACTCTAAATTTTAACTTGTTCTTGTGAATAATATTTTAAGTTAAAATAATATTTAAAGTTTTTGAATATGTTTAATTTAAAAATTGTAAGAGACTAATTTAAAAATTCATTCATATTATGAGAAGTTAAAGTCGTGTTTATTTTTGTGAATACTAATTTGACTAATTTAAAAATTGTGAGTAATCAATTATAGGGTTTAGTCCAAAATTAAAAAATTCAACACATGAAAATTAAGGGGAATTTTATAAAAGGTTGGGGTTGGCGTGTGATTGTTTTGCCACCAAACCAAGACAAAGCCACCGTAACTTACAATTTGCAAAAGGAAAAGGCTAGGGAGCTATTAACGGTGAGAGAACACGTGTACTAATCGGAACTACACAGTCCTCACCGTTTAATATCGAATTAATCTCCCTTGAAACATATAAGTTCTCAACTTGTTTTTTAAAAAATTAAGGTGTTAACTTAGTTTTTTTTAAAAAAAATTGGAGTCAATTTAATTTTTTTAAAAATTTTTTCAAAAATTATTGTGATACTTTAATTAATTTTAAGTACTAAGTTGACCTTAAAAATAAATCATGAATTAAATTGATATTTTAATTTTGGTTAAACTAAGTTAGACATGAAGACATTTTTTAATTTCAACTTGGATATTAATTCATTTAATAACATTAGAAAATGGGAAAAGATACCAAACGATCTTAATTTGACATAAAGGAGTTACTCAAATTAGTCCCGAGAAATGTCTTAGGCATATGTTGGTTTCTTTAAAAAAAATTAAAGTGTTAATTTAGTCTGAAAATTTTTTTCAATACCAATTTAGTTTCTAAATTTTTTTTTGTTGTACACATTAGTCCTTAAAAAAAAATTAGACACATAACGACTAAGTTGGCTCTAATTTTTTTTATAATAAAAACTAAATTTATACTTTAATTTTTTTTCAACAACCAAATTAAACACTAAAATATTTTTCAGAGACTAACTTCAATATTAACTCGACAAAAAAGAGAAAAAAGAGATTTTTATTAGTTTAGTTCTCACATTAAGCATGTGAGATTATCTAAGTTTTTTTTATGTCATAGTGAGATTTAAATTAAAGGATAAGTAATATGAATAGCAAGAGGTGGAAATTGGCTAGACAACATGTCAAGGCCCTTCTACCTAGTTTACATTAATCGTAATTTAGCGTAACTAGTATTTTTTTTACAAGAATAAAAAGTTTTGTTAAAAAAAAAGTTTAACGCCACTTATGAATTGAACTAATTCAATTTATAACTTTGTCACTTATCCAAAAATTGTCGATGCCCAAACATTTTTCATATTGGGGACCATACAAAAAATGCTACAGTCTAAAAGATGTATTACATTCTCTTTCGTTATAAATATGAACATATTTCTCACATGCAATACTCTTCAAAAGAAAGAAGAAAATCAAAATAATCATAAAGTGGACTTACACAACCACAAAGATGATAACGAAAATAAAAGAAAAGTCATTACAAAAAATGACAAATCTAGATAACTAATATCTAGATCTAATAGATCTAAACCTTTTATATAATGAAAAAGAAAAAAAAATAGTGGGGCTGTCACCAAAAATGAGCGATGGCAATGTGACCGGGGTTGTTCAACTGAGAATTGATTGAAGAGCAAGGGAAAATTGGTCAAAGCCGTTATGATCTTTACTGGCAGTTATGAACGATTGTAGTGCACATGGTGGTTGTTATGATGCACGTGGGCTGCTATGGGTTCTGTTAAGTTAGTTACAGAGCTTCCAGCTACTTCTCACAAGTCAGTACAAAATTCAGGATCATGAGCTACTTCTAGCTCTGGAAGTGGAAGAGGAAAGTCTAGAGGCAGAGGGGGAAGAAATGGAGGTGGCAAGAATGTCACTGGTAGAGGTGCTAACAAAACATACTATGATCCAAACATTACTTGCAACTTTTGTGGAAAAATAGGACATCCTATTGATATATGTTTTAAAAAATATCCTCACCTACTCAAGCAATATAGAGAAAGAATAGCCAATAACATCACTATTGCCACTGCTTTGATGAAATCAGCAATACTGATGGTCAGAATCAGGATGCAGGAAAGGAGAATGCAGAATTGGTTTTTATTCAAGAGCAGAAGAAAGCATTGCTAGCTCTCCTACAACAACAGTCTTCACATATTCCCCATAGCATTAACCAAATAACACCTCAGTGTCAAATCCATCAGGTATACCTACAATTTTATCCTTAGTCTCCCATAAGCCAAGGCATTGGTGATAGACACTAGTGCTATAGACCATGTGTGTTATTCTCTCAATGTCTTTCACACATATCACACAATCAATCCAATATCAGTGAGATTAAATGATGGAACTTTCACCCAAGTGAACATTTCAAGGATTATGATATTTTCAAATGACTTGTACTTAACTAAACTCATCACATCCTTGAAATGCACAGTGTTGATTAATGATAAGTGTTGTTTCATACAGGACCCCAGTTGAAGACGATTGGTATAGTTAATTTGGAGAGAGGTCTGTATATAATGGATTGTCCCTTAATGAGGAATCAACTTACTTCAGCCAACAACATACTCACCAGTCCCAATCTAGCAACCACGTCTGATTCTGTAGATGAAAGACAACTTTCAACATCATACACATTTCCATTGTGGCATTTTGTACTAGGACATCCTTCTAGAGATAGGATTCACGTATTGCATACTAAATTTCCTTTTATCAAGTGTAGTGACAGAATTGATCCTTGTGACTCATGCCACTGTGCCAAACAAAGAAAAATGTCTTTTGCTTCAAGTCTAACTGAATCTCTACATGTTTTTGATCTAGTGCACATGGATATATGGGGCCCCTTAGCTGCACCATCCACAGGTGGTCATAAGTAATTTTTGACTATTGTAGATGACAAAACTAGGCATACGAAACACAAATCTAAAGCATCTTAGTTAATGTAGGTTTTTGTGGTTTTTGCAAAAAACCAATTTAAAGTGTTAAAGCAATAAGAACAGACAATGGGGCAGAGTTTGCTCAAACTAAATTGTTTAGTTCAAAAGGAACCATTCATCAAACTACATGTGTTGAGACACCCCAGCAGAATGACATAGTTGAAAGAAAACACAAGCACATTCTCAATGTTGCTAGGTCCCTTATATTTCAATCATCTTTGCCTTATTGTTTTTTCCATTAGTGTCGGTCGACACCGACACTCATTACCGTCACCGTATAATTCTGACGATAATAAGTTACCATCAAGGCTATTATCGTTAGTCCTTTTGCCGACGGTAAGTTCGACGAAAAGCAAAAAATTTGACGGTAATCGAGAAAAAATATGCGGTAACTTCGACCGTAATGAGCTTTTTTCTTGTAGTGGGAAAGGAGGGTTGGGGAGGAGAGGGCAAAGGAGAGGAGGTGACAGTGGTGGTTGGTGGCGGAAGTGTTGGATCCGAAGGCCCAAATTTGTGTGTGGGTGAGCAGATCTGGAAGCGTCGATTCAAGAAAACGTAGATGTTGATGGTGAGATCTTCAACCTTACCAAACCAGCCGCAAGCGCCGTAGGAAGTGGTGGCAGTCAATGGTGAGGGGGAGATGGTAGGGCTAAAATCGGGGATGTAGTATGGGGTTAGCCGTCGGGTGAGCAGGCGGTGGAAACAGGGAATAAATACACGGCTGAGAATGAATTTGATTGTATAGAGGAGTGGCTAAAGTGCATAACAAGTATTTATTCAACCAATAATCTATTTTAATTTCAACCATTAAAAATTTGGTGCATAGTTGGTCAAAAATTATATGGTGCACCCAAACTTATAGGGTGTAACTTAGACAATGCCATTTTCTTTTATTACACAACTTTTATTATAAATATTATTATTATTATTATTATATATATATATATATATATATATATATTTGCGCATTGCACATGTCTAAAACACTAATATTCCTAACAACAAAGCATTAGAACGAAATAAAATGATGTCAATCGATGTGACTATATGGATGAGAGAGAAGGAGCGTGAGAGTGGCGACAGCGAGGTTATGGTTGCGAAGGGAGGTACTAAGGTGCAAGAGATGGTCCCAGATCATCATGAATAGGGCAATGGCTATTTCCTCACTAAGTTTGATATGCTGCTCCTGTAGGATTTTAATTAGAGACATGATCAGTAATATGATTCTGTTTTCTTATTAGAGACATAATAGAACCTAAGGAATTTGTTTTCAAGTGTTTCATAATGTATCTCTGCATGATGCCGAAAGAGAGCATTGTTACTGCCAAAGTTTCTCAATGCTTCTAGCCGAAGAATCAATAATTTCAGGTCTATATATCAAGCCAAATTAGTAATTTGTACCCACAATCCTTCAATTTCTTTTTGAGAAAAGATTTTTTAAATGGAGAATTTTACTTTAGACAGTGAAATGATAGTGTTCACCATTAGATTAGTAGAGTGAATGATGAAATTCATTTTTTATTTTATTGATTTATTGTTGAAAACACTCATTTTACTCTCTAAACACTTTAGAGAATTTTTGTTTTTTCATTCCATCAAAATTCCAAACATCGTAATTAATTTATCATCTAGTTTATGAGCAGAGCATACAACTTTTTTTTTCTCCAAAAGAACATAAGAAAATATCCACCATAACTTAAAGAGAAGACATGCATTTGCAATAACAAAAATCTCACCTCAAGGCCACAAGAGACTTTATGACTTAACTCCCAAAAACCCAAGGGCTTACCTCTTTTATTTCCATCTCCTATCCAAAAAAAATATATTCTCTGCAAATGTATGATCTTTAGGCCACTTACTAGGATTTTTAGAAGAAACTTAGAAGTGCAAAACAACTCTACAATCAAAATTCTCAAACCACGCAATAGATAAGAGGCTCATACCCTCAAAACAAAGGGGAGTAGAGATATTTAATAACTAGATGAAGTCCAAACTTAAAATACAAACTGAAGCTAACTTGAGTTTTTGTTAGCTTCTACATAACACAAAATCCACACAAAAGTAGATAACATATGGTGCAACAAGGCACCCAATTTAAAGTTTGACGAATCCCAAAGCTGAAATATAACATAAACAAATTGAAGCTAACTTGAGTTCTTTTAGCTTATATAATAAAAGTTTTCCGCATTGCAAGTATCCCGCCATATCAATAGAAGAAATTATTGGATAGTCTTGGATCACCGTAAAATTGTGTTCTGATCGCTTTTGGAGTGATACTTTAACTTCACATGTTGTAGCAAAATCCACCACTAACTACACATGTAATTGAAATGTCACTCTAAAAATCGTAATAGCACAATCTCACCTGAAACTACATGAGCCCCTAATAATTTCTCTGTCAAAAGACCCTTGGTTCCGACTTTACAATTCTTCGATATGGAGTTGAGCTTTGTCCATTAGCCTGATCAACACTCCACACCTGACCCTCATAAACTGGTCCTCGATTAATCATCCACACATGGCTTTGATTTTGTGGTTGGTGGCCCTATACCAACTTGCATTCTTGATGTTCCTGCTCCCTTGTTGGCTGTTTTTAAACCTAAACTTCAGTTAATAAGGACTAGTATACAGGGCAAAGTTAGTAAGGTAAGGATACAAATTTTCTGCCACTTCAGAAATTTTTTTATTCCAAATTATCTGTCACTCTTACCTTTTTAAGTAATATTTATTGTTAAGTTTTTAAGTATGTCCTTAATTTATTTTTAAAAAAAAAATGTTAAATAGTGTTATATCAAAATTAAATAAGGGTAATTAAATAAAATTACTTGTTAATTTACTCTTAACTTTATGTTTCTTAATATCTTTGCATTTAACTAAAATGACACATAATTTGAGATAGGGAGAGCAATAGTAATAAAAAATACAAATATGGATCACAAAGCAATGCATTTTTATGTTTGAAGTTAAGAGAGTGTAATTAATGCATCTTTCAAAGGAGGGAAATTAAGTATTTTTCTCAAAACAATTTTCTTTTTACCATAAAAAAAATTACATCATCTTAAAATAATTTTTAATTAATAGATTTGGACATAAAACAATTAATCTTCTTATAATCGATGGCAAGAAATTTAAGAAATATAATTAAATATTACTAAATTTTTTTTTCATAGATAATCCAAAACCTTGAATTAAGCTTGAACCAATGTACTGTCCAAGGCCAGAAGGATCCAAGTTTGAGCTGGACATATGCTGAATAGCAGCACCCATATTCAACACCCTTGCCCTTGTTTCTGCCAGTTTTTCTGCTTGGCGTTCAGTTAACCTTATCAGTTCCAATTTGTTCTTCTCAAACTCCACTGAAAAATTAAACTCCACTTAATAAAAGGTTTAATGCGAGAGATAGAGAGAAGAAAGGAAAAAAAAAAAAGAATTAGACATGTCACCTTCTTTTAGTATTTTGCCTCTTTCAGCAATTGCTATTTGTAGGTTCAATTTAGTTTGCTCAACACTCAGTGACCGTTTCTGATCCTTGATGGCTTCAATTTGTTGGCCAAGAATGGCTATCTTACTCTACGTACCAAAATCTCAAAATTATTTTAGGTGTAACTATATACATATGTGATTGTGCGTAAATAATAATAATAATAATACTAATAATAATAATAATAATAATAATAATAATAACATGTTAACAAAATAAAAGAACATTAATGATATGTTTCACCTCCCAAGATTTTGCTTCAACTTTCAAACTAGTCAGATATGCTTCATTCTTCATTCTGTATTTCTGTGCTGAAGCCCGATTTGACATCATTCTGCAAACAAAAGTTGTCAAAGAAAACCTCAAATGCGTTACGTTCTCGCTTAGGTTCTAAGCGTTGGAATACCACGCCTGATGGGTTGGAGATGACGACTACCGAATGTCCAATTGATCGACTTGGAATCAAGCGTATTTATAGCGGATTAATTTTGAAAAATTAATAATTCTTTTTCGTGACGAGTTAAAGAAGCTTATAATTATAAAACGTTTTTGAACTCGAAGGAAAACGAAAAAAAAAAAAAATCCAAAGAAACACCGGATAGGTATATTCACAAGTATATATACCGTTTGAACCTCCGATCCACATCTTGTCTAGCGTTGCCACCCATGACAAGTTGCATGGTAGGAGCAACTGCAGCAGCAGCATTGTGCATGTGGAGATTTGTAGTGTTGGCTGCAGTACTACTGCTTGACCCTACAAAGCCGAGATGTTTCTCCCAAGAGGGATGCCATGGTTTAAACGATGAAGCACCGCTCTTGTGAAAGGGCCTAGTTGCTATTGGTCTCACAGGCCTCGGTGGTTTTTGATGATCTGATGGCAAGTCTCCGCCAATCTTTTTCTTTGAGCAGTCTCCCATTTTTCCCTGTTAAACAAAGATCATGAGTCGGACATAAACGCATTAACGTGAAATTAATTAGAAGCTTAATTATATTTGCACAATTCATGAAAAATTCTAACAAGAGAAAAGAAATGGGGGCTAACCTTCTTCTTACGTAGGTATTGTCACTAGCTCTCTGTGGATACTTATATAGGAACACAAGTTGGTGCGCGCGGTCTACCGAGGTTCATGAACCGGCTCTCTCTCCTTATGAATATGGAGGCATTTATGGTGACTTCACTCTTTATAATTTATGCTACTTTAGCAATAAATGTATAATTTATACTACTTTAGTAATAAGTGACCACTCCCTTTCTTTATCCAAATTTTGTAAAATTAGATTTTTCAAATATTTTGTCCAATTCATATTTTAAGGTAGCATTTAGTGGTTGGTTTTAAATTGATATAATTGTAGTTACATTAGGGTTATTATGTTTGTAAAGAATTATAAAAAAAAAAAAGATGCAATTGATGCGATTGCAAATATTGTTATTGCGATGCAATTGCGAATATTGATGCAATAACAATTTTGCGGTCGCATAATGCAGACATTTCTTATGAAATTATGCAAAAGTTACATTTTTTTTTTGAGTTCTCACAAAGCGTATCCAATGTCAAAAGCAGTAGTAATCCCTCCTAGAGTTTGAGTTCACTGAAATGGGTGTATCTCTGTCTACCAAAACTCTCTTTATACACACTATCGTGGAATGAATCACTTGCTAGATGCTTACAAAATTCAATTAACTTGCTAAAATTAATTTTATTAATTACATTTAATAGTTAAGTGAAATATCATTAATGAGTTTAACACTTCATAGTATTATTTCATTAAATGAGACCTCAACCATCCATTAAATGATAACATAAGAAAATAGTCTAGAGCAAATTATGTTATGCTCCCCTAATAAATACTTTTAAAAAAAAAATTTTACATAACCCTATTCTCTATTTTCAAAACATATCCAAAATATTTTATCAATTCGAATTTGCATGTAAGTTTACTAAAATATCCATCATACAAAGTACCTTTTTAATTAATATTTTCGTTATTTTTTATTATTTTATCATTCTTTATTCAAGATTACTAGAATGATTTTACCTTTGAGAATTTTTTTGAATTGATACAATAATATTAATGACAATATATTTATTAAGATTATTTAATCCTTATTTAATGATTTAAAAATTTAATATAACATCTACAATTATTTAATCAAATTTCCTTTAATGAAATCAATAAAAAAAATTATTTTACTTTCTAATATTTTTCATAAGTTAGAAAAAAAAATCTAATTGTGTTTTAAGAAAAAGTCATGTAATCAATTTTAAAGTTAAAACAAACACACTCAATATCGTCAACCAAATACATAACTATATCTAATTTTGGTCAATTTCATCAATAAATAGTATTAAATTGTAGTCTATCAAAAAAATTATTAAATACTAATGTGGGGTTAGTCAAGATGGTAGGTAACTTGGCTTCTTAACTAGAGATCTCAGTTTTGAGTCTTGTAAATAAAAAATAATTAAATTGAAGTAATCAACTGCATCACGACAATAGTTACATTAACTGTACAATATTTTATTAATGATTCAAAATTATTATTATAAAATTAAATTATTATATTACATATTTTTAATACTTATTTAATAAATATGTTTTAATTTAGAGTAAAATACATTTCCCTATGTTACGACATTTCCTTAATACATGACTCTTTCCCCTATTTTCAAAATATACATTCCCCTCCCCTTTATGATTAAAATGTAATACACTTTTAATCAATTTTATAAAAATTATATAATCAAAATTTGAAAAAGGTAAAATCATATATTAAAGTATATATCCTTATCTTTTTAGACTAAAGTTTGAGTGGGTTTAACATCGGTTATCCTATTGAGTTAGGTCATGCTTCAAGGTTTTTTGAGCATTTACAATAATACGTTTAGATCGCTTACCATAATAGTTCTCATATTGCCAACAAGAATATATGAATTCACATCCTTCACCACAACAAAATGGGTCTACAACAAATTCTTGAGAAATGTGCCTAATATCATAAAATGTTACTTTTAACAAAGTGTACACTTTTAAAATTAAGGTGTCATCTTTGTATGATTTTTGAATTGAGAATGACCTAAAGTATTATAAAATGTTACCTTTGTCAATAAAATATTCATTTTTACGTATAAAAAACACCTTTTAAGTGTAGTTGATAAGAAGTGTGGCCTAAGCCAAATTTGTTAAAGTGCTTGATGAGTACTAGGGTTCCTTATACCAATTGCGTCAACCATCATGGCTCAAATATATATATATATATATATATATATATATATATATATATAAAAGTGAAAACTATTAACTTGAGGAGTAAAGTCATAGTACACTTACGTTACTCAATATTAACATGTTGAGTTATATGATATTATATTAAAGATCAAACATACCAATTTTTAGAAAATTGGACAACAATAGATATGAATTCTAATAGTCAATATTTACTCATATTTTTAAATTATATTATATGTTAAAGTAAATTAAAAAGATGTAGAATCAACTAATTTTTTAATTGTATGTCTATGAGTTTAATTTACTTGATAAAAATTTTCAATTCAATGGTCGGATTAATTAAATTCAATCTCCATAAAAATTTATTGAGTGGAGTAAGTGTAACTCTTTGAGCCAATTGAAAAAATTGGCTCATGCATTTATCTTGATAGGAATGCAATTAATTTTATTTATGAATATTATTAAGGCATATATCCATAAGATGATTATCCATAGATTTTGGAATATTTAAATTATTGATTTGAATAATTTGTTAGTATATTAATAAATTTAGTAAGATATGGGCAAACATGCTAAGATATGAAAAATTTGTTAGGACTTGAAATAAGGACTCTAAAATTAAAGATCCTTGGTTATAAATAAGATCAATAGCTGGGGTGATAAGGTGAGAGAATAAAATGTACAAGATACTTTATGTTATGAGAGAGAGTGAACAAAGAGTTTTAAGTGTGAAAATTAAATTAAGTGATACTCTTAACTATTATACATGCACGAACACACGTACACTCGTGTGATGCGCGAGATCACACAATTTAAATATAAAGTATATTGATTTAGCAAAAAAATTATATGACTTCAAAATAAATTTTAGTCATATCGTTGTTATACTAAAAATTAACCAAGCTAACTAAAAGGTCACTTGGGCACATCTTTTGAGGGTAAAATTGTAAAGTTACTCCAGAAGCAACTCATTTTGGATGTGGAGGGGGAATAGTCAGAAGCAACCTATTTAGAGAGCAGTGGGCGAGTAAAAGGGGTTGGTTCATGAAAGCCATTTGAAATCATTTCATTTTACAAAGAGGTACAGTCTCAACGAGAGAGACTCATTCAAGTGACGAGTGAAAAGAGGACTAGTGTTTGGATCAAGGTTATCATAGGGACAAGTTATCATAGGGACAATCTGTAAGGGAGCAAGGCCAATGGCAACAAGGACGATCAATAGTTAACGGTAGAGTTCAAATTTAAAAGGAGAAGTTACCTGGCGACAACATGGAGTGCATGTCAAAGTTGCCAACCGCTTGAAGACACATGTCAAACCATGTGAGAAGCTCAAATTCCCTATAAATAGGCATGATGGGTGTAGTTGAAACCCATATTTCATACTTAGTAACCCCTCTCACACATTCAAGCCATCACGACACACATTTATACAATACAGAGAAAATTCAGTAATTTTCTATTTATTTGCTCTCTATTCTTTAAATTTCATAGGATTAAATCAATTTCTTTCTTGTTTGCTTGAATTTACATTGTAACTCTCACATACATTTTTATCAAATTTACTTAATCAAAGTTGTTCATCATATCTAATCTTCTGGAATACTTTGGTTGTTTCGTGCACAATTCTAAGTTTTGAGTTCTTGCTATTTGAAATCATATTTTCCAACAAACTTGTTCTTAGCCTAGAACTCACTTAACAAAGAGAATTCGGTTCAATTTTTCGAATTGAGACTTTGAACCACATTTTATGGTTAAAGGTTTTTAATTTGTTTTTTTTTTTTTACCAGAAATCCCATAAAACAATTGTTGAATTAAAGAATTAAAATTATTAAATCAGTTTGATATTTTTTGTAGTTTATTGCAGCGACAAAATTTTAAAGAATATATTCAAAAAATAGTGCACAATTAGAAATGACAATGAGGCGGAGTGGGAGAAGGCGATAGTCTCCCATAGATGAAAATGCATCATATCCTCGTATGAGTACTTGTTTCTTAGTACTCTATGAATAAATGGGTACCTATGAATATACAAAACATCATTAAAAAAATAATCAAAAAAAATAAAATCAAACTCTAATGAAAAATTTTAGAAAATTTTCCAACCTAATATCAATGATATTGTCAAAGGATATCTACATACATCCAATAACTTTAAAAACTTGAAATAAAAATAATAAAAAATTTAAATGGAAATAATTCTCAACATAGCAATCAATTGATGTTTGGTCTAGCAGTAAGCAGTTAGTCCACCAGAAAGTGACGAACCACCGTGCAAATATTGATTTTTTTTATATGGAAATTGATTTTAAAAATTGTTGAAGATGCGTTTCTTGCAAATACACACGGGGTTGCAAAGAATACAGAGAAATTGGATCATGGTGCTGTAGGAAACTACAATCCAAAAGGGGCTATACCACATGAGAAGGTGGAAAAGATACAAGGGGTATAGGATGCAGAGCTGGAAGAGATTCTGAATGTGGAAACTCGTGTTCTGGGGACTGCTTGACAAACCATAGAGGAAATCAGGCCTCTCGCCGCGTATAAAACGCTACTAACTTTTTTAACCAAGGAGGATATGGAGAAAGGGCTGGTGCCCGAAATATCACGTGTGCGTTATATTATGGATAAGTAGTACGAAATTTTTTTGAAAAATAAGGATAAAGGTACTACGAATATATATATATATATATATATATATATATATATGAGATAATNTATATATATATATATATATATATAAATTTAATAAATTATATATAATAAAAAAATTTCACAAAATAACTAGTGTATATATCTAATCCAAAATCAACACCACAAGAAAAAAATTAAAATTATATTTCTTCATTTTTTGTAACCATATGATTTACAAAGACGTAACTTTTTTGTAAATATAGATACAACTTTACTTAACAAAAAGACTTAACATTTATGTTGATTTAGACACAACTAATTTAAATAAACAGACAAGACACAATCTTGGATTGCACAGTAATGAGCCTTAATTATAAGGAAGGTATGCAACTGGTGTGCATTATAGGAGTGTGCAAAGATTGATACTCATTATTAAATTACATTATATTATATCATAAAATTATTATTTATCATAAAAAGAAATACTCTTAAAAATAGGTTTTTCTTACTTTAAAATAGACTCTCGCTTACTATAAAATAGGTTTCAACCTACTTAAAATTAGGTTTTGCCCTGCTTAGAAATAGACTTTAGCCTATTTAAAACTTTATCCTAGTAGGCTTTTTGGCCTATTTAAAGGTCTTCTTTTAAGTAGGCTTTCAAATCATACTAGTCTTTTGAAAAGGTCATGTAAAACCTTAGAGGGTTCATGACTATGTGCGGCTGCAGGAGGTCGGTGTTGGCTGCAAGGACAAGCACAGGTGATCATGCTAGTGGTGGTTTCACGGCCTAGAAAGAAGAAGGAATGCACTGTGAGACAACCCTTGTGTATGTTGATTAAGTGTTTTTCTGTTTGAAAATCGGGTTTCAATAAAGGATATTTTTTCTCCAAAAATTTGGTCATATGAATGGCATATGATGGTTAAGCTGTAGCAGATCCAGAAGATTTATGTAGTGGTGGCAAGAATTATAAATCAGTAAATAATATTTTTTTTTTAGTTTAACCAAAAGTTTGTGTAGGTTTTTTTTTTTGAAAAATATATTAGAAAATTAACAAATTTAGAGAAAATATATAATTATATTATATATAATATTTTAAAAAAAAACTGTTATGTTCTTTATCCATTAGTATTGGGTGGACCTTTTGTCTACTGACTACGTCCAATTTGAGAAATTAAATGACTCACTTCAGGAGACAGTTTCTCCCAACATATATTATTCCATTTGTTGGGTTGAGACTCAAAACCACTGGTTAAGGGGTTAGAATTCTCTACTACTTCAACCAACCAAGTGAGGGTAAAAACCAAAAATAGTTACAACAAAAGAAACTTTTTAACTAGACTTAACTCTTGATAATAGAAAAATAAATAAAAGAATTTATAAAAGAACTAACCTGATACTACTTTTAGGTGAAAGAAAGAGAGCAGATGAGCAAGGATTTAATAGAAGAGGCTCAAACAAGTGAGAAACTATAAGAAATATTGAAGGAAGAAGAATTATCTGTCACTAAAAGGCATTAACGTGAGATTAGAAAAGAAGAATAAAAGTGGGTTGAGTTACAACTTATTATTTTGTCTCGTTGAGAGTAAAAAAATTAAAGTAACGATTGATTTAAATGACCTTTTTTGCACTAGTTTTTATCATAGTGTGAGAACAAACTCAATACAATAATAGGCACAAACATATATATATATATATATATATATATATATATATATATATTAACATTTTTCAAAATTATGGGACATGTGCCCCTCATTACACAATGTACATCCACCCCTGTGGTTAAGGGCATTTTTGAGAAACAAAATTTCTTTTGCATAATTAAAAAAAATTAGGGACAAATTTGCACCATTTTAAAACGGGATAATGGCAAAAGAAGATATCTATTGAATAACAAAATTGTTTAGTTTCTAATTTTACCCAAGTCATGCAATTATTTTATTAAAAAATTTAGTTGAGTAAACCAACTTCTTTTAACATGCATCAATTTAGTTATAACACTTTTAAGATTTAGTCTTGTACTAATGATTTTGATATCAAATATTTTAAAATTTTATTAGTACTAAATTGATGTTAAAAGAAAAACTCAATATCAAATTGATGTTAATATTAGGACCAAAACATATATTTTCTTATCAAGGAAAAAAGAATCCAACCCTTATATAAATTATAAAGTAATAAAGGAGACGAAATCAAACTCTTGTAAAAATGATTTCAATGGAATACTTCATCAACGAAAACATTTTTAATCAAACTAAAACATTATAAATAAAAAACCTCACAATCCTTTCATATAGAAAACACACTCAGACGATGACATATAATCCAATAACGATAATAATTCTTAGCTTAGAAAAGCAACTAATCAATGGAACTTCAAGTCACATATTCAAGCAAACACAGACATGGGAAATCTCACAGAAAATAAAATAAAATTGTTGAAAGATCTTAGAAGTACTTATTTTCCGAAACACAAAACATAAATAAAGAAAAACAAACAAGTCCATCCATGAAAGCAAATCATATTCAAGCAACAGCTTCAGTTGAAGCCATGACCATGGTTAGGATTCCATGCATTGTTGTTCATAAGATTTGTATCCATATTGTCCCCTTCAGGATGAGTCAAGTTTGGCTGATTCTCATTTGGCATAGCAGACATCCACGTTGGGCTTTCAGATTGAGGTATACCCATGTTCATGTATGTGGTTCCATCTCCATTTTGTGCAACTTGACACTCAACAAATAAAAGCAAATTAATTAGAAGATAAAAGATAGGATTTGATTTTTCTGCACTCTAAGTGTAAACAAGTTTTATGCATGTAGGGATCTAGTCATGTATTATCATATCCGTAAGAATGTTTAACCCTCACATATTAAGTATAAAGTATTTTTTATATATAGACATTCGATAATGTACTGTTATATCGACATAAATATTTAGCTCCTCACAACATTAAAATTTTTACACATAACATATGATTGGGTGAGAGTGTAAGTGTATCAAAATTAATCTCATATGAGTAATGTTATGGGGTTCGCTGTCCTAGATTGACCTCAACCCCTACTAAAAGAAAATATGTTGTATGTCCTAGGGAGGTGACCAATCACCCAGGCATACGGAAGGGAAAATAAATGTTAAGGTTATATGTTTGAATTAAGAACTGTTACTTCATAACACACCCACACATTCCCTAAGTTACATAACTGTGATTAGTGGCCCTTGTTGTGATACCTATAAGTCTTAGGTTAAAGGAAAGACTAAGTTAACTTGTGACCATTCGAGACTAGGACAAGATAAATGAATTTAACCTTATATGCATGATCACACGATGGCTTGAATAGCACAACCCAATGCAATGTCATTTAGTTGGTGTTCAGAAAACTGCTAAGAAAACTTGTTTTCTCACTCTCCTTTGCATTTTGTTTTGGGAACTTTCAAGGAGTTGTCACTCGCAGAGGAATTCTAGGAGTGCTTATAACAGTGGATGAACTTTGAGAGGCGCCATGTCATATTTTTTTTCATAACATTTAGTTATCCCTTTTGGTACGAGACTTGTGTAAATAGGATGTCGACTTATCTCTTGTGGACGAGCAAGCTAGTAGTTATGCTTACCGTCATATTGTTATTTTACTTCTAGAACTTCTTTGCATATCTCTTTGTATAAAACTGAGTGATGTCAACAATTCTTTTTAAAGTATATGTTTATTGTTGTCATGCTTTAGTCACCCGTTTGTTGTTCCATTTTTTTTATGCACGGTCGTACCTCAGCTATGTCAATATTCCGCAGTGTGTGACTCTCATTTTTGAAGAGGATTTTATTCATTGTTTAAAGTTTCTCATATTTTTCACTTAAATATGTTAACAAGGCTAAGTTTAAATTAAGTAAAAGTTATAACATGACAACTAGTGAGTATTAATTATGACTTAATAGTAATTAGCTAGTTAAGGTGGTATAGTGAGAACCAATGATGTTGCTCCAAAACATCTTTGTTTCTCTTTACTTCTTCTTCTTTTCTAGAAACAAAATTTATAGCAACTAGAAACAAACTTTGGTGCTCACAGACATAAACTTTTGAACAAGAAGAAACAAACTTTTGATATTCACAGACACAAACTTTTGAACAAGTAAAAACAAAATTTTGTACTCACAAACACATAGAAAAACTTTTGAACAAGAAGAAACAAACTTTCATACTCACAGATATAAAATTTTGATCAAGCAAAAAAAATAAACTTTTGATACTCACATACACAAATAGAAGAGGGAATGTGTCAATTACCTTTTGTTATTTAATTGGGTGCGAGTCTCATTTTATTTTGTTTTTGTATTTGATAATGATTGTGTTTTTGTTTTATGGAGTTTGTGTCTCTGTTTTGTAATATTAGTGTTTGATAGAGAGTGAGTGCAGATGTTTTAAAATGTAAGTGGGGAGAGTGACAAAAACAAGAAAGAGCTTGTGATAATTACTTTTCACTACTTAATTGGGAGGGGGTCCCATTTATTTTTTGTATTTTATAATGTTAATGTTTCTATTATATAATGTTTGTGTCTGTATTTGTCTTTGTGTATGTCGTACCAAACTATACTATAGATGTATTTCAATTGTACACTCAATCTTATTGATATGTGTGTAAGAATAAAATATACATTTAATAACCAAAACACATCATCAAATTTAATATTATTAAAGTACATAATAAAATAATAGGAACTACTAAACATGTTAATATATATCATTTAAAAAAAAGACATGAACCACTTGCATTGCATAATGTATAACCAGAAAATAAAAAAAAATGAAGGGGAAATTATATTTGTGAGAATAATGGAAGAACAAAATATGTACAACAACTCATGATTTGCTTGCATATTTATTTGGATATACAGTAGTCAAACAGTTTGTGTTCTTTGATGATGGGAACATAGTACATCGAATATTCATCATTATTCATACAATGAGACAAAAGATAAGTTACCGTATTCCCCTTATGCACAACCTTTTGCTGTTGATATTGTCTTATTTACAACAACATTTGACTAACAAAAGTACCAAAAATACCCAAGAAAATTGCTGCAGTACATCACCAACATCCTCACCTTTCTCACCGGATAGTTTAAAGAGTAATGCTAGCTAAACAATAAATATGAACAATATAAAAGGTACAACCCACTAAAAAATAAAATTCATCAATTTAAAAATTATTTCTTTTTTCTCGTACTCGAACATTCTCTCACTCTCAGTCTCTCTTTCTCGCTGACCTACTTCTTCATCTTCCTCCTCCTCCTTCTGTATCTTTGTGTTTGTCAACTCCTTTGAGTTAGGTACACATTCTTTTTCTTTTTCTTTCCATAACTTTGTTACTAACATTGAAATTTTTTTAAGATGTTGGTTTATTTTAACATGTTGGTTTACTGATACTAATTTATTTTTGTTTATTTATGATTGTTTTGGCGTATTGCAAGGTTTCTCTATTTCAGAGTGTTGGTTTATTTGTTTTAGAGTATTTTGTTTACAGAGATTGTGTAGTAGTGATATGAAGTGTACATAGTACTCGTAAAAGAAACCAACATCATTACAAAAAAGAAACCAACATGTTACGTAAGAGATATGTTCGAGAAAAGAAACCAACACGACTAATACTAGTTTATTTTTATTATTTGTAATTATTTTAATGTGTTGGTTTCTCTGTATTAAGTTGTTGATTTACTGAGGTTGGATTGTTAATTATTTTGTTGATTTCTTTATTTTTCAATGTACAAGAATAGTGCTTTTAGAATTGGTGGGAGATTATTAGCGCAAGGAAGAAGAGTGGGGATTGAAGAGAGAGAATGTGAGAGGGAGTGGAACGTTTTATTATTTTTAATGGATTGTCTGTGTTTGTTATCCAAATATGTTGTTAATGTAGCATAGCCCTAATTTAAAATATGTTATGTTAGATGTTCAATTACTTTCTAGCATGAATTGTATTTTATTTTTTAAACATATCAATAATAAGATCTCCCAAGAATTTAATAATTGATAAGTTTACAGTGTATTTGCAATATATTTTTCCCCTCAATCAATTGACCGACATTTATGTTTTATTTATAGCACCTTAAAATGTTTACATATTATAGATCACATATATATCACAATCATGTTTTGCTGGTAGTTTCTACTTGTACTAGTAATAAACAATTGCTAAAAAATAATTTTAATCTTTTGTCACATATACAGTATTATGTAATTACGTACCTTGATATGGGTTTGGATAATAATTTGGGATTGGACCATAGGATATTGGTGGCACATTAGTGTGCATTTGTTGGATACCAACGTCCAAGTTAAACATATGTTCTTGAAGCTGATGTTCTTGCATCCAATAGAGTTCCCTCAGTTTAGTCACCTCTGCATAGTTCCTCTCAATTTCAGCTGAGAAAGGCATACTCCACAAATCAATATGAGAGTTACGAATTGTGATGCTCGCCATACATAATAATTCTTAAGGAAGTTTCTCTAGTATCTTAGGTATTTACACTCTTTCACTATTTTTTATTATTTTAAAATTAAGATAATCGAGTTTTGTCAATATTTTATGATCTAATATAATATACGGTGTGTTATATGATTTAATATAATATATTAACATTTTTCAATATAATATTTTTGGAGACTTTTATCGTATGCTAAATGATATTTAAATTTGTAAGCTTGTACAAGTTGACTATAGCCAATCATTTGACAAATGAAAAGTTTGTAAAGACTACATAGAATGTGAAATGATGATAAAATTTAATATGTTTAATTTTAAAAATTGTCAAAAATTAAAAATTTAGCAAGAGAGGGTAAATACATTAGAGGGTACGGGAGAAACCTCTAATTCATAATACTCCTAAAATAAGAAAACAATTTGTTCTGTACCATTAATTATTTGACACATCAGTTATTGTATTAAAAATGTAGACAAAATGGGGATAACGATGACCCAAAAAAAAAATCTTTCGCTCTTGGGTCATCTAAGAAATTCTCAGCTAGATACCTCTCTAATGTTATGCTAATTATCAAATGGCACAAAGCTTGGTCGCGCGCATGCACAGTACACATGCAAAATTAACTGCACACATGATCACGAACACCACGTGAGACAGATCATATATATATATATATATATATATATCAGTTCTGCTACATGTACACCCATATTTCATATACCATATATACACTTGTATAATAATACTGTGGGTCCCAAAATAACTGTCTCATTCACTCTCTCTCCCACCCTCACCAAAACGCGCATGAAGCCACGCTTCCCACTTGCAATACATTTTGTTTGCACTTCCTTTGGTTTCCACAAGTTTAGTGTGGGAATATTAACAAGCAAAACATATAATTTTGACAAATCTTTCCTTGTAAAAATAGATCGACTCTCTAACAATTTTCACAGGACCATATTCTGCACAAATAAATACTCAAAGATAATTAAGAAACCATAGATTTGAAGCAATATATTCTTCATGGCATTCCAAACCCATTATGAGACCCTTGTCGTACCAATACCTGTATTTGTAGTAAATATATGAATATTAATGTTTGTTTGGGCCACATATTCTGCAAATTGTAGATATTTTGTAAATTACTCTTTGTTACATTAATATATACAAAGTTTGTGTTATAGTGTCCCTAATGTTTGTGCTATAGGGGGTATAAAGTTTGAGTAGTTAATATGCTAAAATGCAAATCCTCTTCCTCAACAAAGATAGAATATGTTTCCTGTGGATAATATTTGCACATAAGCCTATTTAATGTTTGCACTTACGTCCATTTAAAGTTTGCACACTTCTACAATACATCAGATTCTGCATTTTTATGCATTTGTGACAAACACATAATGCTTATATCACACCATCTAATGTTTATCATGACAATATGTAAAAAAATTATGTCAAAATGTTTATAATATTTATGCATTAATTGTTGAAAGGTTGAGAATGTGCCAAAATGCATATCCTCTTCCTCAACAAAGACAAAACTTGTGACCTATGGATAATGTTTGCACATACGCTCATTTAATGTTTGGACTTATGCCCATTTACAGTTTGCACACTTCTACAATACATCAGATTCTGCATTTTTATGCATTTGTGACAAACACATAATGCTTATATTACACCATCTAATGTTTATTCATGACAATATGTAAAAAATTGTACCATCTAATGTTTATTCATGACAATATGTAAAAAATTGTGTTAGAATATTTATAATATTTGTGCATTAATTGTTGAAAGGTTGAGAACGTGCCAAAATGAACATCCTCTTCCTCAACAAAGACAAAACCTGTGACCTGTGGATAATGTTTGCACATACGTACGCCCATTTAATGTTTGCACTTATTCCTATTTAAAGTTTGCACATTTCTACAATACATCAAATTCTGCATTTATATGCATTTGTGACAAACACATAATGCTTATATCACACCATCTGATGTTTATTCATGACAATATGTAAAAAATTGTGTCAAAATGTTTATAATATTTATGCATTGTTGAAAAGTTGATAATGTACCAAAATGCACATCCTCTTCCTCAACAAAGATAAAACCTGTGACCTGTGGATAATGTTTGCACATACGCCCATTTAATGTTTGCACTTATACCTATTTAAAGTTTGCACATTCAATTTTCTGTCATATGCATGTCAGTGATGAATGAGCATTAGCACGTATGAAGCTTCAGTACATTAAAATTTCATAGAGACGTCAAGAACAACACTCTTCATGGAAATCAAAGAAAAAAAAACATGAAAACGATGATGATGATGATGATGATATAAACATAATAGAAAATTGAATGACGATGATGAGAGGATAATCAAAGAAAGGATGATGATGATGATGATAATCAAAGAATGGATAACGATGATAGAAAGATGAGAGAATGACGGAGGATGATGATGATGACGATACAGAACAATGATGAGAGGTTGAAGACAATGAGTGAAAACGATGACGAGAACGAGTATGGGATTGGGGCGCAGAGAATTGAGAGAGAATTCGAGAGAGATGAAGAACGAATGACTGAATATGCTTTCATATTATTGAAAAATGAATGATCAAAGATACCTTGCTTTGACATTAGTAGGGTATATATATATACAGGTAGCTCGATGCACAAGCTAGCCAACTAACTAGAGATGACAAACTCTAACTACCATAACTAATTGTTCTAACTGATTTTAACTAATCTATCAGCTACAGTGGCTTGCAGCATAAGCAATCCACTTCCATAAATACTATAACACGCGCGTTGTGTATAATTATACGTTATACGTATAATTATCATTAATTGCGTATAAAACCGTATAAAAGAGTGGTGTATGTACGGGTGTATGGTTTAGCGGTGTACATGAAGCATTTTTGTATATATATGTGTGTGTGTGAGCGTAAGACGGGAGTTACCATTTTTGAGCATTGATTCTTTCTCAAGCGTTGCCACTCGAAGGCCCAATGCTTGTTTTTCCAGCATAAGGTGATTCTTCAGAGTTTGGAAGGATATAAGTTGAGGCTGAATTTCTACTATATGAGCCTGCACATTACATACATATATCTTCAAAATTATACCTCAAATATATCAATAATGCTACATAGCGAGGAAATATAGCTAAAATTTCTAACATAAATTATGGGATTATTAGATAAAATAAAGTTGTATGACTTAGATATTTATCTAATTATCAATAATCATGTCATATAATTATGCAATTTTTTTCTTGTTCTCTTGCATTTTTTTTTTTTTGAAGTAGATGTGTTTGGAAAGTTGATCGGCTAGCCACACAATCACACATACATTGATAAAGAGAAAACATCAATGACAATAATCTCACCTCAAAACCTTTGGCTTCACTTTCCATGCCAATCCAATGTTGTAGCTTCTTCGTCCTACTTTTCTGTGCTGAGAGCCGATTTGACATGATTCTGTAGAGAAAATTAAAGAAAGATAATGGACATGTATAGGCATGTTTAGAAAAAATATTTTGGGAGATATAAATTGCCTTTTTAAAAAAAATAAAAGAGATGCATCAAGTATTAGTCACTAGACCCGCACTATTGGATACGTTAGTTGTGCACGAAAACATATATAAGCTTTTGACTATAAATTATTTCAAATCTACAAAAAAAAAAAAGAGTCGTGGTTATTGCACACCAGCTTGTTACACACATGGTGCACACCTCGACAATAACTATCCACAGCACATGCGGAATAGTCTCTCTCACCTTTCACATTAATAAAAGGTTGTGTCTCACACAACNATATATATATATATATAAAGAAAGATTAGGTCTGAGTTCACGAAAAGGTTGTGTCTAAGTATAATAAAAGATTGTATCTGTTTATTTGAATTGGTTGTGTCTCAAACAACAAAAATGTTAGGTCTTTTATTTTGGTAAGGTTGTGTCTGTGTTTTTTATATGCTTAGACACAACCACTGTGATTAGTGAAAATAAAAAAAATGAAAAAACAAAATCTCAAGTGAAGAGAAAAGGGAAGAAAAAGAAGAAGAAGAAGAGAATTAAAAAAGGAAAAGGGTAAAATGCTGATTTCATAATACCAAAAAAGCCTCCTAGTGAAAAATTATTAAAATAAATAATAAATATAATTAAAAAATGAAAGAGAATACGTAAAAGAAAAAAAAAATGATTTTAGTTGTGAAAACGAGGGAGGAGTAATGACAGTTGTTTTTGTGCCACCCAAATTTGAGTTTGCAAAAATAGCCTAAGTGTGCAATAGGTAGGTGTGCAAGAATAATTTAAAAAAAAAACATTTTTTTTAAAGCTTCGCTAAGCTAATACAAAGACTTAGATACATGTGCAAACCATTATATGCTTGTTGAGAAAAAATCCTCACAACCACTCAAATCAAAACAAAGAAACACAATGTAATTTATGTGGTTAGACCTCAACTGCCTACACCAACGGATTAGAAGGCACCAAATCCATTAAATTTGTACAATTATCAATAGATAAATTTTGCACGGTTAAAGTTGCAAATCATCCTCTAAGATAATTTTGGCAAAAAAAAGCTACAAACCCTACGTCATGAAAAATTTTAAGGACAAAATTATAAATCTTCTACCACAACTCTTGTACTGTCATTACTCATAAAACATGCCGCCTAACCTTCACAAGCCAGGAAGACTTTTGACACAAGAGACCCCATAACTGAATCCACTAAGACTTGTCACATTTTTTTGGATCCCTTCTCATACTCCAACCAATTCTCTTACAAGTATTCATATGCCAACAACAATTTGTGCTAATAATTTTCAATTTACAAGAAAATCAATTAATGACAGCCTCGATCCTAATAATTAATAATTTCCTGTTTTTAAATATATTTCATACTCTTCTTTCTTATCAAAATAATCTCAATATTTTGATAATAATTACAATAAGGGGAAATGCTCATTTTGGTCCCTGAAAGTGTAAGCACGTGTCACTTTGGTCATTGCAATTCAAAATCTGACTTTTTAATCCTTGAAATTGTAAGTTGCAGGTCAAATTAGTCCCTAAAATCATTATCATTATTGTATTGTCATGTTTTCACTAATTTTTCGTATTAAATGAGAATGTAATAACAACATAGGCGGTGTGACAACACTAAAGGTTAAAAATATGGTTGTGACGACACCTAGCGCTACAAATCTCAGTTGTTATTGCAGCTTCATTTACCACCATAACTGCTCTGACGATATCATTTGCAATTTCAAGTGCAGCTACAACTCATTTTCAGTCTCAACTGTTGCTGTTGTTCCTTTTAATGTAATAAATCAACAAAAATGTGACAATATAATAATAATAATGAACTGAGAGACTAATTTGACCTACAATTTACAATTTCGAAATCCAAAATAAACATTACCCCCTTACAATTAAAAGATAATCCTCTCAAAATCAGGAAACTATCAATTAACGTATTCCCATAAGAATTTGGGTGAAGTCCACAAGCCTAGTATTGTGCGTAAGTGTTACTTGAAAATCAACTAAAATAAATATTGATTTCGGAAAAAGAAATCACACACACATCAAAATCCAGGTGATGGGCTTTAGTTTATAACGCATTAGTCCATTTCAGGGACTACGAGGTACTTAATTTTGCTTTGAAGGGGAATTTTATTACCATCTGATGCTTTTAAGTGCTAAAATGTGGTTTTTATAAATCATAAAATTACTTACCTCTTGAGCCTCTTTGGATCCAAGTTTCGGTCATAATCTAATCCAAAATTGGGTTGTGCCCCTTGTTGGTCAACTTTTGCACCAGAAGGTAAATTGCTAGTTAAAGATCTGGTAGGCCCCAAAGAAAGTTTAGGTGGAGCCATCTCATGAAGCGGTTTCTTGGGTGATCCTTCCTCCTTAGGGCCCATGCAAATTGCTTTTCCCTTCGAGCTACCTTCCATTTTACTGTTCTCCGCCCGAGAACCTGCAAAAGAGGAATCGATTAAGAGCTAGATTTGCACAATAAAAATCTACACAGGATAGACCTAATATTAAAGAAAAGTAGACTTGGATCTTGGCACATGAGGGGGGGGGGGG